>CM070058.1:17813926-18413926 GCA_036320875.1 Cotoneaster glaucophyllus
GTTGATGAATTCAATAAACTTATGATGGATTTGAAAAGTGTGGACGACCAAATTAGTGATGAGGATTATGCGATAACTTTGTTGTGTTCTTTATCTCCTTCATATGAACACTTTGTCGGTACCATGCTATTTGGTAGAGAAAGTCTTAGTTTGGAAGATGTTAAAGCCGCTTTGAATTCTAAAGAACTAAAGAATAAAGTGTCTGACACACAAGATGGAGCTTTGGTAGTTCAAGGAAGGAATAAGGAAAGGAGTAAAACTTGGAAAGAACACTTGTAGCTATTATTATAAGGAAGGTCATTGGAAGGTAGATTGCCCTAAACTTAAGGGCAAAAAGAAGCCGTTTGATAAGTCTTTTGTTAGTGTTGATGCAAACATTGCAGAAGATCGTTCTTCTGAACTCCTCTAAAGGTTATGTGAGAAGGTGGAGCTTGGTACTCAAGCACTTTGGGTGGGTGCAATTCGCACTTTTTGTTCGTATGTTCAAGCTTTTGCTTGGATTTTGTTTCGTATTTGTTAGTTTCCGTAATGGAATTTGTTGGAGAAGGCGTTGGAGGAAATTTCAAGTTTGAAGACTTTTGGATTTTTTAAGTCGTGGTGGAGATCAGTTTCGAAAGAATTTGGTGCACGTTTGCATTTGTATTTTGGTATCCCAAAATTTGAAGTTTGTATTTGATTTGGAGGTTTGCTAATTTCTCGCCGAGGTGGAGATTGTTGGGTTTTACGGCTCAAAATTAGGATGATGCAAAAGATTAGGTTTGTGTTACCTATTTGGTTTTGGTGTCTTATTTGAGTTTGGATTTTGACTTCTTAGTTGGTTTCCTTGGTGGAGAGATTTTGTTAATTACCTATTTGATTAGAATTTGTATTTACTTCCTATTAGGATTCTTATTGTAACCTAAGTCATATGCACTATAAATAGGAACTTAGGGTTAGTGTATTTTGTGTGGCTCATTCGTGTGGCAATTTGGTGAGAGTCAATTTGTAAGTTTGTGAGTTAGAGAGCAATTTGGGAGAATCTTCTCCATTAGTTTTGGGTTCTCTACTCGTTTGGTTTAGGGTTTGTAATTTGTGGGATTTGGGTTGTGAGAGTTTAAACACTCTTTTGTAATTTCCATTTGTTTAGTGAAATTTCTGGCCGTGCTTTGCTCGTGGACGTAGGCTTTACGCCGAACCACGTAAATCTCTTGTGTTAGTTTGAGATTGTTTGTTTTAGCTTTCACCTAAGACGTTGATATTGGTACTTTGTTAGAATTCGCTTCCGTTTGGAAATAAAATACAACATATATGTCATTTTATTTTGTAGTTTATGATGAAATTATATATATTTTAACTATAAATAGACATTTATTTACATGAAATATAATACATTTAATTAAATCGCCTAGTCCGCCTAGGCGCCCGCCTAGACCCTGCCTAACCGCCTAGGCGCTAGGCCCCAGCCAGCTGCCTAGGCGACTAACGCCTAGCGTCTTTTAGAACCTTGGCAACTTATGATACACATTAAACTCAGATATATACAGTGGAATGAAGAATAATATTACCTCGCCTCTGGACCTTGTAGCTTTTGCCGATGAGTATTTATTTGAGCATTTCACGTAAGTTTCTCTGTGTAAACAGTAGGTAGTACCCAAATTAGTTGGTTTTAAGGCTTCATCAAGAGGTGCGCACAATAGCAATAAGCACATCTCTATTGTTTCTCCGAGAGGATGAGGAGGATGGAAGGAGGTTGCGAGCTTATACCTTTTTCTCGTTTGCTAGACATGAGTGTGTTTACATATGAGTATAAATCCACCCCATGGTCACATCTCCTCACCCATTTCTTAATAAAAATTTTGATACCAGTTTTACCCTCTTGTAAAATGACATCTAAGGACCAAAACAAAAAAAGGATTATCTTCTATGTTCACCATCTTTCTACAACTATCTCAATTACTTCAAATAAATATAGTCTTCATTTTCTATTACTCGAGTTTAATTATATATAATAGTTGTTCTAAACATTTTAGTAATGAAATAATATTTAAAAATTTGAAGAAATGGGAGACTAGAAGAAAGAATTGGGCTTGGAGGGGTGGGACTGGGTTGTCGTGAATCTTGAAATGGGGCATGAGGATGAAATTTTAATAATGCGGCATGAGGAATGGTTGCGGGATTTGGAAGAGGGACAAAAGGGGGTTGTGTTGGGGCCTTAAGAGAGATGGAAGGAGAGTTGCATATCGGCTAGAGAAATGGGAAGTGACCGACTCTAGAATTCTAACTGGAATAAAAATTTGGAATAGAGGCCTTGGCGGTGAGTGAAGGCTCGGCTCGGCTTATCATCACTCTAATATTTATTTTTCTAAAAATTAAAAAAGATTTAGATATATATTGGAGGTTATTTTAGGAATAATAGTGAGTGGAAAATACCATTTTAATTTTGAGTGCTGCCAGACCTACCTCATTGTCTTATTTCCCCACCCCACCCACCACAAAATTAAAAAATTGAAATGCTATTTTTAATGTGTACCTAAATTCTTTTTTATTTGTTCACAAGAATAAATTGTTCTCGTTGATGTAGTGCTCTTAGTCGGTGTGAGGACCTGTATTTTCAAAAATAATTATATATAATTATGTGTTGTATATACTTATTAATTTCAGAAAATTTTGTATTACTTCTTATTTAATCATTAATTCATTTATTTCATTTTTCTATACTCTAATTTACTATTATTTTGAACCAAATAAGTACACCATTACGGTAGTATTTGAACTATATATTCATATTTTTCCACCCAGTTTCACTTTCCTTTTATTTAATTTTATTTTTAGCTCGCGTGCCGAATATGGGTTCAAGATTTTTTCCTATTGACCCCGGGTCCGGGGCGTGACAGTCGACGAGGGGTGAAGACCTCCCTCTAGTCAATGTAGTTGACGCCGATAACTTCAAGAATTGGGTCTCGACAAAATGGCCGATGCGGAATTTGCCCATGACGGGGATAGTGACAGAGCACTTGATCTCCTCGATGAGCTAGGGGTCGGACATTTGGGCGACCCGACCCTATGATTGGATTTCTGCAAGGACGTGCTCAAGGGCCATGATTGTAAGATCCCACATCGCCCAGGGGAGTGATCCTTATATGTATATTCCCATCCCTACCTAGCATGAGGCCTTTTGGGAGCTCACTGCTTCAGGTTCTGTGGGAACTCCGAAGTTAAGCGAGTAGCGCGCGAGAGCAATCCCATGATGGGTGACCCACTGGGAAGTTCTCGTGTGAGTTCCCAGAAACAAAACCGTGAGGGCGTAGTCGGGGCCCAAAGCGGACAATATCGTGCTACGGTGGTGGAACGGGCCCGGGATGTGGTGGACCCCGGGTCGGGATGTGACAATTTGGTATCAAAGCCAATCCCTGGCCGAAAGTGTGCCGACGAGGATGTCGGGCCCCTAAGGGGGGTGGATTGTAAGATCCCACATCGCCCAGGGGAGTGATCCTTATATGTATATTCCCATCCCTACCTAGCATGAGGCCTTTTGGGAGCTCACTGGCTTCAGCATCTGTGGGAACTCTGAAGTTAAGCGAGTAGCGCGCGAGAGCAATCCCATGATCGGTGACCTACTGGGAAGTTCTCGTGTGAGTTCCCAGAAACAAAACCGTGAGGGCGTAGTCGGGGCCCAAAGTGGACAATATCGTGCTACGATGGTGGAACGGGCCCGTGATGTGGTGGACCCCGGGTCGGGATGTGACAATGATGGCGCAAGCACCGCCCTCTTGGGTAATGTGGGCCTTTTTTTATCCTCAACTGTCAAATAAGAGGGTAAAATTGGTATCAAATTTTTTATTAAAAAGTGGGTGGAAAGATAAGATAATGGGTTGGATTTATCAACACTCTTACTTTTTAACTTTTGTGATAGAGATATTATAATGTAACTGGGGAAATAAGATATTGGAGTTGGTCTAGCAACAATCTTAAATATGGGTCTAGTGGTATTCCTCTTCACTTGCAAGTGAGAGGTTTTAGATTCGATTCTCGCCAAAGACGAATTTGAACCACATTATTGTTAGCCCATTGTGAGGCTAACTCCACCTTCTTTTGTTGTAAAGGATAAAACATAATTTTTTTTATTTGTTGAGATATTTTCTTGTATTTTATTTTTGTAGTTTAAGTTTGTTAGACTGAGTGAGTGATGACAAAGCTTTGTATATATACCTTTGTAATCTTATCTTTGAAGTTAATGAAGAATATTTCTTATTATGGTACCCATCGACTCTGTCTACCGACTCTCTCTTCGATCCTACCCTTTGCTTCCTCTTTTTTCAAACCTTAATCTACAAGAATGGCAGACTCTACCTCTCCCTCTGAATCTACTTCGCAGCTGAATCCTTCTTATGGTAGCAAAAACTCTTTTTCTGCTATCTGTGCTGACACTTCTTCTGCACAACTTACCTGGATTCTTGACTTCAGAGCAACCTCACACATGACAAATTCACCTGCAAATCTGAAAAATCTAAAAGCTTACACTGGACATGAGCAAGTCTACATTGGTGATGAGAAAGGTTTGCCCATCTTTCATTTTGGATCATCTCGAGTTTATAATCCTAAACATGCTTTTGAACTTAAAATGTTCTTCATGTACCTGATTTACAACAAAATTTGCTTTCTACAAATTAATTCATTCTTGATAGTTGGTGTTCTGTTCACCAATATCCCTTTTCACTTCATTGTGAAGGATCTTTATTCAAAGATGACGTTTTTTAAAGGTCTAGTGAGGAATGGATTTTATCTTTTTCATGTCTTTCCTTCTCTTGTTAGCAATCATCTATTTGTTGCAGCTAATAAAGACTCCTAAGAAGTTTGGCATTAACGGTTGGGCCATCCTTCATTCAAAATACAAAATAAAGTTTTCCAGTCTTGTACTTCAGTTGCTTCAAGTGCAAATAAGTGTTTCTATTCAAACTGTGCTTTAGGAAATGGTCTAAGCTTTCCTTTGTATTATCTTCTAGCACTACATGTGAACCATTAGAACTATTACATTATGATGTTTGGGGGCCAACATCAATTTCTTCCAGTGTTCTAAAAATAAGCGCTACACGGTGGTCATTCGTAGGGATTAAGCTCAAATCGGGAGGCAAATCGGGTGCCTAAGGGTGCTAGGCGGCGACTGAGCGCCTAGGTGGGCGTTGGAGACTTAGGCGGTCAGGGAATGTTAGACACGCAAAAGCTTTTGTTTTCAATCTGCAACTCCATGAGGAATGCAGTTTTCTAAGGAAGAAGGCGACTCTATACCCAATCCCACGTGATAACCCCTTATATTTTGTCCTTTTTTTTTGTAATTGTTGCCCAATAAGGACGCGCCACCTAGCAACCTAATTTTAAAGGTCTAACAATATGGTTCTGACACAAGAAGAAATAAATAAATATGATTTCATGAAAACTAAAACCCAACCTCCTTTATTTGTAGGCCCACCAATTATTTATAAGATACATGTTTAAAAATTCTTACAGCACCAACATTTAGAGCCCTAAAATTTATACATATATCTATATCTAGGCCTGGCAATTCCTGACACGACCCGATAACCCGACACGACACGACACGAAATTAACAGGTGTTCGGGTTGACACGATAACGAATCGGGTCGTTATCGGGTAACCCGATAAGCACCTGTTAAGATAACGGGTTGGTTCGGGTATACACGTGGGTAACACGATACACGATAAGCAGAATATTAATTTAATAATTTTATAACCCTAAAAAAATACTATAATAATTATATATATATATATTAATTTAACAATTTTATACCCCTAAGAACTATAATAATTATATATACTATAATAATTATACCCCCAAAATATTAACTATAATAATTATATATATATATATATATATATTAAATTTTATACCCCTAAAAACTATAATATTTAATATGCATCCTCCCTTTGAAGAAAAAGGGAGGGAAAAAGTTTTAAAAAAAAAAAAAAGGGAGGGAAAAAAGAAAATGATAAGAAAAGGAAACAAAAAAGAGAGGGAAAGATGGGTGTACAGTGTAGTGTAGGTGTAGCATCCGCCCTTTGAAGAAAAAGGGAGGGAAAAAGTTTTCAAAAAAAAAAAAAAAAGGGAGGGAAAAAAGAAAATGATAAGAAAGAAAATGATAAGAAAAGGAAACAAAAAAGAGAGGGAAAGATGGGTGTACCGTGTAGTGTAGGTGTAGCATCCGCCCTTTGAAGAAAAAGGGAGGGAAAAAGTTTTCAAAAAAAAAAAAAAAAGGGAGGGAAAAAAGAAAATGATAAGAAAAGGAAACAAAAAAGAGAGGGAAAGATGGGATCCGCATCCTACGAAACTAATTTCAACGATCCAACCGTCAAACATGTTTGTACATGTTTCGAGATCGCATATGCCAAAAATTGCAAAAAAAAAAACATTCAGAGATCAAGTAACGGGACAAAACGTTTCGACGGTTATAAACGAAAAATCACGATTTAACGGTTATTTTAACTCCGGTTTTGATAATTTTTTACAGCTACACTCCTTGACCCTATATGAATACAATGAATGAACTCGATCTTCAATTTTAAATATTTACACTAGTGGATACCACAAAATCTTATGTTATACTTAATGAAAGTATAAATAAATTGTCACAGCCCGTCCAGAATTTATTTTATCGACGGATATGAAATGACGAGATTGCCCTGGTACGTTATTTGTTTCGTTGAAGTTTGGAACCTTAGTTAATTTTGAACCATTTTTGGGTTGGTTAGGTTAGGAAAATGGTGTGTTGGATGTGTGAGGACCACACATCACAAACAACACTCTCTCTCTCTTCTCTCCCGTGCTCTCTCTTTCCCATACTCTCGGATCTCCCTCTCTCTCTCATGTTGTACGGACAGACCCAAACCAGCCCAAAAGTTTACAGATCAAAGCAGGGGAGAGTAGCATTCCACTCCCCAGGTTCCCACGAGCTTGACCATACCAGTTTCGAGCCACGAAACCCTCGAAAACCCTAACTCGGAAGTGGACCGTGGTGTACAGTACACCCAATATGTTGGAGCAAGTTTCACAACGTTCTAAGTCCCAAAAGGTAACCTCCTAGCTCCCTAGTTCATTTTGGCATAGTTTAGAATGGTTTTGGATGTCGGAAAACGATGAAAAAGGACCTCCGACTTGGGTACTATTCATCAACTTTTAAACCATTGAGTTTTTGTGAATTCTAGGATCACAGCAAGCTCAAGAAAGTCCTCACGATGCTCGGAGTGCATCGTTTGTAGGAATTGGCGCACGGGAAGCTCAGATAACGGGAGTTGCAGGTTTTGGTCGGAATTCGAGGTAATTTCCGACGTGATTGCTTACGTTTTTGGACTTAAAACCTATGTAACGTGATAGTAGAGGTCCTAAGCTTCATTTTGACGTTTATTTCATGCGATTTGGTTAAGAAATGAGAGAGAACAAGAACTTAGAAAATTGCCCAGTTTTCCGGCGCCGGTGGCACTGTTCCGGCGTCTGGAGGTAGGAGATGACGCGCGTGGGGGCGCGTAGGTCCGTGCCCTCCTCGGCGCGTGAGGGCGCGTGAGCCATTAGAAAATTTTTCTAAAAATATCACAAAAATCCTGAGGTTGTGTAGATCATTTTAGTATATTCACACACCTCATTTGAGCAATGTGTGAGAAGTTATTGGCTAGTTTGGTCCATTGAACCTAAGTTCGTTTGTACGTGAATAGGTGAAAATATGAATTGACGATCCGATCATTGGATCGTCACCAAACTTTGGTACATGGTAGTACGTATTATTTAAAGAATTTAGGAACTTACGGATCGGAAATCCGATGTACGGATCTTCCCGAATTGAGTTTGTAAGTTCATAAAATAAAATGTGAACCGCCACTTAGCTTTGGAAATTGGCGGAGATCCGACCGTTGGATCGTAACGAAATTTTAATATGTTGCTCTAGGGGCATAATGTACATCTTGGGAAGTTACAGATCGGAGATTGGAGTTACGGATCTTTCGGACCAAGTTTGTGGGATTGTGGACCCTACCGTCGATAACGATCGACGGTTGACTTTTGATAAAGGGTCTTAAATGATTCTAGAATATCCTTGAGGATATGTTCTACATGAATTACAAATTCTATGATTTAGAGTTCTAAGTTATAGTTTGATATTTGTTTTAGGCGCCGAACGTTTTGGGACGCCTTGATGTTCACGTTAGGAAGCCGTAGCGCGGACTCCAGGTGAGTGGGCTTTTGTTTTCCGTATTTACCTTATACTATGAGTTTTCCCAGAAAACAATTGAAATGATTTATGAATTGCATGCCATGATAGTTCTATTGTTGTTATACTTAGAACGTTAGTATGCATATGCCTATATGAACGAAATGCCATGCCATCACATCTTGCTATATTTCATTATGCATTATGAAGTGAGTTGCATAATGGTACGGAAATGCATAAGCTAGTGAATACATTATGAATTTACATTAAGATTTAGCATGCATCACATATTATACATTATGGAGTGCCTTGCATCATGGAATTGTATGCGCATGACTGTTGGTGCTGTGGGCGACAAGGTAAGTTCAGGTAAGCCTCTGAGTGTTGATTGAAAGTGAGTTAGGACTAGATTGACGAGAAGTTGAGATGTTGATAGCTCATAACCTGCACCCCGGTGTTAGTGCTCCCGCCCAGGGCCAGGGCATAGTCTTTCACGTGTTGTTCACCTCCCGCACCACACGCTCACCTTGGATCCAAGTTAGGTGCATAGTCCTGTCGTATAGACCACTTTCAGTGGGTTCGACTCGTAGGTGACCCGCGAATTATTCGCATAGTCTTCACGTGATTGTAGCACTTGAGCGTACTTTATTACACCTAGTCTTGTCGTATAGACCACCTCGAGTGGGTTCGACATGTGTGCAGGATATACAGTTGATGATGAGATATGTTGAGATTGAGTATGAGCTATGGTCCATTCGTGATGATCACACGGTGGACATGATATTATTGTTGACGAGATTATTTTATCTGTGGTACTTATCTTATGACTTGATGGCATGTTAAGGCATATTATGTCGATTTACATTGGTATATGTTAGAATTGTTGGTATATTCATAAATTGATAGCATGGCATAGCATATCATGGAATAGTTGGCATCTCATGTATCGTTTCATGTTAGCATGTTGTCGATGTTGTTTTCAGATGAGCTTAGTATATGTGTATACTATTATATTTTTCTGGGAAAGTATACGGGTTTTACGGCGAGGGGTTAGAAAGATAGTATTTTGAAAAGGTTTTCGAAAAGACTTGTTTTTGCCCACTCACGCTTTTGTTTTTGCGCCCCTCCAGGTATTAGCTAGCATTGTTGGTGGCACTCGAGGCAGCGGCAGTGATTCTGACAGACCTTCACTCATGTAGGATCCCTGTTGGGATGTTTTGTATAATTATTCCTTAGGTTCGACTGCACCTAGACTTCATGCTCTGAATGTGTTAACACTCCTAGAATTCAAATTTTTTTTTTTTATTCATATTTCTCATTATTTTAAACGCTTCCGCACTGTGCATATGGCTACGTCACCTCACGTGACGGCCAGCATGCCTCGATCTCGGTCGGGGTGTGTCAGTTTGGTATCAGAGCCTAGGTTTGCAGTCCTGCATATCTCATGAATTTCCTAGTGTCGTCTGTCAGAATTATGCCGCCTCGTAGGGAGCCACGTCGTTTAGATGAGCCTAGTTCCCTGTTATAGCTCAGTTTGGGGAAGCTATTGGTAATATGATTCAGTTGGTTGTCTATTCTCCTTAAAGGACTTCTCTTGAGATTGTTTTAAGTGGAAGCTGAATCATTGTTTGGGAAATGTTGGACCCGAGAGAGTAAAGTCGATGGCCTATTCATGTTGAAAAGTTTTTTGTGATGAAATGTCGAGGGAATATTCTTCTCGAAAGGAGGGTCGAGACGACTACTTGGTTTCAGAGACAGGAGTCTTATACGATGACATTAGAGGAAACCGCTGATTGGGAATTGTTTAAGAAAAGGTTATCCCTCTGACATACATTGATGGTAATAAGCAAGAGTTTACAAAGTTGAGACTAGGAAAAATGACGGCGAATGAGTAATACAGAAAGTTTATGGACTTGTCTTGTTACCATCCGGATGTTATTGTTAATTCGGTTGTGATGTTATGTTGTTTTAAGCTGAGTACTAAAAAGAAGTGACTTTCGATGGCGATCACTACCCATTATGCTTCTTACCAAGAGTGTTATGAGATTCTGTCGAGGATTGAGGATTTTAAGGAGAAGTATAGCATTAGTAATGAAGAAAGGAAGAAAGTGAATCCGAGGAAAGATGACAAAGGTAAAGGTCAAACATCTCAGGGACCTCGACATACTCAAAGTTTTAAGAAATGTGGAACTAGTTCTAGTACTTCTAGTAGGGGCTTCAGTGCCACTGAACTGAGGATGAGGTAGATTCACTTGAGGACTTGTAGTGTTTTCTCGTATAGTGGCGTTAACACATACAGAAGTTGCACTTTTATGCTCTCTCATGGGGTTATATAAGGATCACTGACGAGTTGTTCTTTTTATTGACATTGACCTTGTTTAACTTGAAATCTGCAACTAAGCAAAAATGGAGAGGTGGTTTGAGCACGAGCGAGGTGTGTATAGGTATTTACTAATGGGGGGCAAGATGGTAATATTGTACCCTCGGGAATTGTTACTTACTTATCGAGGCAACAATGAGTTATCGGTTTTACGGGCTGCAGACCGTAACATCAATAACTTGTTTGTTGGATTCGTTAAGCAAGTAAACATGTAGGTTATTATATGTTGTTGTTGTTGTTGTGTTTCCAGTGATAGTGGAAGATATAGTATGCCAGCGAATCTTATTCCGTTGGATATGGTGGAGTTTGATGTTGTTCTGGGTAGTGTGAATGAGGTAAACGTGGTAGGCATTTTCCCGATGTGTTCGTGACGATTTGCCCGGGATACCATCTGTTAGAGATGTGGAGTTCACTATTGATTTGTTACCAGGTATGAATCCTATTTCTTTAACTTCTTAAGGAATGGCACCAGCTAAGTTAAGAAAGTTAAAGTTTCAGTTTCAAGAATTGGTTAATAAGGATTTCATACAACCTAATACAACGCTTTGGGGAAGCCTAGGTGCTGATTGTAAAATAGTCTGACGGGACTTTAGAGTTATGCATTGGTTATATACAACTGAATTTAGTAATGATTGAGAATCATTATTCATTTCCGCGTATTGATGATTGTTTATTCAGTTTAGAGGTGTCTATGTGCTTTCCAAGATTGAATTGATGGTTGAGTTATTATCAATTGAAGACTTGAAGTAAGAATGTCCCTAAGATTGTTTTAAGGACTTGTTATGATTATTATAAGTTCTTGGTTATGTCATTCGGGTTAACTAATGTGCCTACTACTTTATGGATTTGATGAATCAAGTATTCCAGCAATATCTAGACATCTTGAATTGGTGTTACGAAGTTTGAGGGAGCATCGATTGTATGTTAAGTTTTGAAATGCCAAACTTGGTTGGGGTAAATGGCATTTATGGGACATGTTTTAATTGCACAAGGTATTTTAGTAGATCCTCAAAAAGTGGCAACTGTAGAGAATTGGGAACAATCGCAAAGCGTCATTGAGGTATGAAGTTTTCTTGGCCTAACGGACTACTATAGACGGTTTGTAAAAGATTTTACAGTCATTGCTTTGCCATTGATGGGATGGATTAGAAAAGAGGTGAAGTTGAATGGAATGGAAATTTATGAGCAAAGTTTTGATAATGGAATTATTATCTCACTCATGCATTGTTTTAGCATTCCCAGATGATAGCGGTAATTAAGAGGTTTTGGATACATACTAATGCAAAATGGTAGGGAGATTGTTTAAGCTTCACGGTAATTGAAACCTCATGAGATGAATTACCCTAATCATGATTTAGAATTAGTGGCTATCATCTTTACTCTAAAGATGTGGGGACATTACCTTTATGAAGAAAAGTGTAAAATTTGTACAGATCACAAGAGTCTCCAGTATCTACTCATAGGGATCTTAATCTTCATTATCGAAGGTAGACTGAATTACTAGAATAATTGGATCGCATGGTTGAGTGTTATCCAAATCGTGCAAAGGTGATATTCGATGCACTCAGCAGGGAAACTTCAGCTAGACTTCATGCCAGCTATGATTGTCATGGTCTTTTTCTTGATGATTTACGGTTCACTGGAAAGAAGTTTGGAGTGGAAGTTGAAGTTGAAGCCTTGTTAACTTTCAGGTTAGGCAAAATTTTATTGGATCGTGTGCTTGAATCTCAGATGGACGTTGTTGAGACTCAAGAATTAATTGAGGCAAGGAACGACGGGAAAAAGAAAAACCTCAAAGTTAGAAGACCAGATGGTATACTTAAGCAAGAGAACTGGATGAATGTGCTAAATGTTATGGAATTAAAGGAAGTAATTTTGGACGAAGAATATGGTTCAACTTATGCAATGCACCCTAGAGGTATTAAATTGTATCATCCCATTCGACCATTTTATTATTGGCCAGGTATAAAAAAAAAAAAAAAAAAAAAAAAAAAAAAAAAAGGAAATTGCTGAATATGTGAGTAGGTGTATCAGTTGTCAGCAAGTCAAAGCAGAAAGAAAGAACCTTTTGAATTGATGCACTCACTTTCCGTTCCACAGTGGAAATGGAAAAAAAATATCGCTATGGATTTTGTGTACAAGCTTCCTCGTACACGGAACGGATATGATGGTGTTCGGGTGATTGTTGATCGGCTTACTAAGTCAGCACACTTCTTCACAGTAAAGGAAAAGTATTCTTTGAATAAGCTAGTTGGGTTGTAATTACTCAAAGTTGCAAAGTTTTACGGCACGCTAATGAGTATTATCTCGGATTGGAATCATAGAGTTACTTCTAAGGTTTGGAAAGTATTTCAGGAAACTTTTGGTGCAGAACTACGTTACAGCACAACTTATGATCCTCAAACATGTGGTTAGTCAAAGAGAACCATTCAGACTTTGGAGGACATGCTGAAAGCTTCGGTACTTCGGTTGGGTAATGTTTTGGCACCATTCGAGACACTTTATGGGAAAGCTTGTTGTGTCCTGTTGTGTTGGTCTAAGATCGGTGAAAGACTTTTAATGGGCCTTGAGTTAATAGAAGAGATAACTCAGAATGTTCAAGTGACAAAAGCTAGTTGTAAGTGGCCCAGCATCGACAGAATAGCTCCGCTGTTAGACGTGCCACTGATAGAGTGTATAAGGTCGATGATTGGATATCTTTGAGATTACCGCCTTGGAAAGGGTAGTAAGGTTTGAAAAGAAAGGAAGGTTAAGCCCTAGGTACACCAGACTGTACCAGGTTATCGAACAAGTTGGTGATGTTACTTATAGGCTTAAGTTGTCTTCAGAGTAGGCCAGAGTGCATAAAGCGTCTCATGTCACTATACCTTGACTTTTTGTTTCGGATTCTTTGCTTGTGACACTTCCTCGATAGCTTGAGATTAGTCCAGAGTTGACTTACGAGGAAGAACTAGCAATGATTTTGAATTGGAAGGACAAAGATTTGAGAAACGAGACCATTTGGATGGTAACGATCAAGTAGAAGAAATTTTTGTGGAAAAAGCTACCTGGGAGGCTAGGAGTCGAATGAGAAAGTTATACCCACGCTCGTTGCATAATTACTAGTCATGTTTGGTGGTCGCATTTGGAATTTCGAGGACGAAATTCTATAAGGTGGGTAGATTGTCACAGCCCGTCCAGAATTTATTTTATCGACGGATATGAAATGACGAGATTGCCCTGGTACGTTATTTGTTTCGTTGAAGTTTGGAACCTTAGTTAATTTTGAACCATTTTTGGGTTGGTTAGGTTAGGAAAATGGTGTGTTGGATGTGTGAGGACCACACATCACAAACAACACTCTCTCTCTCTTCTCTCCCGTGCTCTCTCTTTCCCATACTCTCGGATCTCCCTCTCTCTCTCATGTTGTACGGACAGACCCAAACCAGCCCAAAAGTTTACAGATCGAAGCAGGGGAGAGTAGCATTCCACTCCCCAGGTTCCCACGAGCTTGACCATACCAGTTTCGAGCCACGAAACCCTCGAAAACCCTAACTCGGAAGTGGACCGTGGTGTACAGTACACCCAATATGTTGGAGCAAGTTTCACAACGTTCTAAGTCCCAAAAGGTAACCTCCTAGCTCCCTAGTTCATTTTGGCATAGTTTAGAATGGTTTTGGATGTCGGAAAACGATGAAAAACGGACCTCCGACTTGGGTACTATTCATCAACTTTTAAACCATTGAGTTTTTGTGAATTCTAGGATCACAGCAAGCTCAAGAAAGTCCTCACGATGCTCGGAGTGCATCGTTTGTAGGAATTGGCGCACGGGAAGCTTAGATAACGGGAGTTGCAGGTTTTGGTCGGAATTCGAGGTAATTTCCGACGTGATTGCTTACGTTTTTGGACTTAAAACCTATGTAACGTGATAGTAGAGGTCCTAAGCTTCATTTTGACGTTTATTTCATGCGATTTGGTTAAGAAATGAGAGAGAACAAGAACTTAGAAAATTGCCCAGTTTTCCGGCGCCGGTGGCACTGTTCCGGCGTCTGGAGGTAGGAGATGACGCGCGTGGGGGCGCGTAGGTCCGTGCCCTCCTCGGCGCGTGAGGGCGCGTGAGCCATTAGAAAATTTTTCTAAAAATATCACAAAAATCCTGAGGTTGTGTAGATCATTTTAGTATATTCACACACCTCATTTGAGCAATGTGTGAGAAGTTATTGGCTAGTTTGGTCCATTGAACCTAAGTTCGTTTGTACGTGAATAGGTGAAAATATGAATTGACGATCCGATCATTGGATCGTCACCAAACTTTGGTACATGGTAGTACGTATTATTTAAAGAATTTAGGAACTTACGGATCGGAAATCCGATGTACGGATCTTCCCGAATTGAGTTTGTAAGTTCATAAAATAAAATGTGAACCGCCACTTAGCTTTGGAAATTGGCGGAGATCCGACCGTTGGATCGTAACGAAATTTTAATATGTTGCTCTAGGGGCATAATGTACATCTTGGGAAGTTACAGATCGGAGATTGGAGTTACGGATCTTTCGGACCAAGTTTGTGGGATTGTGGACCCTACCGTCGATAACGATCGACGGTTGACTTTTGATAAAGGGTCTTAAATGATTCTAGAATATCCTTGAGGATATGTTCTACATGAATTACAAATTCTATGATTTAGAGTTCTAAGTTATAGTTTGATATTTGTTTTAGGCGCCGAACGTTTTGGGACGCCTTGATGTTCACGTTAGGAAGCCGTAGCGCGGACTCCAGGTGAGTGGGCTTTTGTTTTCCGTATTTACCTTATACTATGAGTTTTCCCAGAAAACAATTGAAATGATTTATGAATTGCATGCCATGATAGTTCTATTGTTGTTATACTTAGAACGTTAGTATGCATATGCCTATATGAACGAAATGCCATGCCATCACATCTTGCTATATTTCATTATGCATTATGAAGTGAGTTGCATAATGGTACGGAAATGCATAAGCTAGTGAATACATTATGAATTTACATTAAGATTTAGCATGCATCACATATTATACATTATGGAGTGCCTTGCATCATGGAATTGTATGCGCATGACTGTTGGTGCTGTGGGCGACAAGGTAAGTTCAGGTAAGCCTCTGAGTGTTGATTGAAAGTGAGTTAGGACTAGATTGACGAGAAGTTGAGATGTTGATAGCTCATAACCTGCACCCCGGTGTTAGTGCTCCCGCCCAGGGCCAGGGCATAGTCTTTCACGTGTTGTTCACCTCCCGCACCACACGCTCACCTTGGATCCAAGTTAGGTGCATAGTCCTGTCGTATAGACCACTTTCAGTGGGTTCGACTCGTAGGTGACCCGCGAATTATTCGCATAGTCTTCACGTGATTGTAGCACTTGAGCGTACTTTATTACACCTAGTCTTGTCGTATAGACCACCTCGAGTGGGTTCGACATGTGTGCAGGATATACAGTTGATGATGAGATATGTTGAGATTGAGTATGAGCTATGGTCCATTCGTGATGATCACACGGTGGACATGATATTATTGTTGACGAGATTATTTTATCTGTGGTACTTATCTTATGACTTGATGGCATGTTAAGGCATATTATGTCGATTTACATTGGTATATGTTAGAATTGTTGGTATATTCATAAATTGATAGCATGGCATAGCATATCATGGAATAGTTGGCATCTCATGTATCGTTTCATGTTAGCATGTTGTCGATGTTGTTTTCAGATGAGCTTAGTATATGTGTATACTATTATATTTTTCTGGGAAAGTATACGAGTTTTACGGCGATGGGTTAGAAAGATAGTATTTTGAAAAGGTTTTCGAAAAGACTTGTTTTTGCCCACTCACGCTTTTGTTTTTGCGCCCCTCCAGGTATTAGCTAGCATTGTTGGTGGCACTCGAGGCAGCGGCAGTGATTCTGACAGATCTTCACTCATGTAGGATCCCTGTTGGGATGTTTTGTATAATTATTCCTTAGGTTCGACTGCACCTAGACTTCATGCTCTGAATGTGTTAACACTCCTAGAATTCAAATTTTTTTTTTTTTATTCATATTTCTCATTATTTTAAACGCTTCCGCACTGTGCATATGGCTACGTCACCTCACGTGACGGCCAGCATGCCTCGATCTCGGTCGGGGTGTGTCATAAATTCTTAAGTATTAGTGAATTTATTGTTTTGATGGGATACGCATTCTACGAAACTAGTTTCAACGATCCAACCGTCAAACATGTTTGTATATACTTCGAGATCACATACGCCAAAAATTGAAAAAAACAAACATTAAGAGATCAAGTAACGGGACAAAACTTTTCGACGGTTATAAACGAAAAATCACGATTTAACGGTTATTTTAACTCCGATTTTGATGAATTTTTACAACTACACTCCTTGACCCTATATGAATACAATGAATGAACTCGATCTTCAATTTAAAATATTTGCAATAGTGGATACCACAAAATCTTATGTTATACTTAATGAAAGTATGAATAAACTCTTAAGTATTAGTGAATCTATTGTTTTGATGAGATACGCATTCTACGAAACTAGTTTCAACGATCCAACAGTCAAACATGTTTGTATATACTTTGAGATCACATATACCAAAAAATGAAAAAAACAAATATTAAGAGATCAAGTAACGGGATAAAACTTTTCGACGGTTATAAACGAAAAATCACGATTTAACGGTTATTTTAACTCCGATTTTGATGATTTTTTTACAGCTACACTCCTTGACCCTATATGAATACAATGAATGAACTCGGTCTTCAATTTAAAATATTACAATAGTGGATACCACAAAATCTTATGTTATACTTAATGAAAGTATGAATAAATTCTTAAGTATTAGTGAATTTATTGTTTTGATGGGATACGCATTCTACGAAACTAGTTTCAACGATCCAACCGTCAAACATGTTTGTATATACTTCGAGATCACATACGCCAAAAATTGAAAAAAACAAACATTAAGAGATGAAGTAACGGGACAAAACTTTTCGACGGTTATAAACAAAAAATCACGATTTAACGGTTATTTTAACTCCGATTTTGATGATTTTTTACAGCTACACTCCTTGACCTTATATGAATACAATGAATGAACTCGATCTTCAATTTAAAATATTTACAATAGTGGATACCACAAAATCTTATGTTATACTTAATGAAAGTATGAATAAACTCTTAAGTATTAGTGAATCTATTGTTTTGATGGGATACGCATTCTACGAAACTATTTTCAACGATCCAACCGTCAAACATGTTTGTATATACTTCGAGATCACATACGCCAAAAATTGAAAAAAACAAACATTAAGAGATCAAGTAACGGGACAAAACTTTTCGACGGTTATAAACGAAAAATCACGATTTAACGGTTATTTTAACTCAGATTTTGATGATTTTTTACAGTTACACTCCTTGACCCTATATGAATACAATGAATGAACTCGATCTTCCATTTAAAATATACAATAATGGATACATCAAATCTTATGTTATACTTAATGAAAGTATGAATAAACTATAATAATTATATATATTAATTTAACAATTTTATATCCTTAAAAACTATAATAACTATATAATATAATTTTATATATATATATAATGTTTTGAAGTAATATTTGTAATATCCTTGCACATTTAATATTTGTAATAGATTAGTAGTGTATGGATTTTTTTTATTAGGCTTTTATTTTCGAGTGTAGATGTAGTACTTAAACGAAAAATGTGTTTTAATGTTTTGAAGTAATATTTATGTGGCAATGTGTGGTATGTGCAAATTTAAGGAAAAAAAAATATTTTTCTTAACGGGTCATAACGGGTCGGGTCACTTTACCCGTTGGGTAAAGTGACCCGACCTGTTAAGGACCCGTTAAGATAACGGGTGTGACACGACACGACCCATAACAGGTGTTACATGAAAACGACACGAACACGACAGACACGACCCGTTTGCCAGGCCTATCTATATCTATAATTATATAATTAAAAAAATGTTTTTTTTGTTTGTTTTTTAAGTGTACATAAGCACTTATATATATATAGACACACACACATATTATATTAAATTTATTTAAATTTGCCTAGTCCGCCTAAGCATCTAGCCTACCACTTGACTAGCGTCTAACTTTTTTTAGAATCTTAGTTTCTTATGCAAGTGATTACAAGTATTACATCATCTTGTTGATGATTATACCAAGTACACTTGGTTCATTCCTCTTAAATGTAAGTCTGAGGTGTTTCCAACCTTTGTACACTTCAAAAATCTTGTTGCAAACATACTGAGTAATAAAATTATGGCTATTAGATCTGATTATGGTGGAGAATTCTCAAGTTTTGCTTTTTCCCACTATCTCAAAGTTCATGGTATTGAACATCAGTTAAGTTACCCACACACACCGGAGCAAAATGAGTGTGGTGAGCGCAAGCATAGGCATTTCGTGAAAACTGCAAGAACCATTCTTGCTACTTCCAGAGTTCTTCATATATATTGGGTTGAGGCTTTATCCACAACCATTTATCTCAAAAAAAATAAGACTTCCAAGAATCTCGAAATGTTCACCTTGGGAATCTTTGTACAGAAACCCTCCAAATTACACAACCCTCAGAGTATTTGGTTGTAATTGTTTCCCATGGCTCAGACCCTACACTACTTCTAAGTTGGATCCAAAGAGCAAATCCTATGTTTTCTTGGGATATAGTTTGTGTCACAAAAGGTATAGACGTCTGGATGTTCAAACCAAGAGAGTGTGCATGTCAGACATGTTCTTTTTTATGAAATTACTTCCCTTTTCATCATATTGCATCTAATTCCACCAAGTCATGCTCTTAGATTACCCCTACTTATCATATACCCTCTGCATTGACATTTTCTCAGGTTATTCCTTCATCATCATTCATCTTACCATCATCATTACCAAACTCACCATCAACTTCACCACCAACAACTTCACCATCACCTCTCAGTATAACTCCTCATTCCTCACATCAAATCCAACCTTCAACTAATATTCATCCCATGACAACCAGATCCAAGTCTAGCATTTTCAAGCTAAAAACCTATATAACAACTAAACAACCTTTACCATAATTGATCTCCAGATTACCTACCCTCTACATACCTTCAAGCCTGAAAAATACTTTCATTGTAGACAAGCAATGCAAGAAGAGTTCAATACCCTTCTCAACACATGTACTTGGTCTTTAGTGCCCTTTACATCGTCTCAAAACCATGTAGGCTGCAAATGGGTCTTTAGAATCAAAAGAAAGCCTGATGGTACTATTGATTGATGAAAAGCTAAACCGTTTGCTAAGGGTTTTCACCAACATGAGGTTTGGACTACACAGAGACATTTAGTCATGTAGTAAACCAGTTACCATCAGAATTCTACTCACTATGGCTGCTCAATTTGATTGGTTCCTAAACCAACTAGATGTCATTGGTGAATTTTTGCATGGCACACTTTTTTTAAAGTCTTTTCATGCAGCAACCACCAAGTTTTGAGGACATCACTAAGCCAAATCATGTTTGCAGACTACACAAATCTCTGTATGGTTTGAAACAAGCTCCAAGAGCTTGGTATGTGAAGTTACATGGTGTTCTTACCTTTCTTGGTTTCACTGGTTCATAAAATGATCATTCCTTATTCACCAAAAAAATTATTTGGTATTTGTTCTTGTCTATGTAGATGACATTCTAGTTAATGGACCATCTTCTCAAGCTTGCAAAATTATTATATCACAACTCAATGCTATGTTTCCTATTAAGGATATAGGACCAGTTCACTATTTACTTTATCTTGAGGTCAAGAGATCTTCTTTTGGAAGTTTTATCTCTCAAACAAAAGGCATTCTTAATCTTTTTCAGAAAGCCAATATGGATGGTGCAAAACCATGTTCTACTCCTCTGAAGTACTTCTAAGTTGGATCATTCCTCTCTTTTATTAGAAAATCCCACTGAATATAGATCACTTATCAGGGCTCTACAATACCTTACATGGACAAGGCATGATTTATCATTTGTTGTCAATCTTGTTTGTCAGTTTATGCATAGTCCCAGACAATCTCACATTCAAGCAGTTAAGAGAATTCTTAGATATCCCAAAGGATTTTTGGATATTGATCTTTGGTTTTCTAAAAGTCCAAAGCCACTCAATCTTAATGCCTTCTCATTTGCAGATAGGGCAAGGTGTCCAATTGACAGAAGGTCTACCAGTGGTTTATGTATTTTTCTGGGGCACTCTATTATTAGTTAGAGTGCCAAGAAACAATATATAATGGCTCAGGGAAAATGTGGAACTTGACTAGCACTATATCAGGGAAAATGTTTTGTCCAATGATATTTTTGTGCACTTTGTGTGTTCTCAAAATCAAATTGTAGATATTTGCACGAAATTCTTACCCAAGCCAATATTTCTTCGTCTCAGATATAAACTTTCACTTAGAGTCCCTCAATTTAGTTTAAGCGAGGATACAATTTAGTTCGAGGGAGGATATTGAGAATCATTCTGTTGTAAAGGATAAAACATAGATTGGTATTTGTTGTGATATTTTCTTGTATTTTTTTTTGGTAGTTTAAGTTTGTTAGACTATGCGAGTCACACATGGTGTTGACAAAGCTTTGTATATTTACCTTTGTAATCTTATCATTGAAGTTAATGAAGAATATTTCCTATTAGAAGGAATTTTCTGTAAATTAGTTCTTTGAAATGTACAGAACTTCTTTTATTTTCACTTCAATACTTTGTATTCATTCATGCTTCTTTTATTTCTTCCCACCTTTCTTTATCACTCATTTTTCTCATCTCTCAAGCAGAAAAAATGCAAGTTAAAAGTTAAAAACAAAATTATTATCTAACATGCCTTTAGAGCATCTCCAGTGAGGTATGTAAATCTTAGAACATCTCTAATGGATTAATTTTTCTTTTTGTCATTCATGAAGGCCACTTTTTAAAAGATATAAGACAAAATGTATGTATATTTACAAATATTTTTACATTTTTCGACAAAAATAAAATATTTTATATTTTCTATCTTTTAAAGAAATTCCTTGGAAATGGTCTTTAGAAGACAAGTTTTATTTTCTTGGAAACATACAAGTTAGACAATAGGAAATGGGAAAGAAAACAGTACCAGATAGGGATGGGCAAAATACTCGCGGTTATGAATAACTGTGGTTACCTGCTCATTTAAACTTCACGGTTACGGTTATGGGTAACCGTTTAGATAAATAAACGGTTATGGGTATAACGTTTACCCGTGAAATTTAAATGAGTGATTATGGGTATTAACTGCGGTTATAAACGGGTAACCGTTTACCCATTTATTTTATATATGTAAAATTAACACAAACCGTGTTCTCTATCGGACAAAACTTAGATCAATGCTATTGACTATAGTGTGGTTTATATATAGGTGTTTTAATTAATTAAAAAGTAATAAAAGATAATCCATGGAGTATTTCTATCCTTAAATTGAATAAATCAAAAGAAATTTAAGTGAGAAAAATAAACGGGAGCGCACTGAAATCATTTCCTTGCAGTATGCATGCATTAGATTTAGTTAAGATGTTAGTCAAATTACCAGTGGAATTGCGGGGTAGAGCCTCTGTGTCTCAGTCAAAGCTGCTAAGAAATACTGCATTTTATTAAGGGCATCTTCATTAAGACTGTCTGCAAGTTCAACAATGCTTGAATCATCTTTCAGATTTGCTGCTTCTCGAACTTCTGTTGCAACCTTTTCTTGCATATGAGGGTGTTTGGAAAGCATATAAATAACCCACGTAAGAGTGCACACCGTTGTGTCTTTGCCGGAAATTATTTTAATTATTGGAATGGTATAAGTGTCACATCCCGGCCTGGGCCCACCACATCCCGGGCTCGACTTCGATGTAGCACGATATTGTCCGATTTGGGCCCCAACCACGCCCTCACGGTTTTGTTTCTGAGAACTCACACGAGAACTTCCCAGTGGGTCACCCATCATGGGATTGCTCTCGCGCGAACTCGCTTAACTTCGGAGTTTCTACAGAACCCGAAGTCAGTGAGCTCCCAAAAGGCCTCGTGCTAGGTAGAGATGTGAATACACATTTAAGGCTTACAGGATCCACACCCTTGGGAAATGCGGGATCTTACAATCCGCCCCCCTAGGGGGCCGACGTCCTCGTCGGCACACTTCAGGTCAAGGATTGGCTCTGATACCAAAACGCACGTTTATATTCTTACTTTAACACTAGTACCTTCATAACCACTCTATTTCCCAATAAAAGATCAAGCTCAAATGTCCAATTACCATAATTACATAATTCCCTGCTTAAATTTATTAAACATTCACACAATTTATAACTATAATTTATATATACAAAACATAAGATTTCCGTTTATAATAAAATTCCAAAACTCCTTACTTAGTTCAAATCCTCAAATCAAAGCTTTGTCTCGTTTTTTTAATCTCACTTATTGTATGGTTGCATATAACCTCCTCGTTAGACTGCCTACGTACCCTCAAAAGGGATCAAGCCATTCGTAGTTCACCTTTCATTAATAACCAATTTCCAAACATAATCTAGTAACCACCATATTCAACACTAACCTTCAAAATCCAATTCATATCAAATGGTTACCCATTATGGATTCAGAATATCAAATTTACATGAAAAAAAAATGGCAACGTCGGCACCCTGGCCGTGTGCCGCCGCACCTGTCGCTGCTAGTGGCAGCCCGTCGCCCCGGCTCGCCGGAAAATTCAACTATTTCTAAAAATTCTCAAAAATTACATAAATGAAGATTTCAAAGAGTACAACAAACTTTATACATGTGGCCAAGTCCAATTTGGCCTGGAAAGTGACACACCCCGACCGAGATCGAGGCATGCTGGCCGTCACGTGAGAGTGACGTAACCATGTGCACAGTGCGGAAGCATTAATATAAAGAGAGTTACAAATAAATAAAAACCAAATTCCAAAAGTGTTAATACACAATCAGAGCATTAACGTCTAGGTGCAGTCGAACATAATGAGTACTTAAATAAAACACCCCAAAGGGTCCTACATGAGTGAAGGTCTGTCAGAATCACTGTTGCTGCCTCGGATGCCACCAACAACGCTACCTAGAACCTGGAGGGGCGCAAAACAAAAGTGTGAGTGGGCAAAAACAAATCTTTTCAAAAACAATCTTTATAACCCCTCGCCGTAAAACTTGTATACTTTCCCAGAAAATAGTATATAACCATATACTATAACTCAACTGAAATCATCATTATACTCAATGCATAAATCAAATCATGAATATGCTATAATATGCCATTAACTCATGAATATGCCATAGTATGCCATAATATGCCATTCCATTATAATCAACTCATCAGGTAAGTATATCACATGCTATAACCACTGCAACAGCTCGTCAGCTGATCTCTAGCTCATACGTCATGCCTGCACACGAGTCGAACCCACTTATAGTGGTCTATACGACAAGACTGGGTGTGAAATCGTACGCTCTAGTGCTACAATCACGTGAAGACTGTGCGAATGATCGTGGGTCTGAGTCAAACCCACTTTCAATGATCGCGGGTCACCTACGAGTCGAACCCACTGAAAGTGGTATATACGACAAGACTGTGCACCTAACTTGGATCCAAGATAAGCGTATGGTGTGGGAGGTGAACATCACGTGAAAGACTGGCCCCTAGCTCTGGGCGGGAGCACTAACACTGGGGTGCAGGTTTATGAGCTCTCAACGCATCTCATTATACTCTTCTTAACTCAACTTGTATTTAACCACACATAAGCTTACCTGATACTTACCTGAGCGTCCACAGCACCAACAATCATGCGCATACAAATTCATGATGCATAACCACTCCTAATGCATAACCATTTCATGATGCATAACCATTTCATAATGTGTAACCATTTCATTATGCATAATCAGAAGTATATAGGTAATGGCATGGCATTTCATTTATAAAGCATATAAAATGCACTTTATGGGAAAAACACATAGTATATAGGTATATACGGAAAACAAAAGCCCACTCACTGGTAAGTAGATGGATCGTAGCCCTCGTGCCTAGCCTGGCTGCGCTCGTCCTCCGGATAGGTCTCGCCCATGTGAGAAACAACTATAAATACGTTATTTTAAAGCACATAGACAAAGCTAGCTAATAACTTCTCATACAATACTCAAATGAGGTGTGTGAATATACCAAAATGATCTACACAACCTCAGGATCGTCCCCATATTTTTAGAATTAATTTTTGAACCTCCACACGCCGTCACGCGCCGGCCAAGGCACGGCCAGACGCGCCTCCTACGCGCAGCACGTGCCTGGCACACGGATGGCTGCAGTTCACGCCGTCAGGAATATTCTGTGGAATATTCCGTTAAAAGCTAACGGTAACCGTCAAAATTGACTGACGCCGTGAGAATATTCCATTAAAATTGACGGAATATTCTCTGTCTTCAACCTTCAGCTCCGGCGACCGTCGCCGTCGCCGGAAAACTGGGAAATTTTTAAAACCACTAATCTCGCTCGAAACTAAACCATTTTCTACGCAATTGGTACCAAACTGAAGCTTGGAACCTAAAGAGTCGCGTTATACCTGTCTCAAGGTCCAACGTCGACGAAAACTCTTCGGAAAAGCCTCGATTCTCCGATGACCTCTGCAACTCCTTAAAACTGGGGTTCCCGTGATCCAAATCTTGCAAACGAACCACTTCGAGGTTCATGGGAAGGTCCTAGAGCTCCCTGTGAGCTTGAAATTCAAAATAACCATTCATTAAAAACTTGATGAATAGTGTTTTTCTCGGAGGTTCGGTTTCTATGGTTTTCCGATGTCCAAACTCAACCAAAACTCAAGCATTATACTTAGGAGAAAGAGATGGTACCTTGGGAAGTCCTGAAATGACTTGAAACTTCCACGACCGTGTGGTTGTTACTATACCTCGACAGGGTACTTAGATTCTAGGTTTTTTTTTGAAGTTTCCTTTGCACGAAATTGGTACTACTCTACTCGTATGAGCACGAGGAGTACAATGGTACTCTCCAAAACCTCGATCTGCAAGTTTTTGGGTGAAAATGGGTGTGGTCCGTACGTTTTCAGAGAGAGGGAGAGTGTGAGAGAGAATGAGTCCGAGAGAGAGAAGAGAGAGAATGTCCTTTTTTGTTTTGGGTGCAAGCAAGTGATCCTCCCACTCACATCCAATCCAAACAAAACTAATTTTGGTTCCCAATTGGTCTTCTACTAAGTTTACTACAAACCCTACTCCAAAACTAATTAGTTTAGTTCCCACTAACTTGGAACTAACCTCAATGGACCACACATACTTTTGGGCCTCTAACCTTAGCCCAAATTATAAAACAACCAACGAGCAGGGGTAATTCCGTCCATTCTCACTTTAGAACATAATATAATACATAATTTGGGACAGGCTGTCACAGAAAGGCTCCAATTTTCCTCGAACCCACCGGGAACCCTATAAATGTGTGGCTTCGATCCATCACCTCTGGTATTCCGCCGCCCCTATAGTTGTTTAGGCTTTGTTCCAGACCTCAAAAGGAGTTGTTTAAGGGTGGTAATTGATTATACTACCTTAAAAAAGGGAGGAATTTGAGCCGTACCCCCACGAACCCGACGATGGGTTTATCCCGAAATCAAACCCATTTAACTAGGGTTTTTGATGAAATTGGAAGAGGAAGGGGTGCCAGGTCAATTCCAGGTGGTGTGTGGCTCCCAATCGTCGGAGAAATTGCCTGAAAAGGCGTCAGAGATCATCAATTTCGCAGGGTCTAGTCGCGGGTCATGGGATGACCCGGTTTGGCTGGGTAAATTCCCCTTTGTTCCTCTCCTTTTCTTCCCTCTCCTTTCTCTCCTTATTCCCTCATCTCATTGGTCTCTCTATCTCCTCCTTCTTCCCCATTGAGCAACCCCTTCCCCCCCCCCCCCCCCAGTTTTCTGATTCATTTTCTTCTTCTTTTTCCAACTAACCTCCCCCCCCCCCTTTTGTCAGCCACTCCCTTGGCATATTTCAACCACAACACCTCCAAAATCTAGAATTTCCAAATCATGGTTAAATGACTATTTTGCCCTTACTTTCGTTCTCTTCTATTTTATTTTTTATAATTTCATTAGACGAACGGTTTTCGTCTACACATTTCATAATCATAAATCGATTATTTTCGATTTTCTCCACATATTCATAATTATAATATCTAATTCATATCTTTAAATTTTTCAGGGTATTACATTCACCCCCCCCCCCCCCCCCCCCGTTAAAATAAATCTCGTCCCCGAGATTTCAACCACCAAGTTACGAAAAGAAATCAAAACTAATTCCACTATTTCTTTTATGGCGAATATAACTATAATCTCAGTCTACAATTTTATTCAAGCTCCGTAAATGATTAAACCAACGAATAGTAATCGTGATGTTTACTCACAGTCTCAGATTTCCAGTCACATTTATTGGCAAAATAATATCAACCTTAAGCCATAAGTCTTGTTGGCTAAATAAATATTAAAATTTCAACCAACCATTAAAATTGACAAATCAAGTTCCAAAATTCCAACCAAAATTATTGGGATTTCCAATCACATCATTAGGTAAGGGAAAGAAGAATACCAATTGATCACAAATAAACTGAATTATGAGTCATTGATCAAATTTGACTCAAATTATTTCCATATCATCTATCATATGCTTACTTTTGCTCAAAAACAAATTTGACATTCATTTAGTTTTGTTTTCAGAGCATACATGTGTCATATTTTACTACACAAGGAACGAGATCATAGGTATCTATGTAAACGTTGTGAAAATAATCTTTGAATCAAGAATAGCTATCATGGCAGCAATTATTCTCTTTCTTACAAATGAAGGGTTAAACTTTAGTCAGCATGCCATAATCAACCAATTTGTTTTGAATCAAGGTTATAATGGTAGACGAGCATCGATATTAAGATAGATAAACTAACACTTAAGAGTTTATTCATATTTTCATTAAGTATAACATAAAATTTTGTGGTATCCACTAGTGTAAATATTTTAAATTGAAGATCACGTTCATTCATTGTATTCATATAGGGTCAAGGAGTGTAGCTGTAAAAAATCATCAAAATCGGAGTTCAAATAACCGTTAAATCGTGATTTTTCGTTGATAACCGTCGAAAAGTTTTGTCCCGTTTCTTAATCTCTGAATGTTTGTTTTTTTGCAATTTTTGGCGTATGTGATCTCGAAGTATAATAAACAAACATGTTTGACAGTTGGATCGTTGAAACTAGTTTCGTAGAATGCGTATCACATCAAAACAATAGATTCACTAACACTTAAGAGTTTATTCGTACTTTCATTAAGTATAACATAAGATTTTGTGGTATCCACTATACACTAGTGTAAATATTTTAAATTGAAGATCGAGTTCATTCATTGTGGGTCAAGGAATGTAGCTGTAAAAAATCATCAAAATCGGAGTTAAAATAACCGTTAAATCGTGATTTTTCGTTGATAACTGTCGAAAAGTTTTGTCCCTTTACATGATCTCTGAATGTTTATTTTTTGAGATTTTTGTCGTTCAAATTAGTTTCGTAGAATGAGTATCCCATCAAAACAATAGATTCACTAACACTTAAGAGTTTATTCATATTATGAAGTATAACATAAGATTTTGTGATATCCACTAGTGTAAATATTTTAAATTGAAGATCGAATTCATTCATTATATTCATATAGGGTCAAGGAGTGTAGTTGTAAAAAATCATCAAAATCGGAGTTAAAATAACCGTTAAATCGTGATTTTTCGTTTATAATCGTATAAAAGTTTTGTCCGTTACTTGATCTCTGAAATTTTGTTTTTTGCAATTTTTGGCGTATGCTATCTCAAAGTATATACAAACATGTTTGACAGTTGGATCGTTGAAACTAGTTTCGTAGAATGCGTATCCCATCAAAACAATAGATTCACTGACATTTAAGAGTTTATTCATACTTTCATTAAGTATAGCATAAGATTTTGTGGTATCCACTAGTGTAAATATTTTAAATTGAAGATCGAGTTCATTCATTGTATTCATATAGGGTCAAGGAGTGTAGCTGTAAAAAAATCATCAAAATCGGAGTCAAAATAACCGTTAAATCGTGATTTTTCATATATAACCGTATAAAAGTTTTGTCCCGTTACTTGATCTCTGAATGTTTTTTTTTTTGCGATTTTTAGCGTATGCGATCTTGAAGCATATACAAACAAGTTTGACGGTTGGATCGTTGAAATTAGTTTCGTAGAATGCGTATCCCATCAAAACGATAGATTCACTAACACTTAAAAAGTTTATTCATATTTTCATTAAGTATAACATAAGATTTTGTGGTATCCACTAGTTTAAATATTTTAAATTGAAGATCGAATTGATTCATTGTATTCAAATATGGTCAAGGAGTGGAGCTGTTAAAAATCATCAAAATCGGAGTCAAAATAACCGTTAAATCGTGATTTTTCGTTGGTAACCGTCGAAACGTTTTGTTCTGTTACTTAATATCTGAATGTTTGTTTTTTGCGATTTTTGGCGTATGTGATCTTGAAGCATATACAAACAAGTTTGACAGTTGGATCGTTGAAATTAGTTTCGTAGAATGTGTATCCCATCAAAACGATAGATTCACTAACACTTAGAGTTTATTTATACTTTCATGAAGTATAACATAAGATTTTGTGGTATCCACTAGTGTAAATATTTTAAATTGAAGATCGAATTTATTCATTGTATTCATATAGGGTCAAGGAGTGTAGTTGTAAAAAATCATCAAAATCGGAGTTAAAATAACCGTTAAATAGTGATTTTTCATTTATAACCGTATAAAATTTTTGTCCCGTTACTTAATCTCTGAAATTTTGTTTTTTTCAATTTTTGGCGTATGCGATCTCAAAGTATATACAAACATGTTTGACGGTTGGATCGTTGAAACTAGTTTCGTAGAATGCGTATCCCATCAAAACAATAGATTCACTAACATTTAAGAGTTTATTCATACTTTCATTAAGTATAGCATAAGATTTTGTGGTATCCACTAGTGTAAATATTTTAAATTGAAGATCGAGTTCATTCATTGTATTCATATAGGGTTAAGGAGTGTAGCTGTAAAAAAATCATCAAAATCGGAGTCAAAATAACCGTTAAATCGTGATTTTTCGTTTATAACCGTATAAAAGTTTTGTCCCGTTACTTGATCTATGAATGTTTGTTTTTTGCAATTTTTGGCGTATGCGATCTTGAAGTATATAGAAACAAGTTTGACGGTTGGATCGTATTAGTTTCGTAGAATGCGTATCCCATCAAAACGATAGATTCACTAACACTTAAAGAGTTTATTCATATTTTCATTAAGTATAACATAAGATTTTGTGGTATCCACTAGTAATATTTTAAATTAAAGATCGAACTGATTCATTGTGTTCAAATAGGGTCAAGGAGTGGAGCTGTAAAAAATCATCAAAATCGGAGTCAAAATAACCATTAAATCGTGATTTTTCGTTGGTAACCGTCGAAAAGTTTTGTCATGTTACTTAATCTCTGAATGTTTGTTTTTTGCGATTTTTGGCGCATGCGATCTTGAAGCATATACAAACAAGTTTGACAGTTGGATCGTTGAAATTAGTTTCGTAGAATGTGTATCCCATCAAAACAATAGATTCACTAACACTTAGAGTTTATTTATACTTTCATGAAGTATAACATAAGATTTTGTGGTATCCACTAGTGTAAATATTTTAAATTGAAGATCGAGTTCATTCATCGTATTCATATAGGGTCAAGGAGTGTAGTTGTAAAAAATCATCAAAATCGGAGTTAAAATAATCGTTAAATCGTGATTTTTCGTTTATAACCGTATAAAAGTTTTGTCCCGTTACTTGATCTCTGAAATTTTGTTTTTTTCAATTTTTGGCGTATGCGATCTCAAAGTATATACAAACATGTTTGACGGTTGGATCGTTGAAACTAGTTTCGTAGAATGCGTATCCCACCAAAACAATAGATTCACTAACATTTAAGAGTTTATTCATACTTTCATTAAGTATAGCATAAGATTTTGTGGTATCCACTAGTGTAAATATTTTAAATTGAAGATCGAGTTAATTCATTATATTCATATAGGGTTAAGGAGTGTAGCTGTAAAAAAATCATCAAAATCGGAGTCAAAATAACCGTTAAATCGTGATTTTTCGTTTATAACCGTATAAAAGTTTTGTCCCGTTACTTGTTCTCTGAATGTTTGTTTTTTGCGATTTTTGGTGTATGTGATCTTGAAGTATATACAAACAAGTTTGACGGTTGGATCGTATTAGTTTCGTAGAATGCGTATCCCATCAAAACGATAGATTCACTAACACTTAAAAGAGTTTATTCATATTTTCATTAAGTATAACATAAGATTTTGTGGTATCCACTAGTGTAAATATTTTAAATTGAAGATCGAATTGATTCATTGTGTTCAAATAGGGTCAAGGAGTGGAGTTGTAAAAAATCATCAAAATCGGAGTCAAAATAACCGTTAAATCGTGATTTTTCGTTGGTAACCGTCGAAAAGTTTTGTCATGTTACTTAATCTCTGAATGTTTGTTTTTTTGCGATTTTTGGCACATGCGATCTGGAAGCATATACAAACAAGTTTGACAGTTGGATCGTTGAAATTAGTTTCGTAGAATGTGTATCCCATCAAAACGATAGATTCACTAACACTTAGAGTTTATTTATACTTTCATGAAGTATAACATATGATTTTGTGGTATCCACTAGTGTAAATATTTTAAATTGAAGATCGAATTTATTCATTGTATTCATATAGGGTCAAGGTGTGTAGTTGTAAAAAATCATCAAAATCGGAGTTAAAATAACCATTAAATCGTGATTTTTCGTTTATAACCGTATAAAAGTTTTGTCCCGTTACGTGATCTCTGAATGTTTGTTTTTTGCGATTTTTTGCTGATGCGATCTCGAAGCATATACAAACAAGTTTGACGGTTGGATGGTTGAAATTAGTTTCGTAGAATTTGTATCCCATCAAGTTCAATGGTATTTATATATTTATTAAGTAGATTTAAATTTATATATTTTGTACGTATAACACTTAATAAATTGAATGGTATGTATATTTAAACCGATCCAATGGTCACCAATTTTTAATATTTAATTATATATATATACATATAATTATGGGATAGGATCAAGGGACAAACATTTTGACAAATATTTTTACACTTCCTTTAAACCTTTAGATTACAAAACATCTAAAGGTCCATATTCATTCATTAAATGACATGGATGCTTAAGTGGATTTTAACTAATATTAAACATAAAATAAAACTAAAAAAAAACTAAAAATCTGGAAAATTAAAACTAAAATTAAAAAAAGGAAGAAACTAGGGAAATTCTGATTTTGAGCCCTAATAAAAAAATCATGAAACTATTGTAACCGTGCAAAAGAAACCCTAAATAGACTTTTAACTAATATTAGTCATGCAAAAGAAATCTCCCTCCAAAACCTAGGTGTTGTCGAAGGCTTGCAGCCCATGTTTCAAGTGGCTCACCGTTACCACCCTGGAATTGTCGCTCTTCGGTATGTTCTCAATTCTATTCAATTCATATCCTCCGAATCGTCTTCTTGAATTTTGTTGTATTAGTCGTCTTATTTGAATTTTGTCATCTGAATCGTGTTCTTGAATTTTGTTATATAACTTATGTTCTTTGAATTTCGTTATCTGAACTATGTAATCTCGTTATTAAAGAGAATAACAAGGACACAAATCATGCAGCCAAATCTGCAATTCCGACGTGATTTACTCACTGCCCAAAATTCTATACTTTCCTGCATTCTAAAATATTTGTTTATCATTCTTTTTATTACTTGTCATCTTAGACTACACCAGTCAACTCTGTTATTTGAATTGTTTCCTAATTCAATTTTATGATAATTTACAGTGAAATTTGAAAATAGTAGAAGAGCACTGAACTTTTGATCCGCAAACTGCCATTTCAACGCCTTGTTCGTGAACTCACGCATGACTACAAGACGGACCTCAAGCCAATCTCTAATCTTTCTAGCAAGCTTACTGTGGAAATAGGAGCAACAAGCTTTACACTTCACAAGGTGAGTGAAACTAGTTCAGAGTAATTGATTAAGACATAATGGTTGGTATTTTATTTTTAAGTAACAGGATGGTAGTATTTTCAGGTCTATTTTTCTAGCCTTAATGGATCCTCAAATTGAGGATGTCGAGTTAGCACCAGTTCAAGAAATAAGTGACACAGGTAATTGTCACACTCCAAATAGAACTGATCAAGCATTAGAAACGCCATATGTGGGTATGGTTTTTGAAACAATGGAAGCGGCAAGAAATTATTATGAAGATTATGGCCGACAAGAAGGGTTTTGGATTCGTATTTGAACTTCATCAAAGTCTAGACGATGTTCAAATGAGGTGACAAATGCACAATTTGTTTGTTCACATCAAGGAAAATACAACATGCAGTCTGAAAATGAAGATGACATGAATGATAATGATGAACAAGAGGTATGTGACATGATAAAAGGGAAGAAAAGACAAAGAAGTTGTTCAACAGTTAAATGTGGGTGTGAGGCTACCATGCGTGTTGTTCATGATAAATGGACTAACAAGTGGAAAGTGTCAGTTTTTAGTGACATTCACAATCACAAACCAGTTACCCCATCTCGAAGGATAATGATGAAGTCCAATCGACGTATGCCTGATGCAGTTAAGGAGTTGACAGAAGCATTTCACAGAGAAAATTTACAGATTGGTAAAGTTCCATCAATTTTCGGCGGTGCTCAAACTGTCGGTTTCGATAATAGGGATTGTTACAACCATTTAAGGAATGTCAGGCATAGAGAGCTAGAAAGAGGAGATGCGCAATCAGTTCTCAATTACTTTAGAAAAAAGCAAGCAGAAAACCCACAATTCTTTTATGCAATCCAATGTGATGAAAATGGAAGGGCCACCAATTTTTTTTGGGTGGATTCTAGGTCACGAATGGCATATCATTATTTTGGAGATGTAGTCAGTTTTGATACAACATATAGAACAAACAAATATGAAATGCCGTTTGCACCGTTTACCGGAGTAAATCATCACTTTCAGTCAATACAATTTGGATGTGCCCTTTTACAGGATGAGACAGAGAAAACATTTTTATGGTTATTTGAGACATGGTTGGAAGCTATGGGAGGTCGTCATCCTGTATCTATACTCACAGATCAAGATTTGGCAATGGGAGCAGCAATTTCACAGGTATTTCCTAATACTCGCCATCGCCTTTGCCTTTGGCATATTAAGAAAAAATTTGCTGAAAAATTGTCGTATATATATTATAAAAAATCAAGTTTTAAGATTGCAATGAAAAAGTGTATTAGGTTGACATACAGAATAGAGGAATTTGAACAACAATGGAAAAACTTGATAAAGGAGTATGAATTGGAAGAAAATGAATGGCTTGCCCAACTCTATGAAATACGTGAGTCGTGGGTGCCAGTTTTTAATCGTGGCATATTTTTTGCCGGGATGAATACAACTGGACGTAGTGAGGGTATCAATGCATTTTTCGATGATTTTGTTACATTCGACGACAAATCTTAAAGAATTTGTTGTCAAGTATGAGCAAGCTATTAATAAGATTGTGACAAATGAAAGTGCTGAAGATTTTGTTTCGGAGCATAAGTACCGTATTGTGGATGATGATGACTTCCTTTTGAAGCATGCGGCTAAAGTTTATACTCGAAGAATGTTTGAAAAGTTCAAGAAAGAATGGATAAATGTCAATCGGCTCAAAGTTGAAGATATGGGAAGTGTCAATCAGTTTCATATGTATGTGGTCAAGAAAAAAATTGGTGAAGCTGAAGAATTTTTAGTTAAGTTCAATCTACAAACCTACGAGGGAACCTGCGAATGCCAAAATTTTGAGTTCGTTGGAATTCTTTGTCGACATATTATTAAAGTTCTTGTTCGTCTAGACATTGATGTCATACCACCCCACTTCATTATGGAAAGATGGAAGCAAGGAGCAAACAAGTTTAGGGTTATGGATTCAGAAGAACTGGTAAGAAATGATAGTCAAGAACAAGCAGAGGCATTGAGACTCAGCCATATGTGCCGTAGAGCTACTAAATTAGCTTGTTGTGCATCATCTTCAAATGAGGCATATAAAATTTATATGGAAGTTTTAGACGAATTGTCAAAAAAACTATCTCAAGTTGAAGTCAATATTGCGTCAAATGAAGAAGCTTTTGAGATTCCAACCAATGATTTACAAAATTCTGGTGATTTGCCCGATCAGTCTATTGACAACGCTTCTCAAACATTGCTTTTGGATCCAAATATCTCAAAGACCAAGGGTAGAAAAAAGGATGATAATAGTCGAGGAAAATCTAGTAGTTCCAAAAGAATAAAAAGCAGTCTTGAGTTATCCCAGGAGAAAAAGGGCAGGCAATGTCAAACATGTAAGATGATTGGGAGTGGACATGATACAAGAAACTGTCCAAGGAGAAAAAAATATTGATTCAGCAAATTAAACCAAGGCAAGTGAACTTATTTACTTTGAATTAGTTTTAGTTTATTGGATACACCATTTTTAATACTTTTCATGTTTTAGTCCAACTGATATTATCTTTTTTCGATATCTTATAGTTTCTTTTCACCTTCATGAAGTATGTTGCTGATCAGAGGATTCGGAGAATGAAAACCATGAAGAATGATGCTAATTTTCTGTCACGATCGAGATAATAATCAAGTTTTTAATTTGTATGGAAATTACATGAAGTGAATATATTACCCTTGTTCATGTTATTTCAATTTGAATTGTGTTTCGGTTGTATTAATATGTTGTGAGTTTCAATTTCAACTGATTAATATGTTGGAGTAGCACAAGAACGATCTCCATTTTTTTACAGTAGTTATCATGCACATGCCACTCATGAGAATCATCAACTCCATAAAGATGGCCGTTGTGTGCCATAAGCAGAATTGAGAACATACCGAAGAGCGACAATTCCAGGGTGGTAACGGTGAGCCACTTGAAACATGGGCTGCAAGCCTTCGACAACACCTAGGTTTTGGAGGGAGATTTCTTTTGCACGACTAATATTAGTTAAAAGTCTATTTAGGGTTTCTTTTGCACGATTACAATAGTTTCATGATTTTTTTATTAGGGCTCAAAATCAGAATTTCCCTAGTTTCTTCCTTTTTTTAATTTTAGTTTTAATTTTCCAGATTTTTAGTTTTTTTTTAGTTTTATTTTATGTTTAATATTAGTTAAAATCCACTTAAGCATCTATGTCATTTAATGAATGAATATGGACCTTTGGATGTTTTGTAATCTAAAGGTTTAAAGGAAGTGTAAAAATATTTGTCCTTTGATCCTATCCCTATAATTATTATAGTTTTGAGGGGTATAAAATTGTTAAATTAATATATATAATTGTTATAGTATTTTTTTAGGGTTATAAAATTATAAAATTAATATTTTGCTTATCGTGTATCGTGTTACCCACGTGTATACCCGAACCAACCCGTTATCTTAATAGATGCTTATCGGGTTACCGATAACGACCAAATTCGTTATCATGTTGACCCGAACACCTGTTAATTTCATGTCGTGTCGTGTCGTGTCGTTTATTAGGTCGTGTCAGGAATTGCCAGGCCTAATGTGTATAATCGTTTAGGCAATTACCCAACGGGTAAACAGTTATGTGGGTATAAGTATAAACGGTTATGGATAAATAACCACGATTATCCGTTATCCATAACCGTTGCCCATCCCTAATACCAGATATGTTGGCTCTTCCAAGTCTGAGTTTGTTGGATCCAAAATTCCAAAGGGTTTTTATCTTTTATTTATTTTATTTTTTGGGGCGGTGATTAATAGGAAGCTGGGAACTACACGATTCTTTCAGAAGTTTGATTGGTCTGCCAAGTTGTGGTACAAAATCTCAAGACTTGGTCTTTTATTTCTCCTCTTTTTCTCTTATTTTCAAGACTATTTCCTTTCATTTGTCAACCTGAGGAGGACACGCAGGCCAATTGCAATAGTTTTTCATTTCCATTGACCCTTCAAATTCCTTGCTTGCTTGCTGCTTATTGAATTCCTCATCATATTTGGAGGTTTGGAGCATCTGATTGAATTTGATAAGAAAAGAAGAGAGATGGAGCTTTCACTGGGAATGGGAAGAGAGAGAAAGAAGGTGGTAGTGGTGGGAGGTGGTGTTGCTGGCTCCCTTCTTGCTAAATCTCTCCAGTTCGTTGCTGATTTCACTCTCATTGATGAGTATGCCCTCTCTCTCTCTCTCTCTCTCTCTCTCTCTCTCTCTCTCTCTATATATATATATATATTTTTTTTTTTTTTCTTTCACTGATAGCTGAATACCCTTTTGTTGAATTATCTTCTTTGAAGTTGGTTTTATCAGTTTATTTATAATCTCATGCTTAAATTTTTGGGAAATTGGCTGAAATTAAGTGATAGAAGGTTACAAATCCCAATTGGGGAAAGTATTTGACTTTGATCAGTTCAGCAATTGGGATTTGTAAATTCATCGTTTCGCCCGATTTCCCAAGCTTTTTGTGTTTTCTTTCTGGTTTGTATATTTATTTTCCGGCTAAAGTACAGAAACCCGAAACCTGGTACATCATAGATTCATGGATTGCTGTTGAAATCTAACTGCAGCCTCTTCCAGTGGTAGTTTAGGAAATAACTGCTTTGACTATAGAATATGTCGTCAGCTACCATTTCCTGGTTTATGACCTATTATGTTATTTGGAAAATTATAAGATTATTAGTTTATAATTAGGAGAATCATTCTGGAATTTGCATCCGCGCATCGTTCTTGTTGGTCCTTGAATCTCTTGATTTTCTAGGACTAGTAGCAAAATGCAATTAATTGCGGCTGTATGATTGACCTGTGGACATAAATACCCTTTTTTTATGTGTTCTTGTGTGCAAGTATAGCCGCACGGGAATTGAAAGCTAACAATATAGACTCAGCCAGATTCCAGTCAATCTGGTATTTACAATTTCAAAGGAGTGCCATCTGTGGAGTGCCATCTGTGGATCCTTCATTCTTGTTTTCGAGTAACCATTTCCAATAGAACCAGTAAGAACACATTGGAGATATTGAATTTGGTTAGGGTAGTGAAGACGATTTTGTGCACTCTGCATTCAATTTCTACTTGTCTGTCTTCCACAGTAAGTATACAGATGAAGACATAGAGAGGGAATGCTAAGGTAGAGTGAAAGCCTAAGCAACCGCTGTGTTGTGCTCTGAATGTATGTGTGAGTGTGTGTCCGTGTATCCGCCTGCAGGCGTGTGTTGGGCAGGGGGTAAGGTTACTCGATGATGCAAATGTACTTTCTTGATGTAGCGAATCAGCTAATCTGCTCATAATTCTTTCCCTTCTGCTATTTTTTTATCATGTGATATAGTTATCATTACAAGAGTTAATTGGAATGCTGTTTGCTTAAAGTGTATTTATGTATAATCTTCTCAATCCAGTTAATTGGAATGTTTCCTCGATTGGTTACTTACTGTAAACGGACCCATGCTCATAGGACCTGTAATATAAGTTTCTCGCTTGACATTTAAATGCATGTATTGTCTTTTGGTCATAGAAGTTTGCAAGAAACATAAGCATGATATCCGGTAGTTGCCATTTCTTGATTGATCTCCCTCTCTCCCTCTCTCCGTCTCTCTGAACTGAACTGAACTGAAGTGCTTCTTGTTGGAGTTGTTCAATAATTAATATGACATCTCATACAACTTTACTTGTATAGAACTGTCTCTGATCCTAAGGTGAAAAAAAAAAATCTGAAATCAGGAAGGAATATTTTGAGATTCCATGGACAAGCTTAAGGACCATGGTTGAGCCAACATTTGGAGAGAGATCGATTATGAACCATAGAGAATATCTCACCAATGGCCAACTTATTACATCCAGAGCAATCAATGTCACAGACACGGAAGTGCTGACAGCAGAGGGCCGTCTAATTCCCTACGATTATCTTGTCATTGCCACTGGTCACTCAGATCGTGTTCCCAAAACTAAGACTGCGAGGCTTAATCAATTCCAAGAAGGTAAAACTACATGGAGATCTGTTTTCTGGTTTTTATTTTATTTTTATTTTTATTTTATTTTATTTTATTTTATTTTATCAATTGTCAAACAGAATGCTGAGATAAGTAATATCGCTTGTAATAAAAAAGAATCACACTTCACAATAAATTGAACTTTGAACATGTGCTTTTGTTTCCTATGATTTGTTTAGATCTAGATTAGCCTTGTTTAATCATAAGCATGCCTTTTTCTTGTACTTTTGTTAATTGTGCTTGAGTTAACATTTATCTTTCAATGGCAGAGAATCAAAAGATAAGGTCAGCTAATTCCATTTTGATTGTTGGAGGAGGCCCTACTGGTGTAGAACTCGCGGGAGAAATTGCTGTTGATTTCCCGGATAAGAAAGTAACTCTGGTGCATACTGGCACAAGGTTGTTGGAATTTGTGGGACCAAAAGCTGCAGGCAAGGCTCTGAAGTGGCTTAAATCAAGGAAAGTTGAAGTGATATTGGAGCGATCAGTCGATTTAGATAATATCTCAGATGGATGCAAAACATATAAAACTTCAGAGGGAGAAACATTGACAGCAGACTGTCATTTTCTATGCACGGGCAAGCGTGTGGGTTCAGCATGGCTCAAAGAAACGGTTTTGAAGAATTGCTTGGATGTTAACGGGAGGTTGATAGTAGATGCGAATCTTAGAGTCAAAAGTCGAAAGAACACCTTTGCAGTTGGAGACATTACTAATATTGCGGTAAGTGCTAGCTGCAACCTTGTTATAATAACATTTTTATTTGCTTGGATAGTTTGATTCTATATATCATGCATAAAAGAACTCAGTCAGTTTTCGGTGTATTAATTCTAAGAGTCACTGTCTGATTCTGACCCGAATTTAGACTCGAGATTTTTGTTGACGAAACGATGCCAACCTACCATTTTCTTAATTACTAGTAATTTACTTGTTGACTGGGTTACATTTAATTTAATCGAGTTCAGAAATTAAGAAGTGTTAAGACTTGTCTTTTTTGTCGGTTACAACATATAAGTAATTAATTCTTGTTGACATGAGTTCCAAAAAGTGTTTTCCATATCGTGCTGTTCTGCTTCGTTTAGATGCGATCTTACTGTAACCATCATGTATTTCTGGTTTCATTCCATCCTTTCTAGTATTCTATTTTGCCATATTCAGTCTGCATAATTTGAAGAGTGAGGAATATTTCGATAATGTTCAATCTCGATCCTGGATCTGCTTAACGATTCCTTATGCATATAGTTAGATATCTTGTATTCTGAGGTACCTCTTGCACTAAAACGCAATGGGAGAAAACAGAAATGAAAAAGGACAAGTATATATATAGACGATAGATATATGAATATGTTTGATTAGAGAAGCATTATACTTGCCTTTGGAATGTTTATGCTTGGGGATCAATAGTAATGCATTTTCTGTGTGAAAATGCATGTAACAGGAAATCAAACAAGGGTATCTTGCGCAAAAACAGGCGTTGGTGGCCGCAAAGAACATAAAGCTATTGCTTGCAGGCGGAAGAGAGAGTAAAATGGAAGCTTACGAACCTCATGCGATAATGGCAATTGTTACACTTGGGAGGAAGCACGGGGTTGCACAGTTCCCCATCACGACCATTGGCGGCCGCATTGCGGGACTGATCAAATCTAAAGATCTTTTCGTGGGGAAGACGAGGAAGCAGCTGGGCCTCGAACCTCACATTTTGGAAGATTAATTTGGTTTGGTGTGTGTTGTATGTGTGTATGCAAATAGGCGTTTTACCTGTAGGATTGGAACGCATCGTCCACATGCTTTCATGACTTGTAGACTTATTGTTCTTCCTATTCATATCGAGTCTAAAACTATAAAGATGTGTAACGTTTTATAATCTCATGATCCGAACAAATCATTTTTAGAATTTTTTTTTTTTTTTGGGTGAAGAACGGGGAGTACAAACCAAAGAGAAAACTACAAAACAACAATAAAACGAGCCCGAGGGGCTTCAGCAGCATCATCGATGAGGGCTGGTCTAATCCAAACGGGAGACTCATCAAATATAAGAACACCAATTTCCATATTAAAACTCCAGTCAGATTCGCCACTTTTCATTTTGGTTTTGTTAGAATTACCTAGTTTTTCTATTCATTCCATGACAATTTGACGCCTGCACCATTTCTGATACCAAAGTTTAATAGATGGTGGTTTGGTGGGTTGGGTCCAAATGTGTGCACTGCCGTATTAAGTTGTACTCAAGGAGTTAATTTAGTGGAAAACGCGTAAAAGTTTGAAGAATTGAACTTGAGTTTGAACGCCTACGGATACATTCATTTGAGCTATTGGCTTTGGTTTGACATACCATTTGACCTGGTGACCAAAAGTAGGATCCCTAACAAACTTGGTCATGTTTGGTTAGCCATGTTTTTCAACCTAACAAACTTACCAAAGCATTTTTTTTAATAACATTGTAAGGATACAGTCATATTTAGTTGCTCATTACAATTGACATTCACGCCTCTATTTACAACAAGATACGTTATAAAACAAAATTAAAGTTTTACAAAAGTAAAATATAATTATGTATGCTACCACCACCATCACAATCGCCACCAACAAAACATTCTCCACCACCATCACACACACCATGGCCACCACTACCTCCACTCCACGGGCTCACCATTGGTACCACCACCATTTTTGACACCACCATCACCATCACCCCGGCATTAGGGCCACCTCCACCGTCTCACTGGTATGATCTTTTCAAGAAATTAAGCTAGAAGTAAATGAAATGAAGAATTCAAAGATAAAAGTGCTGTCATATTTCTCATATCTCAAAATAGGCACAGCCTTACAGATATATAGTAGAAGGAAATCGAAACCCTAATGATTTGGTGCTCCGCACCCTACTGTAACTATTGGGAAAAGATATACAATATGCCAGCTGGATAATAGATATATCATATAAGGGTCTAAATGTAATTGTACGCATCAAACCCGCTGAGAACAGGCCTGCCCTAAGGACTGAAACTGAGGAAAGCGAGCAATGATGTCGTCCGCATTTTCCCAAGTTGCATCTTCTTCAGGACGTCCTTGCCACTGAATCAGCCAACGAATCACAGCTTTGTTCTTGACTTTAAACATTCCTCTTTGCAAAACTTTTTCAGGTGTCCATTGCATTGGTCCAGTAGTGCAATCAAGAGGTGGGAGGGTGGGTGAGAAAGGGATAGAATCACCTATTCGTTTCTTGAGCAGTGACACATGAAACACATTATGAATTCTGGAATTGGGAGGAAGCTGCAGACGATATGCCACTTTGCCAACTCTTGCTAAAATCTGAAAATGGCCATAATACCTTGGAGATAACTTGTGCTTTCGGCGAGAAGCAATAGAAGCTTGACGGTATGGCTGCAGCTTTAGAAAAACCAAGTCAGCAGCTTCAAATTCACGCTCTGTCTTGTGTCTGTCAGCTTTCTGTTTCATCCGATTTTGAGCCAAGAACAGATTGTGGCGAAGACGAGATAACAAGTCATCGCGTGATTGTAAAGCAATGTCAACCTGATGTACGGCAGTGGAGCTAAGGATATAAGCTTGAACTGTGGGGGGTTGTTTTCCGTAAAGTGCTTCAAATGGAGTCATCTGAATACTGGAATGGAAAGACGTATTATACCACCATTCTGCCCAAGGTAAATATGTGGTCCAAGATGATGGTGTGTCACCCACAAAGCATCTCAAATAATGTTCAAGCGTCCTATTCAATACTTCGATTTGCCCATCAGATTGAGGATGGTAAGCAGAGCTTCGACAAAGTGATGAACCTTGTGATTTGAAGAATGCTGTCCAAAATTGACTAAGAAAGGTGGGATCACGGTCACTTACTATGGATCTTGGCATTCCATGGAGACGAAATATGTTTTGAATGAAAAGATCAACCACGTTGACTGCCGTATAGGGATGTGATAGTGCTATGAAGTGCCCGTACTTAGTAAGTCTATCCACCACAACGAGAATCGCATTTTTGTGTTGTGATGTAGGCAAACCTTCAATAAAATCCAAGGATATGTCTTGCCAAGCATCAGTGGGAATTGGTAGAGGCTGCAAGAGACCTGGTGGTCGAATAGCTTCATAATTTTGCCTTTGACATGTATCGCAAGCTGCCACAAATGCCTTGATATCCTTTCTCATTCCGGGCCTCATAAAATTTTGAGACAACTATTTGTAGGTTGCCAAATATCCTGAGTGCCCTGCAGTGACAGAGGAATGGAATTCTCGGAGCAATGTGTGGCGCCACTGTGAAGTTTGAGGAACGAAGAGTCGATGCTTATAATACATCATGCCATTTTGAATGGAGTAATTTTTGGGGTGCTGTTTGTTGTTCTGAATGTTGCTGAAAATAATTGAAGCTTCAGGATCATTTGTGCAAGCCTTTTGTATCTCTTCAATACCCTCAAAAATTGGTTGTGACAATCCCATCAACATAAGAATTTCCTCTTTTCTTGAAAGTGCATCAGGAACAATGTTTTGAGCACCTGCCTTGTATTCAACCACATAGTTATAGCCAAGTAACTTAGAGAGCCACTTTTGTTGATTTGGTGTAGTTATTCGTTGATCCAAAAAATGTCGAACTGTCTGGTGATCGGTAACAATTTTGAATTGTTGTCCCAACAAATAAGGTCTCCATTTCTGGACCGCATACACAATCGCAAGCATCTCCTTATCATATACCGACATATTCAAGTTGGATCCGGACAGTGGTTTGCTCAAAAATGCAATGGGATGTTTGTCCTGTGAGAGGACCGCTCCAATTCCAATGCCCGAAGCGTCACATTCCACCGTAAACGGCTTGTTAAAATCTAGCACTGGAGTGGAACAAAGGGCTAGCTTAAGCTGTTCAAACGCTGCTTCAGAGGCTGGAGTCCATTTGAAGTTGTCAAGTTTCAACATATCAGTAAGTGGGCGAGCAATTTTTCCAAAATTCCACACAAACTTGCGATAATATCCAGCCAAACCTAAAAAACCTCTCATGGCCTTCACATTCTGGGGTTTACTCCAAGTACGAATAGTTTGTATTTTTTGTGGATCAACTGCAACTCCACTTGCAGAAATGATGTGACCCAAATATTCCACACTACTCTGCCCAAAGGAACACTTCGACATTTTCAGTTTTAATGAGTGAGTGCGCAACAAAGAGAAAACCTCAGAAAGATGTCGAAGATGATCTGACATGTTGGCACTATAAATTAGGATATCGTCAAAGAAAACCAGAACCGATGTGCGCAGCAGAGGACGAAATATATCATTCATCAATGACTGAAAAGTTGATGGAGCGTTGGTAAGCCCAAACGGCATTACGAGAAACTCGTAATGCCCTTCATGAGTACGAAAGGCAGTCTTTGAAATGTCCTCCGCATGCATTCTGATTTGGTGGTAACCAGATCGTAAATCCAATTTTGAGAAGATAGTTGAACCGTGCAACTCATCCAACAATTCATCTATTACCGGAATTGGATATCTATCCTTCACGGTTGCAGCATTCAATGCTCGAAAATCAATGCAGAGACGCCAAGAGCCATCTTTCTTCTTAACCAAAAGAATTGGGGAAGAGTATGGGCTAGTGCTAGCTTGAATTATACCTGCATCCAACATTTCCTTAATAATATTGTCAATTTCAATTTTCTGAAAGTGCGGATACCTGTATGGGCGCACATTTATAGGGGAAGTGCCATGGATCAAAGGAATCCGATGGTCGAACGTTCGTTCTGGAGGGAGGCATGCTGGCTCTTCATACAAGTCTTTGAACTTATCAATGAGTTCTCTAATCTCAGGTGAGACTGAAGGTGTAGGTGGCTCAACATCTGGGACTAATACCAATTGAGCAATAACCCCCATTTTCTCTTGGTTGAGGAGTTTCATCATCACAGATGAATTAACTACAGAGGCATCAAAGGAAGTTTGTCCCTGTAGACAATAATGTACTCATTCAACATCAAAAGCCATGGTCTTATTGAGGAAATGCCAACCTATCATGCCAATAGATTCTAGCCACTCTGCTCCAAGAACCAAGTCACAGCCTGATACTGCTAACAACAGAAAATCTCTTTTTAAAGTATAGCCTTGCATTTCCACCATTACATCATGTGCTAGGCCCTTAGTTGTAAGAGTTGCATCATTGGCAACAATAATGCGCTTGTTAATGGCAGAATTGATTCTCAATCCAGCTCGCTTCGCCACGATCGACTTTAAAAAATTATGAGTTGCCCCACAATCAATGAACACTTGAATAACCTGATTCCAAATCTTACCCTCAAGTCTCATCGTCCATGGGCACATGGATCCGGTGAGGGCATACATCAAAACAAGTTCTTCGGTATTTGTTAAATCACAAGTATCATCATCATCTTTTAATTCTTCTTGTGCGACTTCAATTTCACTACTATCCGGAGTAGCCACAATCATCAGTATTTGGGATTGAGACCTTGCACACTTATGATCAGGGGCATAAGTTTCTGGACAAAAAAACACTCGTTCTTTCTCCTTTTTTCTTGGTATTCTGTTTGAGTAAGTTTCCTAGTGGGGAGAGATGTACTTTGTGAAGAATTGTTTGGTTTGTAAGAGGATCTTGTGAAGCTTGTGGAGGGGCTAAATTTACGGTTCTGGAAGGTCTGGGGAGGAGATGGAGCTGGCTTAATGGAACGATTAAAGGTTCGAATATTTTGGGTCTTCACATTGTAAATTTGAGCTAATTCTATGGCCTGAGACAGTGAATGGGGAAATTGAGCCAACACATCATGTTTCAATTCTTCCTTCAGCCCACCAATGAATACACCCTTAAGTTGGTCATCTGTCCAATCAGGTACTCGGCAAGACAAGCGAGTAAACTCTGTCATATAATCTTCGAAAGACCCATTTTGTTGAATGTGAGATAATCGAGCTGTGAAACTCGCATGATTGCCTGAGCCAAATCGCTTGAGCAATTCCTCTTCGAATTTTCCCCAATCATTGCTTTGGAACCGTGATTCAAACGAGCTCATCCACAAGGCGGCGTCTCCGGTTAGGTGCATTGCTGCCACTGCCACTGCCACTTTCATATGCCCTGGAACCTCATGATAGGTCAAGAATCTCCCAGCTATGGCAAGCCAGCTCAACGGATCATCACCAGTAAATTTAGGCAAATCCAACTTCATGGGTTTCATCCCACTGTGCAATCCTTGGGGTGTTGGTTCTACTTGGAACATATGATTACCATATGGGCTAGCATGGGGGTGAAATTGGTAGTTTGGTAAAGTTGATGATGGTATTGCAGATGTAGGGTATGGAGGGAGGGTGGCGTTTAAGTATGGTGAGGGGTAAGGTATGGAATTTGGAATGGATGTGTGATTAGGGCTATATCTGGTGGTAGACGAAGATGCTCTGCAGGTCAGAGTTGGTCCCACTGTTGTTAAGTGAGGGTGCATTGGCAATGGACGGGAAGAAGGTGAAAAAGTTGTGGCGTAACCCAAGATGGGATTTGCAGAAATAGGGCTCGGTGGTGGGATAGATGTCGCTCCCAACACTGTAGGCGGAGGTGGCAAAGAAATCGATCCAAAAGTCGGGACCGATGATGTTCTCTCAGTCGACGGCGGCCTCGTTTCGACTCGAATCTGACGAATCTCCTCCAACATTGTTCGTCGAAGGTCAGATTGTTGGTTTTGCAAAGTCGCCTGAAACTGGGCTTGCTGATCTGTCAACATCGTGATAGACCGCTGCAACTCAGCCATGCCGGTCTGAAACTCATCCCGGTGGGTAGACAGCATCGCTACTGTCTCTTGCATCGCATAGAGTTGGGTGGTGAGATGTTCTGTTTGGGTGTCCATGGCTACCACCGCAGAACTCGATTCCACCGGTGGAGCTTGGTTTTTTCTTGCCATAAACCAGGCTCTGGTACCAAATTGGTATGATCTTTTCAAGAAATTAAGCTAGAAGTAAATGAAATGAAGAATTCAAAGATAAAAGTGTTGTCATATTTCTCATATCTCAAAAGAGGCACAGCCTTACAGATATATAGTAGAAGGAAATGGAAACCCTAATGATTTGGTGCTCCGCACCCTACTGTAACTATTGGGAAAAGATATACAATATGCCAGTTGGATAATAGATATATCATATAAGGGTCTAAATGTAATTGTACGCATCACTCACCACCGCCGCTACCACCGTCCTCGTCTCACCATGAACACCACCACTTGCATGGGTTTAGTTCTCTCTTTTTTTGGGTCAAAGGTTTCTCTCTTTCGGGTATTAAAACCCCGGTTAAATCTCAGCAGCCCATCCAATCCTACGGCTCATATCACTTTCCCAAAACCCCGTACTCTCTCTCTAGGGAGAAAGAAAATCTTTCAATAAGGTCGGTTCACAGTACTAGAAACCAGAGAGCAACGATAACTATCAGCCGCCATACCACTGCGGAAGCCATTGCTGCAGCTCGAAGCACACAACCATCCTACCTCTGGTCCGCTGTTAGGGTTTCTCAATCAGGTCGCCATGGCGATAGACAGCGGAACCAAGGAGCAGCCTCACAAGGAGCACAGGTCCCGGCAGTCCGGCGCCAAGGCCGAGAAGAAGAAGATGCCGGACGCCTCCCAAAACGGCAATAAGCGAAACCCTAAGGCTTTCGCTTACCAATCAGCCGGGAAGGCCCAGCGTCTTCGCTCTCGCGACGTCGAGAAGCAGCAGCGCCGCCTTCACGTCCCCACCATCGATCGTTCGTACGGTGAGCCGGCTCCGTACGTCGTTCTGGTTCATGGACCTCCCAAGGTATCTATAATCACTGCAATATGTTTCCTGCATTGTGTAATTCTCACTCGAACTGCTGTTAATTTGTTCGAATTGTTAACTTTTTTTGTCGAATTTCTTATTGTTGATTTGTAGGTTGGGAAGTCTTTGTTGATTAAGTCGCTTGTGAAGCATTATACCAAGCATAATTTGCCAGAGGTTCGAGGCCCGATTACCATTGTTTCAGGTGCCGTGTTTCGTCCTTTACTTCTGATATTGCAATGTTTTTTATTTAATTTGATGTTGGATTGAGGACTGTTGTTTAAATGCTTGATTGATTTATTGTGTTAGGGAAGCAAAGGCGGGTACAGTTTGTGGAGTGCCCAAATGATATCAATGGTATGATTGATGCTGCAAAGTTTGCGGATTTAGCATTACTTCTTATAGATGGAAGCTACGGTTTTGAAATGGTGAGACTTTTGTTAGAATATTTACGAATTCAACTCGTTTCATGCATGCGTGCACACACACGCACACACACACACACACGCACACACACACACACACACACTCTTAGTTGTTATATGTATAGGACATGACTGCTTCGATATTGATTCGGTGGAATTCTTGGTTTCTTGACACCTCTCATTTGTTACTCGGGGATTCATTAAGCTGGTTACATTATCCATCAATATGCTATGAAGATATTTATATTGTAATATTGTATCGGCTTCATTTACTTTGCAGGAAACATTTGAATTCCTGAATATATTACAAGTTCATGGTTTCCCAAAGGTTATGGGAGTTCTTACTCACCTTGACAAGTTTAAAGATGTAAAGAAATTGAAGAAAACAAAGCAGCACCTCAAACATCGTTTCTGGACTGAAATATATGATGGAGCTAAACTGTTTTATTTATCTGGTCTTATTCATGGAAAGTAAGTAGTCACTCTCTGCTCCCGATGATCCAGTCATGTGGGAAATTTGACAATTATTATGATTTCAATTCATTTTTTATAATTATCTTCCCCCTGCTTTAAAACAGGTATGTCAAACGTGAAATTCACAATCTGGCGCGTTTCATATCCGTTATGAAGTTTCATCCTTTATCTTGGAGAACTGCTCATCCTTATGTTTTGGTAGATCGTTTTGAAGATGTCACTCCACCTGAAAAAGTGTGTTTGAATAATAAATGCGATAGAAATGTCACACTGTATGGTTATTTGCGGGGATGTAACATGAAAAAAGGAACAAAGGTACGTGTTTGACTTATAGAGCTTGTATTATTACCTTTACAGATTTATGTAGATTAATTTAGAGTTTGAATGGGGAAAAAAGGACCCTATAATTAGGTTAAGAGAGGTTCTTCAATGCTCTCCTTGAATTCCAAATAAAGGCATGGAGCCAGGAATTCATTTAAGTGGGGACAACTTCTAAATGAAAAGCTCCTTGTTTTGTTCAAACATAGCAGTCTAGATGATTTTCTGCCAGTACACATTTTTGGGTTGGTTACTTGGTGTCTCCTGTAACAGGTCCGTCTCCACCAAAAATATATGAGAGAATACATTAGACTATATGAGTATTTGGGTAACTTAGGATTGATTGCTGGAATGCCACTGAATTATCACTCATTTGGGTTAAGTTATCGGCTTATAGCATTGTAAACAAACTTAAACAACAGTAGGGCTTGACCGCTTGGTTGAATCAGGTCAGATCTGCAGGGGTAAGTATTAAGTGGATACCCATTAAAATTGTATCTTAAGGGTTCAACTTTTTGGGATGATAATTAAAAGCGTGAGGCTTGGGCGAGGCGTATGAGGGGAAGCCCGGCCTAGACGTGAGGCGTGAGGCGAAGCCTCACGGGACCTAAGTTTTTTAATATATACATTGAGCATAACATATATTATATTAAAAAGAAGAAGATTATTAATCAATAATTAGTTAATCACCCTGAGCACACACATATATTATAAATATATACACACACACATATATATATATATATATAGAGTACATAAATTATATTATATATGTATAAAATAGAGCATGAAAAGCACAATGAGCACACATAAAACAATGCATGAAGATAGCGCACACATCCATTATATAAAAAAATAAAAAATTAGAAAAAAGGCAGAGAGACGAAAGTGCAAGGAAGAGGTATGAGGCAGTTAAAAGTGGGTTTGGGAGTTTAAAAAAAAAAAAAAAAGCCTTGAGGTGCGCCTTCCGCTGCCTAAGCGGCTCTGAAGACGCCTTCCGCCGCCTAGGCGGCTCTAGCGAAGCCTTATGCCCACTCCCTCAAAACAGAGGCAGCAACCCTCAAGCCCAGCCTCAGAGGGCGCCTAGGCGCGCCTTGAGGCGAGCCTTTTAAAACATTGGATGATATACAACACCAGTAGTACACACTAGTAACTAAATACAGACGCTACGATTGTGTAACTTGATACCTTCTTTTTTCTTGTTGGTTTCTTTAAGGTTTCCTTTCTCCTAGTTTAAATCCCAAAAATTACAGGATTATTTTTTATACTCACTGTAATATCTAGCATAAATTTTTACGCTTCGGATATAAGTAGATATGATGAACTGTGCATTGTCTATCCGTGTTTCAAAATTCTAGGAACGGTGCATTTTGCTTTTGTTATATTTGCTCAGAATTAATAGAAATTGGAGTCAGTCTCACAGGAAAGAGTCGAAGGACAGCAAACTATGAAAATATGACTCTTACGCTGTTTATTTTTATTTATATATAGTTGTCTGATGTACATTATGTATCAGATTCATATTGCAGGTGTTGGGGATTACAGTTTAGCTGGTATGACAGGATTAGCTGATCCTTGTCCTTTACCCTCAGCTGCCAAAAAGAAGGGACTGCGTGATAAGGAAAAGCTGTTTTATGCACCCATGTCTGGACTTGGGGATCTCCTGTATGATAAAGATGCTGTCTATATAAACATAAATGACCACTTTGTCCAGTTTTCAAATGCTGATGAAAAGGGCGAAGCAACAAAGCAAGGTTTTTATATGTTTTTTTAGTTATTTTTGTATGCATATTAGTGTATGTGGTTGAGTATTTCAAAGATGCATATATTTAGTTTTATTCCATTATATGTATCTTTCACAATCTCTCCCTGGTGTATTTTTTGAAGAAGAGAATCTCTTTTTCCCAATGACAACTTTGATTTTTATTTTTAAAGCAAAAGTCAAGTTTCATTTTCTCCTTTTGCTCCCATCAATTTCCTCCTGTGATACTCGTGTTCTCGTGTAACAGGAAAGCCCCAAGATGTGGGTGTGGCTTTGGTAAAATCTCTTCAGAACACAAAATATTCAGTTGATGAAAAGTTAGAAGAGAGCTTCATTAATCTATTTAGCCGGAAGCCTAATTTATTATCGAATGCTCAAAGTGATGGAATAGATGCTGATGAATCTAGAGAACAGAATCGTATGATAGAGCCTTTAGAGGAATATCAGTCTGGGGAAGCTATCAAAGGTGATGGTTCCGCTGAAGAAAGCAATGCAGACGATTCTGATGGTTCTGAATCAGAATCTTTAGATAAGAATGAAGCAGCTCATAAAGACGCATCAGATCAAGATGCTACTCTTAAAGATCACTTGAAGGAACATGTTGAGATTCATGATGGAAGGTCAAGGAGAAAAGTTATCTTTAGAAATGACCTTGATCATAACAATATGGAGGTGAACAAAGTTAAACTTATCATGCCTGTTGAATAGAAATCATCATTTGGAGAAGAAAAAATATGATGTTGTGTGTGTGTGTGTGTGTGTGTGGTTACACGCATAAACTTGAACTTCACTTGTGGAGGCTCCTAGACATTCAAATGCTTTGATTTTTATTTGCTACTTTGGTGTTTGCATGTTTATGTTATTGCTCACTGGGCTTTTTAGTTTGCAAGAGTTGTTAGATAACTTCCGTTATTATTGAATGTAAATAATCTAATATTTTTCTACTCCGTTTACTTTATTAATGTCTAATCCTCATAGGTTGCTTGGTCATAGTTCTCCGAAACTAAAGCACTAAAATTTTGTTCTGGTGAACTTTACCATCACGTAAATTCTGGATTGAGCATTTGATATATATGTAAGATAGATGTAAGTTCTTCTAAAGAACAACTTTTCTGATTATGGATGTGAAGAATCAAGAATATAAGCAGTGGAAAGAAATCTGTATATGCATGAAACCAGAAATCTTATGCTCATGTTCTCCACATTATTCCATTATAGGATTCAGCTGAAGAGACTGAAGAAGAAGATGATGGTGATGATGACAACAACAATGATACTGATAATCAGGAATCTTCTGGTTCAGAGTCTTTAGCGGAAGATGAAGATGATCATGAAACAGATGGTAAATTTACTCCTAATTTGCAAAATTGTTGTATGTTGTGATATTCTTATTTTCTATGCAAGAAGTACTATGCTCATATTTTCCATATTAGATACAAGTATACAACATTTTTGGTTGTAAGGATTGTGATGCCAAACCCTAATATTATGTATGTTGATAGAAGTTAAAAATATATAAGAAACTGGTATACAATTGAAAATGATGTCCATCATTTTCCTACATATTATAATGTCCATTTGTTAGGTTTCCCAGTGTATTCTGTTATCTAATTCTATCTACCCCTTTTTTCGCCTCATACTAGATGAGACGGGAAACATTGCAAGGTGGAAAGAATCTTTGGTGCAAAGGGCTTCTTCAAGACAAACTATTAACCTTATGCACCTTGTATATGGGAAATCTACGTCAATGCCAACAACTTCTAGCAACGAAGATCACAATAGTAGTAGTGCAGATGATGAAAGTGATGAAGATGATGACCTTTTTGTGCCAAAAGGAGAAGGAAACAAGGTTTGTTCTTGAACTACTAGTTCATATCTCACAGTAACTGGTGCATGCTTTTTACAAGAGACGGAATAATATATCATTCCACTCTGAGGTAATTTATTGGGATAACCTTCATAACTGAACAGAGCGCTGTCATATTATTGTTTTTGCTTTGTTTATGCAGAAACATGGAGGAATTGAAGGTGGAAACTGGGATGTCGATGACTGTTCCAAATTCACAAATTATTCAAATATCAAAGACTGGAAAGAGGAAAAGCTTAGAGAGGGTATTCGTGATCGTTTTGTCACTGGTGATTGGTCGAAAGCTTCTCAAAGAAATCAACCCAAAGCTAAAGATGAAGATGATGATGCTCTCTATGGTGACTTTGAAGATTTAGAAACAGGTGAGAAGCATGGTGGGAACCATACAGATGACGCAAGTGTTGGTGCAAACCACAAGGAAGATGATTCGACCAAAGAGGAGAGGAGGCTGAAAAAGCTAGCTCTTCGTGCAAAGTTTGATGCTCAATATCCTATTCACTTGAAATATCTTCTTAATGTATTTTTCAAAGAATTACATGTTTCTCTTCCACCACCAAAGACCAAGGAACATTTTTGTTATGGTGATATGATGTTCTATTAGCAATTTCAGTGTGTGAACGTTACGATTTTGTGTTTGGTCATATTTTGTGTTATATATGTAGAGAAGTTCTGAAATTACTTTTGTGCCCTTAATTTTACCAACTTTTGATGGAGCTGAGGCATCTGAAGAGGAGCTTGATAATAAACCTGAAGGCAAGTTTGGTCGAGATCAACCCAAAGAAAGTGACTACTTTGACAAGGTAAGCTTTCCTGCATATATTTAAGATTGTTTGCACAACACAAGGTAGTGGGAGCTCTCACCTAGTTCTTCCAGTTGAAGGATGAGATTGAACTTCGGAAGCAAAAGAATATAGCTGAACTCAATGAACTGGATGAGGCCACCCGACTAGAAGTAGAGGGTTTTCGGACAGGGACATACCTACGGCTGGAGGTTCATGATGTCCCTTATGAGATGGTTGAATATTTTGATCCCTGCCATCCTATTTTGGTTGGAGGAATTGGTCTTGGTGAAGAAAATGTCGGATATATGCAGGTTAGTGCAAAGTAATTTTACTGCTTTTGTTTTTCGTTTTATACTAGCCCTTCCTGCTGCATGTGTAAGATACTTCCCCTATTTCATGCTTTTGAAGAATCAGTGTGTGGTTGTATTTTAATAAAACTATTATGTTATTTGCTTTAACATGAATTACTAAGAGACTGTAAAAAGTTAAAAAGGGAAAATTGCATAAGCACAACCTGAACCAACAGTGGTGATCACAAAGTCCACTCAACCTAAATCTTGTCACCTCCTAGACTCATGCTTTAGTGCAAAAGTACTTCCATTATTTTCTTTAAAAATTTGTCAAAACGTATCATCAGCAACACATGCGAGCCATTTTTCAAGGTTATTACCACTTGAAGACAACTGGATGACTTAGGGTAAAATTTTAGTTGATTAAAGCTTGTGGAACATATCTTTGCTTCCTCGAAAAGACAAGCTGTAGTCAACAAAATTCTTACCCCAAGTCGTCTAGGGGTCTTGGGGTGGTCAAATACACATGAAAAAGTGCTCACACACGCAACACATGATGAATTTTGATGGAATTTCTAGCAGAGTTTGACAGAGGTGGTACATTAAAGCTAAAAGTGGTACATTCGGTGGTAAATTACGAAGATTTTTAGTTTGAAACTCTGAGTGGTACCAGGTGGCGTTGTTGCACATTCCTTGAGTTAAAACATGTCAAGGTCTTAATAGCCAGTCACTCTTAGTGATTGCTTACTCTTTCATTGCAGTCCCTTATGAGCTCAATGTTCTTATGTATTTGAAGAATATTTATCTCATCAAATGTTGTCTTCCATTTCTTTCAGGTCAGGTTAAAGCGGCATAGGTGGCACAAGAAAGTACTTAAGAATAACGATCCCATTATTGTTTCTATTGGGTGGAGGAGATACCAAACAATACCAGTTTATGCTATTGAGGATCGCAATGGAAGGCATCGCATGCTTAAGTACACTCCTGAACACATGCATTGCCTTGGAATGTTTTGGGGCCCACTTGCCCCTCCTAATACTGGTGTGGTTGCCTTCCAGAATTTATCAAACAATCAGGTTTGACAAGATTCGTTTATTTTCTTTTTGGTTTTGTCTTTATGTTTCTTTCATCTCTTAGAAATTTGTTGCTCGCAAAGGTACTTTAAATATTTTTCATTTAAAACTCATCTAATTAGGACTAACTTGAGGATCGAATGTGAGGCCCACCTTTCAACGTGGTCCCTGCATTCAATTTTTTTCCTTGTAAACACATGCACCGGATATTGCATGAGGTGATGTGGCACATAACGTGGTATTTGCTTAATTATTTTAGATAAATGAGGTTCAAAGTGAGTCCATTTATATGAAAATGAATGTTGCCACATTAGATGGGATTTGAAAAGGTCAAATAACAGTTGGTGCCAAATGAGTCCTCTTATTTATAAGTAATAAAAAACTATGATTGGGTTAATAGAATTTTTCAAAGTCGTTCTCATTATTTGGAACAGAGGAGAATTTAATCAATATGTTTTCGCCTCTCCCATTCAGGTTCTCGCTCGAATTGGTACCATTATAGATTGATAGGGTTTCAACTCTGCCACCTGTTGGTAATGAAGAGTTTGGAAGTATTACTCAAATTTCAGTGCACAGGACACACCAATCTGTCTTGGTCTAGCACTTAAGTGCTGGTTATGCTATTTTCTACCCCTATAAGTGTCCTTGATGTCTAGTTTTAATTTCATATAACTAGATTTTGTGGAATGGCGTCTACCATAAGTTGATAAGGAAGTAAATGGTGGTCAAATCTGATCTCCAGACCACTTTTACCACATGTTGGATTGATCACTTGTTTACTTACCTTTTGTGAACTCTATCCTGTGGATTTTCTTGCTTAGTGGGTCTACTAAATCTTTTGTTGTTAGCCTATTATAAGCTCCCTCTAGTTCTAGCCACTGAAATAAAAATAAAACACAAAAGAGGAAAAATGATAAGCTAGTCAATCATAAGCCATTGCTTCACATTATTTATTGTTTTGATTGATTCCCTTACATTTAAATTTTTCGAATTTAAAGTCTGCACCATGTTCTTTTTTCCTAAGGAACTCTTTGGTTTGGCAGGCAGAGTTTAGGATCACAGCAACTGCAGTTGTGCTTGAGTTCAACCATGCATCACGAATAGTGAAGAAACTGAAACTAGTTGGTCACCCCTGCAAGATTTTCAAGAACACTGCCCTTGTGAAGGATATGTTCACCTCGGATCTTGAAATAGCTCGATTTGAAGGGGCTGCTGTTCGAACTGTCAGTGGAATCCGGGGGCAGGCCAAAAAGGTATGAACTGGGCTGTCTTTCTAACAGGAATGTTATTCGTTTTGTAATTCTTGAGCTGGCATGGAGAATGAATATGTGCATATATATATATATATATATATATATATATATATATATATATGCAGTTTGTGCACACACACACACACACACACACACACATATATATATATATATATATATATATATATTCACAAGTAACAGAAACATAAGCACATTACAGATTGTATTTATTCGTGGGGCGCATTTCATCATGTGGCCCATAATGCTAATATAATGGACTTTTATTAATTTTAATATTACAGGCTGCGAAAGAAGAAATTGGTAACCAACCAAAAAAGATGGGTGGACAACCAAAAGAAGGGATTGCTAGGTGCACCTTTGAGGACAAAATTAAGATGAGTGACATTGTTTTTTTGCGTGCTTGGACTCAAGTTGAAGTTCCTCAATTTTACAACCCATTGACCACATCCCTGCAACCTCGCGAAAAGACCTGGCAGGGGATGAAAACTACTGCTGAATTGAGGAGAGAATATAATATTCCTATTCCTGTCAATAAAGATTCACTTTACAAGGTAATATATGAGGATGTGAAGCTACTTATTGCAGCAGCACGTGGTTTCTCACTACATTCTGCCCTGGTCATACTGCATCTTCTCTCTCTTTAGTTTTATTTTCTCCTGTTGGTTTTTTTTTTTTTTTCAATTGTTTTTTTTCAATTGTTTTTTTTTTTTTCTGTCAACAGCCAATTGAAAGGAAGCTGAAGAAGTTCAACCCCTTGGTGATTCCCAAGTCACTGCAAAGCGCTCTGCCATTTTCTTCAAAACCTAAGGATATACCCAGTAGGAAAAGGCCGCTTCTTGAAAATAGAAGAGCTGTTGTCATGGAGCCTCATGAACGTAAAGTTCATACTCTTGTTCAACATCTCGGATTAATACGAAACGAGAAGGTATGCACCTTAAGACAATATTGTGTTTGAACCCTCATCCCAAGGGCATAATTGATGTTCAAATTTGTTAGAAAGCAAAATTAGGCGTGCGACACTAAATATAGAGTCACAACTTAGAGGTGCTCACAGTGGTAGACATGCATCTGTTTGACTATCAGTCATTGTTTGGAAGTGTTTGTTTAACCGTGGTAAAATTACATTTAGGAGAGGATTAATTTTTACTTTTGACACATGGAGCTTACGTAAACACCTTTGAAGCAAACCAGAATATGCATGAAGTGTGACCGGTTTAATATTTCCCGGTTTCTGAACTTGTTTTAAAGCTATCCACTGTTTGCTAACCATTTTGTTTTTAGCTTTTAGTTTTCACTTTTTGGGTAGAAATAAAGAGGAATTTATGTTTTTGCTTTGAAGAGTCATGTATGCAGTTGTTTAGCAATTCCCAATTGAAATTGGAGTTTTTCCTGTTCGATTTTGCTTTTGCAGATAAAGAAGCGCAAGCTAAAAGACGATAAAAAGAGGAAAGAAAATGAAGCGCAGAAAGGCAAAGAAGAGCAATTGTCTAAAAAGCGCCAGAGAGAAGAACGACGGGAGAGATATCGGGCGCAAGACAAAATGAAGAAGAAAATGAGGAGAAGCACAGAGGACTGATGGATGCACAAATGTTTTGACATACTGCTTCTGTTGCTTGGGATACTAGGCCGTGAGCTGCCTGAAAAGAAAGATAAGTGGTACAACGAGACTAACACTATGTTTGGACGAAGAAATTTAAGATTACTAAGGAATTTCAAAATTACGGAAATTGAAATGATAAGATTTTATTTTCTAGAATTTGTAAATTTTTTTGTTTGGTTAACCTAAAAGAACAATGAAATTGAATACAGAATTTGTTATTTATAAACTCTCAATCATAGAAATTGAAAAATGACACCTATTTACATAGAATTTGAACTTGGGAATTGTAGGACTCAAATTCTAAGTTTTTTTTCCACGCGGAAATTCTAAATTTCGATGTTTATGAATCCAAACAAGGGAATTGGTGCATGTCAATTTATAAATTCTGATTTTTATCAAAATTCCAAGTTTATTTCCCTCATAATGTATGAGAAATCGGTTGCAATTCGCCGCACTTGGGATTTGATACTGTCTCAGAAACATGGCCCTGATCGGTGAGATAAAACGACGTGCCATAATTGTTAATGTGCATTTTCGTGCATTCAATGTTTGTATTGTTTTGGTACATTCATTTTCTCTCATAGGTTTTAATTGCTAATTTATAGGAGCATTTAATTTAAAAACTAAATTTAACACATATTCTTAATGCCTAAGGAGCGGTTTAATAACCATTTCATTTTCAGTTTATTGCTCGAGAAATGCCACCTACCTTCCCCACTAGCCTTCTTCTTTTACTTGCCTTTCCCACCCAATGGATGCCATGTGGACTTATTTTAACACTCCATGTATAAATTGTGTTTTAGACTTCTCTCTTCCTTTTCCGCTAATGCCCCAAATTAAATCTCATATGTCAACCAAATCATTAAATTATCTACCAAATTTGACAAATCTAATTATTATAGTTATTAATATTATTTTTTATGCAAATTATCTTTTTGGACTCTCCTTTTTATTTATTTTTGTTTTTTTTTTCCTTTCAATAGGACTACATGATTTTGGAGATGACATTTCTTCTGACATACCCCGACCTAAATCGAGACGTGCTAGGCGTCATGTGAGGGTGAGGTAGCCATGTGCGCAGTGCGGAAGTGAAGATAATATAAAAATGTGAGTAAATAAAAACCAAATTAACTAATTTAGACTAGGCGAACATGTAAGTTCAAGTGACGAGATTTAAGTGTGACAACCATAATCAGAGCATAGGTAACCTAAGTGCAGGTGAGCCACCAACAAGCACTCATACTTAGAACATGGAGGGACGCAAAACAGAAAGTGTGAGTGGGCAAAAACAAAGCTTTTAAAAACATTCCCTTTTTCTCAAAAGTTATAATCCCTCGCCGTAAAACCTGTATAATTTCCCATAAAATAGAATATACATATATATATATATATATATATATATATATATATTATATATCTCAAAAGTCATTTCCACAATCCAAAAATCCCAACATGTATGCCATGCAAGATATCACAAGAATAATCAAGTTAACCAGATAAAATAAAATGATGAATAATAATGCGTCAGCCGGATCCACCTATTGTGGCCTGTACGGCTGAATCTATAGCTCATCAAGTATGCCTGCACACGAGTCGGAACCACCTAGTGTGGTCTATACGACAGGGCTAGGTGTAATAGATACGCTCAAGTGCTACGATCAAGTGAAGGCTGTGCAATAAATTGCTGGTCACCTACTAGTCGGAACCACCTAATGTGGTCTGTACGACAAGACTATGCACCTAACTTGGATCCAAGGTGAGCGTATGGTGCGGAAGGTGAACATCACATGAAGGACTGTTACTTGGCCACGAGCGGGAGCACTAACACCGGGGTGCAGGTTAATGAGCTCTAAAAGCGTCCAAAATGTAATCATAATCATGTAACTTATTAACCATAACCTACAACTCACCTGGTACTTACCTGAGTGTCCACAGCATCAACAATAATATATGCAACTATTAAATGCATGTTCTAAAGTAATAAGCATATGGCATGACATTTCAAAACTAGATAACTCACTCATTTTTCAACCAATTTCTATGAAATTTGTACCAAAATGAAGCTAAAGATGAAGAGAACATTTCCTTACCACTTTTAAGCCCTAAAGCCAACGGAAAATGGCTGAAAAATCTTCGATTTTTCCAATCATCTTTGCAACTCGAAGAACAAACCTTCCCCGACGTTAAAACTTGTCCAAAAATGTCCTAATAGCTTCGTAAGGACGATTTAGGGCCCCCTCGAGCCTCAAAACGTTGAGAAAAACACACGATCACGTCGGTGGAATTGTGCACCTCGTCGGAGTTCACTGGTTCCCGTGTTTTCGAAGGTTTCACTTCCCACAAATGGTATGGTTGTGCTCAGAAGCTTACGGGGAACTCGAATATAGTCTCAAAGAGTTCGATCCGTGATGTTTCACAAGGGTTTGAAACTGGTCTGTACGTTGTACGGAAATGAGAGGGTTCGAGAATGAGAGAGGGATGATGAGGGTGTCTGCGTGTGTGAGTGCATGCGTGTGGGTGTGTCCGGACTGGGCATGCCCATATACACCTCTAGTTTCTAATTGGGCTAACAAACCACTAACTAAAGAAATCAAATAAACCCTTCCCAAAATGTAGGAAATGAAGTGATTGGCCCAATTTTCTTAGCCCAATCACGTAAACACAATCCAACGCTCAAGGGTAAATACGTCACTTCCACGTCATCGAAAAATAAAATATAATTAATTTCGGGACTAGCTGTCACAACCTACCCCTCTTAAGAAAATTTCGGCCCCTAAATTTCATATAATAAAACATCAACTGCTAATAACCATAAAATATGCGTGGATACATATCTTTCATACGGTCCTCTATCTCCCAGGTGGCTTCCTCCACTGAGTAATTCCTCCATAAAACTTTCACTAAGCGCACAATTTTGTTTCTCAAAAGCTTATCTTTCCAATCTAAAATCATCACTGGCTCCTCCTTATAAGTCAAATCCGGATTAATTTTCAACGGTTGAGGAGGTATCACATGTGATGGATCTGAGACATAATGACAAAGCATAGAGACATGAAAAACATCGTGCACCTTAGATAACTCTGGAGGCAATTCTAGTCTGTAAGCAACTTCACCGACTCGTTCGGTGATCTGGTACGGTTCAATATATCTAGGCTCAGCTTACCTTTCTTCCCGAACCTTACTACACCTTTCCACAACGACAACTTCAAAAATACCCAATCACCAACATTATACACTCTGTCAGTGGCATGTTTGTCTGCTAGACTCTTTTGTCGATCCTGGGCCGCTTTCAGGTTAGATTTAATTACTTGAATATTTTGAGTAATCTCCTCTACAATCTCAGGGCCGACCAAAACTCTTTCAGCAACATAATGGAGTACAACAAGACTTACCATAGAGTGCCTCAAAAGGTGACATACCAATACTCGAATGGTAACTATTATTGTAAGCAAACTCCATCAAATCCAAACGCTATGCGAAGCATCACCAAATTGTAATACAGAAGCTCTTAGCATATCTTCCAACGTCTGAATAGTCCTCTCAAATTGACCATCTGTTTGAGGATGATATGCCGTACTATAAAGTAATCTCGAACTAAGAGCCTCTTGAAATGCCACCCAGAACTTAGAAGTAAACCTAGGATCTCGATCATAAATGATACTAATCGGAACCCCATGGTACTTAACAATTTTTGATAGAAATAATTCAGCTAATCGGCTTAAGGAATACTTTTCCCGTACTGGAATAAGGTGTGCTGATTTAGTAAGCCGATCCATTATCACCCAAATGCCATCATAACCATTCTGCGTACGTGAAAGCTTGTACACAAAATTCATAGTAATATCTTCCCATTTCCACTGTGGAACGGGAAGTGGCTGCATCAACCCAAATGGCTTTTTCCTCTCAGCTTTGACTTGTTGGCAAATGACACATCTACTTACATATTCTGCAATTTCTCTTTTCATACCAGGCCAATAATAAAATGGTCTAATGGTATGATACATTTTAGTACTCTTTAGATGCATTGCATAAGCCGATACCTGTACCTCATCAAGAATTTCTTTCTTTAACTCTGCATTATTCGGCACGTACATTATTTTCTCTTGCATAAGCATACCATCCGACTGTCGAATTCTGAGGTCTTTCTTTTTCCCTCGATTTCTTGCCTGAATTAATTCCTGAGTTTCCTCATCATTCATCTGAGCCTCGAGCACACGATCAATCAAAATTGGTCTAACCTGAAAACTGGCAAGTAAAGCTTATTCTTTATCTTCCACCCCCAACTTCACTCCAGTGGCTCTCAAATCTGTAATAAGAGGAATACGACTAGCGTATAAAGCATTAATTCGGCCTTGAGATTTCCTACTAAGTGCATCTGCCACCACATTTGCATGACCAGGGTGATACTCAATCGTGCAATCATAGTCACTCATCAATTCTATCCACCTTCATTGTCGAAGGTTAAGATCTTTCCGGGTGAAAAGATACAGAAGGCTTTTATGATTCGTAAAAATCTTACATTTTTCTCCATAAAGATAATGCCTCCAAATTTTCAAAGCAAAAAACAATAGCTGCTAACTCAAGGTCATGAGTAGGATAATTCATCTCATGAGGCTTCAACTGTCCCGAAGCATAAGCAATCACCCTACCATGCTGCATCAACACACATCCTAGACCATTCAAGGAAGCATCACTATAAATCTCAAAATTACCACTATGGTCTGGAAGTGCCAAAACAGGTGCATGAGTGAGACAATACTTAAACTGCTGAAAACTCTACTCACAATTATCGTCCCACTCAAATTTAACATCCTTTCTCATCAACCTTGTCAGTGGTAATGCTATGACTGAAAAATCCTTAACAAACCATCTATAATAACCAGCTAGGCCAAGAAAACTTCGTACCTCAATGACGGTTCGTGGTTGCCCCCAATTCTCAACAGTTGCTACCTTCTGAGGGCCCACTTGAATACCTTGGGCTGATATAACATGTCCCAAAAATGATACTTGATTCAACCAAAACTGGCATTTGCTAAACTTAGCATATAATTGGTGTTCCCTCAATTTCTTCAACACCAAAGTGAGATGTCAAACATGCTCTACTTTAGACTTATAGTATACCAAAATATCATCAATAAAGACAATGACAAACCTGTCTAGATATGGTTGGAATACTCGATTCATTAAGTCCATAAAAGTAGCAGGCGCATTAGTTAACTCGAATGACATCACAAGAAACTCATAATGACCATATCGAGTCCTAAAAGCCGTTTTAGGAACATCTTCACTTTTAATCTTCAATTGATAATAACCAGACCTCAAATCAATTTTAGAAAACACACAGGCGCCTCGACGTTGATAAAATAAGTCATCTATGCGTAGCAACGGATAACGGTTTTTAATCGTTACCCGATTCGATTGCCGATAATCAATACATAACCTCAAGGTCCCGTCTTTCTTTTGTACAAACAAAACTAGAGCTCCCAGGGTGAAATACTAGGCTGAATAAAACCCTTATCAACCAATTCCTGTAACTGAATTTTTAATTCTCTTAATTCAGCATGAGCCATTCAATAAGGAGTTAAAGATATAGGATTTGTACCTGGAAGTAAATCAATAGTGAACTCCACATCTCGGTCTGGCGGTAGTCCAGGTAAATCATCAGGGAATACGTCAGGAAAATGGCTGACTACTCGTACATCCTCCACACTGCTAGAAACATTATCATTCAACACCACATGAGCTAAATATCCCTGACAACCTTTACTTAACAACCTTTTAGCCCTCACGGCAGAAATAACTCCGTGTTTCACTCCACTACGCTCTCCCACAAATGTAACCTCAGGTAACCCTGGGCGATGAAATGTGACCATCTTCTCATAACAATGTATATTGGCACGATTATAATGCAACCAATCTGCTCCTAGAATAACATCAAAATCAACAATATCTAATGGAACGAGGTTAGCTGGCATAACTACATCCTCCACTAACACGGGACATCTAGGATACACCCAGCTTACACAACATGTCTCCCCTATGGGCATCGAAAACTCTAACTCATACCTAAGAGGTGTAGGATGAAGTTGTATCGTCTGAGCAAACGTATGAGAAGTAACGGAATGTGTAGCACCACAATCAATTAATACTCTAGCATAATGACCAAGAATATTTAACGTACCCATGATCAAGTCAGGATTATTCTGAGCATCCTGCAAGGTAATACTGTGGATACGACCATGTGCCTGCTGTCGTCTACCACGACCTCTACTAGCCTGATTTTCATGTCCCTGCGTACCTCAACTGGGCTAGTTAGGCTGCCTCGATGATCCCGCGCTACTAGAAGCAACTTCTAAATTCTGGGACTGTCCTCTCGGGTACCATTGGGATCCACCAGCCGAATATGGCGTATAACCTCCTCGATACTAAGCATAACCACTCTGCTGATACGAGTCTTGTGGATACTGATACTGTCATCCAGAATATAGGGCTATATCACCCTGATAGTGATGAGCACCCCCACGACCCTTCTGAGTATAACCACTAGGTCCTGGAACCTGCTGAATCGGAATCGGCGGTGGTAGAGAATGTGGCTGGGGCCTTTGCTGATTCTGAGGGCACTACATAGCTCTATGTCCCATCTGGCCACAAGTGAAGCATCCACTGCTACCTCGCCTACACTCCCCAAAATACCGATTATTGCATCTATGGCACAGAGGAGCACCTTTACTGCCAAAATCCTTTTGTCTCTGAAAACGAGGACCTCCAGAAAATTTTCCACCTCTTCTCTGTCCAGTAGCACTAAAATCCCCACTTGAAGAACTAGAACTGGTACCACTCCTTTTGAAACTCTAGGTCTTGCGAGGTCCCTGTGATGACTGCCCTTTATCTCTATTGTTCTTCTTCTGATTACCATCTCTTTCTTCTTCTTCCTCACTATCACTGGGCATATTCTCAGAATCCTCAACTTGCAGCAGAATCTCATAAAACTCTTGGTAAGTAGCACAGGGAGTCGTGGTCGCCATAGAACGCCACTTCTTTCTAGTACCCAGTCTAAAATGGCGAAGCATCTCCACATGATTAGCAGCAATCTCCGGGCAATAACGAGACAAATCAGTAAACCTCATGTAGTACTCGTTAGCCGACATCTTTCCCTGCTTCAAATGTGTGAATTCCTCATTCTTTCAATCAATGAACTCCGGAGGAATGAATCTTTTCTGAAACAACTGCTTAAAAACTTCCCAATTAGCATCTTCCTCAAGTGATAATTGATAGGACTCCTATCTCCATCAAGATGCAGGCTCCTCACCTAAAAACCAAGTGGTAGTCTCAACTCGCCTATCCTCAGGGAGATTTCCTTGTCTCTACATCAATCGAAAGGTTTTCTCAAGATGATTGAGCCAACGCTCAGCTCCCTCGTGTCCTTCATTACTCACAAAATTATTCAACTTCAAATTATACACAGTCTCCAGGGGAGTCCTCTGAGGAGGGCGAAGCGAAGACTGAATATCATTAGCAATAACTTCCTCTAACTGAGCAATATCAGGGAAACTAGACTCAGCTGAAGTACGTGGCTCTCTACGAGGCGGCATGCTTCTGACATAAGGCACCAAAATAATTAGAATACTCACAAAATATGCAGGACTACTAAACCTAGGCTCTGATACCAAACTGACACACCCCGACCTAAATCGAGACGTGTTGGCCGTCACGTAAGGGTGACGTAGCCATGTGCGCAGTGCGGAAGTGAAGATAATATAAAAATATGAGTAAATAAAAAACAAGTTAACTAATTTAGACTAGGTGAAAACATAAGTGCAAGTGACGAGATTTAAGTGTGACAACCATAATCAGAGCATAGGTAACCTAAGTGCAGTCCAACAGGACAAATACTAATTATACAATACCAGATGGATGGTCCTACAAAAATTACAGACTGTCAGAACAGCCGTCGTCTCCTCATGAGCCACCAACAAGCACTCATACTTAGAACCTGGAGGGGCGCAAAACAGAAAGTGTGAGTGGGCGAAAACAAAGCTTTTAAAAACATTCTATTTTTCTCAAAAGTAATAACCCCTCGCTGTAAAACCAGTATAATTTCCCAGAAAATAGAATATATATATATATATATATATATATATATATATATATATATATATATGTATATCTCAAAAGTCATTTCCACAATCCAAAAATCCCAACATGTATGCCATACAAGATATCACAAGAATAATCAAGTCAACCAGATGAAATAAAATAATGAATAATAATGCGTCAGCCGGATCCACCTATTGTGGCCTGTAAGGCTGAATCTATAGCTCATCAAGTATGCTTGCACACGAGTCGGAACCACTTAGTGTGGTCTGTACGAAAGGGCTAGGTGTAATAAATACGCTCAAGTGCTACGATCACGGGAAGGCTGTAAGATAAATCGCGGGTCACCTACGAGTCGGAACCACCTAATGTGGTCTGTACGACAAGACTATGCACCTAATTTGGATCCAAGATGATTGTATGGTGCGAGAGGTGAACATCACGTGAAGGACTGTGCCCTGGCCACGGGCGGGAGCACTAATACCGGGGTGCAGGTTAATGAGCTCTAAAAGTGTCCAAAATGTAATCATAATCATGTAACTTATTAACCATAACCTACAACTCACCTGGTATTTACTTGAGCGTCCGCAGCGTCAACAATAATATATGCAACTATTAAATGCATGTTCTAAAGTAATAAGCATATGGCATGACATTTCAATGTATAAAACCATATAAATACGTTTTTTGGGAAAACACCAAGCATATATACATATATAGAAAAACCAAAATGCCCACTGACTGATATGTAGAAGGGTCGTAGCTCCCGAGCCTCGCTTGGCTGCCCTCGTCCTCAGGAAACGTCTCACCTGACGCCGTTAGTCTGTGTTAGGAATATTCCGTCAAAGTTGACGGAATATTCGTCTTCTTCTCCGGCGAGTCGCCGGACTTCGTCGCCGGCCGTCGACTGTGTCACCAGTTTCTGAAAAATTTTCAAAACTAGATAACTCACTCATTTTTTCAACCAATTTCTGTGAAATTTGTACCAAAATGAAGCTAGAGATGAGGAGAACATTTCCTTACCACTTTTAAGCCCTAAAACCAACGAAAAATAGCCGGAAAATCTTTGACATTTCTGGTCATCTTTGCAACTCGAAGAACAAACCTTCCCCGACGTTAAAACTTGTCCAAAAATGTCCTAACAGCTTCGTAAGGACGATTTAGGACCCCTTCGAGCCTCAAAACGTCGAGAAAAACACACGATCACGTCGGTGGAATTGTTCACCTCGTCAGAGTTCACTGGTTTCCGTGTTTTCGAAGGTTTCACTTCCCACAAATGGTATGGTTGTGCTCAGAAGCTTACGGGGAACTCGAATATAGTCTCAAAGAGTTCGATCCGTGATGTTTCACAAGGTTTGAAACTGGTTCGTACGTTGTATGGAAATGAGAGGGTTCGAGAAGGAGAGATGGATGATAAGGGTGTCTGAATGTGTAAGTGCACGTGTGTGGGTGTGTCCGGATTGGGCATGCCCATATACACCTCTAGTTCCTAATTGGGCCAACAAACCACTAACTAAAGAAATCAAATAAACCCTAGTTTCTTATTGGTCCCAAAATGTTGGAAATGAAGTGATTGGCCCAATTTTCTAGCCCAATCACGTAAACACAATCCAATGCTCAAGGGTAAATACGTCACTTCCACATCATTGAAAAATAAAATATAATTAATTTCGGGACGGGCTATCACATCTTCTGATATGACATATACCTTAAATAAATAAATAAAATGCCTTCTTTTCTCGAGAAACAAGTGGGCTATGCAAAAGTGTGATATATGAATAAATAAATAAATAAAATACCTTTTCTTCTCAAGAAACAAGTGGGCTTGCAAAAGTGTGATTAATTTCATATATGGCAATTCTGCCATGATCTCTTCCTTAGCTAGGGACCGCACGAATCAGATTTTTTGAGGAGCATATCGAGAGAGAATGGTTAGACAATGTGTGGTTGTCCTAATAATATGGCTCAGTAACAAATTGCTTATTCCAAAGTGTTGGAAAATATTAGTATTTTAGTTTATTTGAATGTTTGGTTTTCTGGGCTTAGCCCGTTAGCATTAGGGTTTCGGTTTCTTACCTTTTAGGGTTAGGGTTAGTTTATTATAAATAGCATGTTTGTTATTCATTTGAGAATAAGTCAGTCACGATGTAGCCTTTTGGGATTTTGTAGCCGTTTGACATTCTCAGTTTGTTTAATAATATTCTTATTAGTTTATAGTCTTGGTTATTGCGCACTCTGATATTCAACTTGGTATCAGAGCAGGTTAAATCTTTCGAGAATTAATCTGTTTTGAGGTTGATATCGATTTGTTTGTTTGTTCAGTATCAGACTATCAATTTTGTTTTAGTTAGGGTTTTGTTGTTTGAAAAAAAAAAAAAAAAAAAAAGTTGGATCTGCCATAACCCCACTGCTGCATCACTGCATCCAGGCCCGCCTGGACCATTCCTGCACCAGTACAAGATCCGCTGCATCAGCACCAATTCGACTCGCCCCACCTCGCCTGCATGACTCACTGCGGCTTCACCCATAAACTATCTCTAGCCTGATTCTTCCCTACCATTGCAATTCACAACGATCCCCACAACAGTGCGACACCTCTGTCTCGCACCACCGCCACCCGTAATATGAAGAATCCGAATTTGAGAATCTACCACCGCTGGTGCTCGACCATGACCCGCTACTAGTTTTGATGAAGCCCAGATCCCATGAACTTGTACTAGATCCAGTTGCAATCTGCGAGTTTGTATCCGTCAGTCTAGAAAAAAAAAAGGATTTTTGGCTGTTTGAGGTTTTGGCCCACACGGGCAAAGAGGAAAAATGGGTTGTTGGTTGTTTGCCACCCATTTTTTGGTTTGATGGCTTTGAGGCCCACACGAGTTGTTGGCTTGTTGGAGATTATTTTGTGACTGTCACTCGAGTGCTTGGAATTGTGACCACCCGAGTGATAATGTTTGTGTTTGTTCGTTTGTTGCTTTAATTGAGATATGGAAATCTCGTCCATTTAGTGATGGGTTCTTTCCATGCTCTCAACACTAGTCAGAATCAGTTCGCCAGTCAAGTTAAGTCAAGTTCGTAAGTTCGCCAGTCAAGTCAAGTCAAGTTCGCCAATCAAGTCGAGCCAGTCTGCATCTGCTTGTTTGCAAACTTATGTCATATACCGCCATGAGTTTGACCAGGGGGGGGGAAGGGGGTGGGGGGTGTTGGAAAATATTAGTATTTTAGTTTATTTGACTGTTTGGTTTTCTGGGCTTAGCCTGTTAGCATTAGGGTTTCGGTTTCTTACCTTTTAAGGTTAGGGTTAGTTTATTATAAATAGCATGTTTGTTATTCATTTGAGAATAAGTCAGTCACGATGTAGCCTCTTGGGATTTTGTAGCCGTTCGACATTCTCAGTTTGTTTAATAATATTCTTATTAGTTTATAGTCTTGGTTATCGTGCACTCTGATATTCAACTCAAAGCGTGCCCCGTTCATTCACTTCATAGCAATCCAATTAGTTCTCAGGGTGATGGCTATCAAAATCGTGAGCATCACCGTGTAGATTCCAGTCCAAGTGGTAGTATTAGGTCCTTAGCTATTGTTCTTGAGAATCCCTTTTCCTTTCAATCTAGAAACAAGATCGGACGTTATTCCGGTTCGTCTCCACTTTCGTGAAACTATTCCTCAAGAATGGTTAGCATTACTCATTTCGAAGTGTCCCACGGTGATCTCACCTTATAAACGGATTGTAATCAGTGTAAGAATAAATTCCTCCTTTCTCTCGGGAGTGGATGTGAATGCTAAGCCAAACAAAATGAGATTCCAAGAACCGTTCTTTGTGACTAAAGGCAATAGTATTGGACCATTCAAGCAGAACATTAGTTTTTTCAGCTTGGGAGGGGACACCTTATTCGAGATCTAGGGGTCAAATATAGCCTGCGCTAAGCAGGGAGAGCTCCTCTTTGGTTCCATCTGTCCACATTCCTTCCTTCCATCCAAGGGAATTGGGGCTTGATTGTTTCGTGTAGTCAATTCATTCCAAGTTTCAATTTCGGAATTTTGGATTATCGGAAGTTATCCAAAATCTCAGAATCAGTTTTGTCTGAATTTTTTTTAACATGATTTGGACCTCCTACGTTTTGCAAGATAGACAAAAAAAATTTAAACTCTTATGTATCCACCATTTAATATTTTTGTTGAATTTTTGCTATATTTGTATGGACGTGTGATATAAAATCTTTATGTCAAATGCGTGCTCAAATTGAATTGAAAATTATGATTTTTATTCCAATCGATTTTCATTTATAATGCGTGTTCAACCCTCCTTTCCGATTTCCCTCTCCATTCACTGTCTGCCGTCCATCCACCTCCATGATTCTCCTCAATCCACTATATTCTCCTTCAAATTGACTCCGTTCTTCATCCATCCCTCCACATGGATTTACAACCATTAATCTTCTATGAGAAATTTAGCCTCCGTAGAACTCCGGCTGGAGTGTTTACACCACCTCCTTCCATGTGTTTGGCTTTGTTGGAATTGTTGCTTGTGGATTGCTTATTTCCATTGGCTTCTTTCGATTGGTTGCAATCTTAGTGGTGCTCTTTGGAGGATGCTCGAGTCTTCTTTTCATCCACTTCTACGGACTAGCTTGGCTTCATTTCAGGCGGTTGTTGGGGGCTTGGTATGCGTCATTCTGGCGTAAGGGGTGGCCCCAAAGCGGAATTGACCAGTGGTGGTTGGTTGAGGCAGCGGTGGATGCAAGCAACTAGGGTTTGTTTTTAGATTTTTTCTGTTTTGGGCTCCTTTTTATTTCTTTAGGGTCCATTTCTTTGTTGTATGTTTATCTTGTAATTGGGCTTCTTCTTGTGTTTACATAAGCGATAACCATTATTTTCATTTCACTTTTTATTTTTTTTATTTTTTTTTTATTTTTATAACTGAAAATTAAAATTTTGTTTGGTAATTACTCTCAGTTTTTAGTTTTGAGAAATGAAAATAAAAAACAAAAAGTGAAAACTTAATATCAAATTTTGAAACTAAAAAACAAAAAAGTGAAAACTCTATATCAAATTTTAAAAACTCAAATATTATATAGCTTTCAATTTTAATTTTTTTTTGTTTTGTTTTGGACTCTTTTTTATTTTCTTTAGGATCCATTTCTTTGTTGTATGTTTATTTTGTAATCGGGCCTCTTCTTGTGTTTACATAAGCGTTGTTTGATAACAATTTATTTTCAATTCACTTTTTTTTTATAAATTGAAAACTAAAATTTTGTTTGGTAACTACTTTCAGTTTTTAGTTTTGAAAAATAAAAATAAAACACAAAAAAGTGAAAACTCAATATCAAATTTTGAAACTAAAAAACGAAAAAGTAAAAACTCTATATTGTTGTAGGCCTATTTGATTGAGCGATCTAAGGAGAGAGTGAGAGAGAGGGTGCGGCAAGCTTTAGAGAGAAGATAGATTGATTTAATTGTGAGATGTGTTTGATTCACCCCATTGTGCCTTTATTTATAGTAGTAGAAAGGGTAAATACCTTTCCCTTTAGGATTACAACATTTAATAGGTAATCTAGTTCTAATAGGAATATAAGATACTTTCCCATATTCTCTAGGATTTACACAATCACATTCCTATTCTAAATATGACTGCAACACTCCCTCTTGAGTGTGTAAATACTCAACAAACCATCGCATCAGATCTTCAGCAGATAAGGTAGAATAGTTGATGAAGTCATCGGCACAACGGGCAATAGCGAGTCTTATATTTACGTTGAAGTATGCATGTGTAAAAACTCACAAAAACCTCGCTATGGTAAAACCCAAGATATGGGGAAAACCCATAGACTAAGGGAAAAGTAAGAAAATATGCATAATGTCTTAAACAAACGTCAAACTGGACGAGTGTAGTGAACTCAACGGAGTATGATCATCCCAGGATGGGTGCCTCATTAAAACCTCGTTAGGTAGCAAAAACCTAGTGGAAAAAATGCTCCTAATCGTAGGAAAAAGAGTACATTAAGATCATGTGAGTATGCTTCTGGATACTCCCCCTGAGTTAGACATAACTTCTCAATAAGAGAACTACAAGCGATTCAATTAAGATAATTTGCGCATACTGATTCCTTGGACGAGCTTCGAAAATGTAGACTTGGGCAATGACTTGGTGAAGAGGTCGGCCAGGTTGTCCTGGGAACGGATTTGCTTGACTTTAATGTTCTGATGCTGCTGCTGCTGGTGTGAGTAAAAGAACTTCGGCGCTATGTGCTTGGTGTTGTCTCCCTTGATGTATCCTCTCTTTAACTGCTCGATACATGCTGCATTGTCTTCAAAGATCGTCGTAGGAAGGTCAACGACTGATGTAAGACCACTAGTGCTTCGAATATGTTCCATAACTTCTCTTAGCCAAAAGCACTCACGCGATGCTTCATGCAGGGAGAGAATCTCAACATGGTTAGACGAAGTCACAACTAGCGTTTGCTTGGTAGACGTCCAAGATATAGCGGTGTCCCCAACGGTAAATACATAACCCGTTTGAGAACGTGCTCTATGTGGGTCAGACAGATATCCAGCATCTGCGTAACCAACAAGGCGAGAATCAATCCGAGGGCTATAGGGGGCGGCTACACTCGGAGATTTGCGGGTATAGAACAAGCCCAAATCCGTAGTACCCTTGAGGTAGCGAAAAATGTCTTTGACACCATTCCAGTGCCTGCGTGTGGGCGCATTGCTGTATCTAGCCAATAGATTCACAGCGAAGGAGATGTCGGGTCTAGTGCACTGAGCCAAGTACAATAAAGCCTCAATTGCACTTAGGTAAGGAGCTTCGGGTTCCAAAATCTCTTCCTCATCCTCTTTTGGACAAAAGGGATCTCATTTAGCATCTAGAGTCTGAACGACCATGGGTGTGCTTGAAGGCTTCGCTTTATCCTCATTAAAACGTCGCAACACCTTTTGGGTGTAGTTCGATTGATGTACTAGGATTCCATCCGAACAATGCTCGTGAAGGAAAAATTTTGTCCTAGCTAAGAACATGTGAGAACATTTGAACACATATGCAAACTAATAACACTTTAAAGTAGGCATGCATTCAAAAACAATTCTAAAACCCATGACTTTCAAAGCCTAGTGAATGGTGAACCAAGAGACACTCTAACAACATTAAAGAGAAGGAAGGTTTTTGAGATTCATTACCCTTGAAGCTCATCCTTGTTTACACAAGGGATTCACCCAAGTGGAGGGCCTTCAAGTCACCTCCTAGCTCCTTGAATCTTCCTTGTGATTTTCTTCCTTTTGAATGCTCCTCTTGCTCCTTGAAGATGTAAGGAAAGGATCTCCAAGAACACTAAAGATTTAGTGTCTCTAAGTCTCCACACCAAGGATGTAGTGTGAAGAGAAGATGGATGACTTAGAGAGATTTTGATGCTAGTGAAACCCTCTCTAAGTGGCCGTCCTCTTTTGTGAAAAAGGAGAGAAAATGTTTCTCTTCTTTCTCTCTAGAAAACCCTAATGAGGTTATGGCTATAAAGTTGCCTTTATACCACCTCACATGTGAGTGGCACACTTGCAATTAACCCAAGTTGGGTACCACTCACCCTAGGCCGGTTTTGACTTTGTTTTTGGGTTAATTTCCATTTAGTTTTAGTTGTCACACAACTTAAACTCAATGGGCCTTGTGGACCAAAAACCCTTTTGGGCCCCGAAACCCAAAACCAACTTAAAAGCCCAATACGAACCTTTCGTAAGATTAATTAACTAATTAATTAATCTTGACCATTCTCAATTAAACTATTTAATTGCTTATCCATCTCATTTATATTTCTTCACTTTCATCCTTACTCGGTGTACGATCCATTAGGTTCCAATTAGCGAGGCAGTGGGCGATTGTTACTCTTAACGATCGATTGCGAATTGAAACTACATTTCAATTCTCCCTTTGATGAAGATTAGTGTTAGCTAATCCTCAAGGCTTCCACAAACCATGAGTGACACCTAGCAGTATGTCATGGCTACCCAAGCTAAGTAGAAGTGGTTGGAGAACCTATCCAGTTACAATTACAATGCAATACGGTCATTCTCTAATACAATACTCTTGATCACATTGTTTAAGTGATAGTTTATTTCATGTTTACTATCCAATGTGATACTTCTCTATATGATTCAATTGAATATGACTTGAAACATATTTCCTAAGTCATATTCGTATGCTTTGGCCAAAGACTCCTGAATCATATCTCAGAGTATTCTCCTTCCACCATGGAAGGTTAGAGATCCCTTGTTGTGCATTCATATGCCTACATGACTAGATAGCTTGACCCCAACAATGCCGTGGACACTCTCGATGGAATGCCTTTGACATGATCAAAGATCAAGGACCTAACCATTAGACATCTATGATGCCTCAGGTCAAAGGACTACTTTGCATATTGCAACTTACGAGTTCTTACATGACATGTATGTTCGAACTCTCGTTTGATCGTTGTTCAGTGTACTCGATTACCTTTCGAGCACCTATGTGTTTGTCTCAGTGTCCAACACTAAATGACTTGAGACTAGTCATACTCAGGCTTGAGTTAACATAACACATACTAACCTTAGCGGATTGTCAATGCCCAATTGGCAATCCTATGGCTAGGAACGTTTTAGGAATGAACATAAGAGAAAGGTCTCGTTAATCTAACTTACTTAGATCACTTCTCTCTTAGACTAAATACATTCCTTGGATTCCCTTATTGCTTAAACATATAATCCAATAAATAATGATTAACAATAAGCTTTGCCCTTCATTAAACAATACAATAGTTTAACACAATAAGTATTCCAAAAGCTATTACATCAAATGAGTGGCTTTGTGGGCATACTTCCAACAGCTCGATCTCCAGGCCGAGACAGTATCGAGTTTTCCCAAGATCCTTCATCTCAAATTCCAATTTCAAGTGTGTAGCAATTTCCTCAAGCTCTGCAGGAGTCCCGATGAGGTTCATGTCATCGACATAAACTGCAACGATTGCAAATCCGGAATGTGACTTCTTTATGAACACGCATGGGCATAGTTCGTTGTTCACATAACCCTGACTCGTCAAATATTCACTCAGACAGTTATACCACATCCGCCCGGATTGTTTCAATCCGTAGAGTGACCTCCTCAACCTAATTGAGAGAGTGTTCCGTGGTCTAGAACTATTTGAACCAGTCAATGGAAGTCCTTCTGGAACTTTCATATAGATTTCTGTATCTAGATCCCCATAGAGAGATGCGGTTACCATGTCCATAAGCTGCATATTCAGTTTTTCGGAAACTACCAAACTGATTAGGTAGCGGAACGTTATGACGTCCATTACGGGAGAATACGTCTCCTCGTAATCAATTCCAGGGCGCTGAGAGAAGCCTTGCACTACGAGGCGTGCTTTGTATCGCACTATTTCATTCTTCTCATTACGCTTCCTCACGAAAACCCACTTGTAGCCAACAGGTTTCATGCGTGGTGGTGTAGGAACGAAAGGTCCAAATACCTTACGTTTCGCGAGCGAATCGAGTTCGACCTGGATTGCTTGTTTCCAGTTTGACCAATTGGTTATACGTCGGCATTCATCGACGGAACGTGGTTCAATGTCATCGCTAAGCATGATGTCAGTAGCTATTGAGTACGCGAATGCATCGTCGACGATCATCTCATTCCTATTCCAAACCTTATCCAATACTGTGTAGTGGACCAAAATCTCGCGATTCTTGGGAGGCCAGCATGTTTCGTCTGAAGCATCACCGTAATCTAGAATAACCTCATGCGTTGGAACGGATGAGTGAACGATGGTCGGATTCAAACTAGGGTCATTAGTTGGTGCCATTTTCCTCTTCCAGGGTTGTGAATCCTTTGAACCAGGGGGTCTGCCACGCTTCAGGGTCGGAGCAGATGATTGGCTAACCATTAATGTACCTTGCCGCGTGGAGGGTGCGGCCTCTCCACCTTTGAGGACGACCTGGCCTTCCCAGGCGGGTTGTTGAAGTACACGGGGTACATCTATCCTTGCAGGTGTGTTTGCAGCGGGTATATGTGATATTGTCACCTTTGCTAGATCATTAAAAGCATCCGACATGCTTTGAGCAATGCTCAGAAGATCTATAATTCAACGCACCTTAGTTTCAGACTGGGCAGTGCGGGGATCTAAATGAGACATAGTGGGACCATACCACGACAATTCGCGGCGTTTTACGGGAATGTTAGCATGCTTATCTCCCCCTAACGGCGGGAAGACTGTCTCATCAAAGTGACAATCTGTAAAACGTGCGGTAAAGAGATCTCTTGTCAAGGGTTCTAAGTAGCGAACAATTGATGGCAAATCATAATCGACATAGATACCCATTTTTCTCTGAGGACCCATTTTGGTACGTAGTGGTGGCGCTATTGGCACATAAATGGCGCACCCAAACACCCGTAAATGCGAGACGTCAGGCTCGTATCCAGTGACCAACTGTAACGGTGAATGTGGTTGGGTAGCGATGGGCCTCAGGCGGACCAACATAGCTGCGTGCAGTATTGCATAGCCCCAGGCAGATACTGGCAGTTTGGTTCTCATAACCAAAGTCCGAGCTATCATTTGAAGGCGCTTTATGAAAGCTTCTGCCAGGCCGTTTTGGGTGTGAACATGGGGCACATGATGTTCCACATCAATCCCTACTGACATGCAATACTCGTCAAAAGTCTGTGACGTAAACTCTCCAGCGTTATCCAGTCGAATCGACTTAATCGGATAATCAGGGTGGTGAGCCCTTAGCTTAATGATTTGAGCTAGGAGTTTAGCAAACACGGCGTTGCGTGTGGACAACAAGCAAACATGTGACCATCTTGTCGATGCATCAACCAACACCATAAAATATTTAAATGGTCCGCAGGTTGGTTGGATAGGTCCACAAATGTCCCCTTGAATCCTCTGAAGAAATTTAGAGGGGTCGTGAATAATCTTTGTGTGGGAGGGTTGAATATTCAACTTCCCTATAGAACACGCTTGGCATGTCGGAACCCTAGCATAGGGATGTAACTTATGCCCGTGAGAAGATTTGAGGATACAGCGCATCATGTCACGTCCAGGGTGTCCCAAACGATCGTGCCAAAGCAATAAAGTGTCCGGGAACTCAAGCATAGGGTCGGCCACTGTGTGGGCTTCTATGCCCCAAATGGTTGTGATGTACAACCCACTCGGCAGACGTTCCAACTTCTCATGAATATGCTTCTGGCCATATTCGTACGAAGTGATACAAAGAAATTCAGACCCATGGTATTCAGTGGTTTCAAGATGATATTTATTATCTCGAATATCTCTAAAACTCAGCAACGTTCTTCCGAAACGTGGAGAATAGAGTGCCTCCTTAATGGTCAAGATTGTACCATTAGACAACATGATACGTGCCTTTCCGTATCCTTCAATCAGGTTGGATGGACCTGAGAGAGTTGTCAAAGGAGCTTTCTTGGGTATCAAGTTAGTGAAATAGTGTCGTTCACGCAAGATGGTGTGCGTGGTTGCACTGTCTGCCAGGAAACTAACTTTCCCACTAGACATACCTAGAAATAAATTGATTGAATTGGTCACATGTATAAATATAAGTCCATTCATTCAATTAAGCAATTCGAGAAAATAATATCCGTTCAAATAACAATCCATAATTCAAAACAAACCAAAACCAAACAAATTATTCCAAACACTTAGGAAAATTGTCCAAAATTAAACCATAAACCTAACAAAATAGGGGTAGGGGCCGGCCACTCCTAGTGGGTTCTGCCACTAGGGGTAAACGCCCTAAAATCATGTCTAATTTATTAGTCCATAGGTGCTGACGCCTCCTGGAAATCCGATATCTCCATTGATGTAGTTGCATCTTCCGGATGATCCACATGTGCAAAGTTAGACTCACGACGGGAATGATACTTGGCAATAGCCTCAGGGGAAACTCGGCATACACGTGATCAATGATCATTTGATCCATAACGATAGCACATGACCAATTCAGTAGAAGCAGCCTGAATTGGAGCTTTGCCCTTGTTCTTGAAGTTTGGGACCTTAGGGGCGAGTGGTGGATGCTGCTGGGTCGCAATTCTTCCCTTAGGTGGGCACTCTGTTGACCTTGGGCCCGTGGTTGGGCTTGTCCCTCATTTCCACGGCCACGACGATGCGGTCGTCGTTTCTGGCTGCGAGAATGAGTCGCATGCGCTTCAGGCGCGGCGTGCGAGCCAGTGGGTCGAGCTTGATGGTTTCTCATCAAAAGCTGGTTCTGCTTTTCAGCGAGAAGTAAAACAGAGATCAAATCCGAGAACTTGGTCAATTTCTATGCCCTATATTTTTGCTGCAGGACAATATTGGTGGCATGGAAGGTCAAATAGGTCTTCTCCAGAAGATCTGATTTGATTAGTTCCACTTTGCAGAATTTCAACAAAGAACGGATTCTACAAACTTCAGAGTTGTATTCATTCACAGACTTAAAGTCTTGGAAGTGAAGATGCTACCAGTCGTGTCTTGCTTCAGGCAAGTAGATGTCTTTCTGGTGATCGAAACGGTCAGCCAGAGCGAGCCAGAGGGTACGTGGGTCCTCCTCAGCGAGATACTCGGTCTGCAATGCATCATGGATGTGTCTACGAATGAAGATCATTGCAGTAGCTTTCTGAGCTTCGTCAACAGGTTTGTCGGCGATAGGAGTCTCGATGGTGGCTCTTATGCCCTTTGCAGTTAAATGGAGCTTCACTTCTTGAACCCACTTCAGATATTTTCTTCCAGAGACTTCTAGAGTGGTGAAATCGAGCTTGTTCAAGTTCGACATGTCCCTAAAACGGAGGGAAAAAACGTGAGTAGTCATATGGTAAGCCATAGACATATATCGTAGAACATACAGGTTCTTTAGACATGTATTGGTTTAATTTATGCATGAAAACTGCAGGTTTCATGTGGTATGTTTTGAATGAAAACTTCAGGTTTCAAAGGAACTAAATTTGAAACTACAGGTTCAATTTAGTATTTTTATGAACAATTAGTTCATAATGAGAGGTTCCTGCAAGAAACACAGAATGCAATATACTAACTAAGTGTAGTGGATTTGAGGTTCTTTGGGAACTCAAGTGTGAGAGATTCGTTACTACGAAAGTATGTGACGGTTCAAAGTAGAAAGAGAAATTATTGAATCGTTAATGTCCAAAAGTGATCTTCAGGTCAAGAATTTTGGATTCATTATCAGATTAATGGACTGCAGGTCACTTTTAATTATTCAATAAATCGGGCCATACATGGTCGATTGTAGAAGCAAAATAATATTAACATAATATTATTGGATCGAATTTAGAGCCCCAAAATAATTTTGGGCTTTGTACCGTGGGTTAAGGCATGGTATGGGTGCCTTAAGTAGAAACTCACGGCCCAAAAGAGCCTCCGGGTGGACTGCAGGCCACACGGGTGAGGAATCATGTCCCAACGGCAGCTGGGTTGGATTTGGACTGAGGGGGGTGCACGGGACAAGCCCATCGTATGCTGGCTTGTGGGGTAGCGCACGGGAAAGACCAGGGCAAGGCCTGGGCTTTGGGTGCTATCGCAGGTAGCCCAGCCCGTAGGCTGGCTGTGCGTGTGTGCATATGGCCCAGCCACTTGGGTTGGTAGGAAAGCACGGTCATCAGGCCTAAGCAGGCAGAAGCCCAGCAAGCAGGAAGGCTTGCTGGCGTGGACCCAGAACAGGGGCTGCAGGCCCGTGTGTCATAGGACCCAAGCCGAAGCTTGGTTGCCTGTTGCACAGGGATGGTGCGGTGCACCAAATCCCATTCCCTTTTTTTTTCTTTTTCTTTTTTTTTTTTTTTTTTTTCAAATCCCTTAGGGTTTAGGAAACCCTAACTTGCTTATAATTTGTTTTTATACTTTGACTCACAAATTCCACATAACAATTTAATTGTGCGATGCATGAAACAAATATATATATATATATATATATATATGAATATATATATCGGAAGGAAAATATAAACATAGGGGGTTCATACATGGGGAATGTTTTCATGCTTTATGGGTCGTTTCAAATATCTTACTTTATTTTAAGCGTACCTGAGTAGCAGAAAACAAATAAGCCTTTGAATGTGGTGGATGATAGCCTCCTCCTACGATGCGTCAATTCCTTAGCTCGTCAATTCCTTAGCTTCTGGCAATAGCGTGCTGATAACGTGTTGCATGCCTATTTGATTGAGCGATCTAAGGAGAGAGTGAGAGAGAGGGTGCAGCAAGCTTTAGAGAGAAAAGAGATTGATTTAATCGTGAGGTGTGTTTGATTCACCCCATTGTGCCTTTATTTATAGTAGTAGAAAGGGTAAATACCTTTCCCTTTAGGATTACAACATTTAATAGGTAATCTAGTCCTAATAGGAATATAAGATACTTTCCCATATTCTTTAGGATTTACACAATCACATTCCTATACTAAATATGACTGCAACATATATCAAATTTTAAAAACTCAAATAATATATAGTTTTCAGTTTTTTTTTTCTCTTAACTGAAAACTGAAAGTACGTACCAAATAAGATATCAATGTTCAGTTTTAGAAAAAGTAAGAAAAGAAAAATAAAAACTATAACTGAAATGATTATCAAATGGCCCTAAAGGTGCAAATAGTTTCTCCTTTGATTGTCTTCAACTTGGGTGGGATAAGTGGTACGTGATGAGGGGGTGGCGTAGGACCATTTAGGGTCGGATATATTACTGTCAGTACATTTAGAAATTCTAGCGTCGAACGTTTCTTGTATATATATTTGGCGTCTCTTTTGGTCTTTTTAACCAACCGCATTTGCAATACGCTTTGATGCTTTGCTTTAGAGAGACACCAGCGTATCAGACACCAACGCCATCGAATGAGCTTATATATGAGCAGCCATATCCCCATATGGGTCGCTTCTACATGCACTAAACTAAATAGTTCAAGGCTATCAGTGTAACGAGTAACCTACAAGCTGGCTTTTGACAAGTCTGGTAAAATTAAAGGCATGTTTACTTTCTAACAAATTTGTACTATCATGTATGTACTAACGATCAAATGAATGAAAAAGTAGGCGGATCTTATTGATTTAGGTATGACGTATCTGAAAAGTAAAAGTAAAGATATAAGATAACTTCAGAAGAGAGATGTTTATTCCGCAACCATTCATTTTCAATCTTCATTTGTTCTCATATGGTCATATCTATTCCTTCTCATCTCCATATCAAGTTTTTGATAATCCAGTTAAACTAACAGATTTACGGGCACCATTTTAAGATCTTGGAAACTCTTCTAACCACACAACTTGAATAATTCTCTCCCGTAGCAGCATGTATCACTACTGTTTTCTTTTCATGTTTCCCTCGCAACAACTTTTTCTTTGTGTTGAGATTTTGTACCTGTCTTTTTCAGTCCTTACTATTTACCTGTCTCTTTAGCATTTTTCATATGGACCCGGCTTTCCTGCTCTCCCACTTCCCATACACTCTTATCCCCTCCTATTTTGTGCGGTCACGGTTAAGCCACGTCAACATTTTATATTAAATTTTTTTATAGAGATAATAAGACAAAAAACAATAGTAATATAAAATGTTGACGTGGCTTAACCGTGACCGCACAAATAGAAGGAGATGAGAGTTTATGGGAAGTGGAACGGCAGAGAAGCCAGGTCCTTTTCATATGGTAAACATGATCTTAATTACGTACGCAGCGCTTGGAATAATGATTTTATGTCAGGCGTCGATTTAACTGAAGAATATTACAACCATATATCCTTTTTTTTTATGGCAACTCAGGTCAATCCCACATCACGCACACCTTATAATATAAATATTATTTAAACTAAGAGAAATTGTAGTTATGATCTTCAACTGTAACTCAATTAGAGTAATGGTTCCTTATATAAAAATTCATGAGAATTGGTCATTGCCTCATTAAAACGTGCAGATATTGTCCTTTTCGACAATTCCGTTAGAATTTATGTTAAAATGAGTCACATGGCGCGCACTTAAGGCTGAATTAAGAGGCAAATATGAAAAAACCAAATGAAAAAAATTGTAGCAGTGGTTCCTCAACTTTAGTCCAATTGTAGCAATGATATTTCCTACATGACTCATTTTGATGAAATTCTGACAGAGTTGACTAAAAGAACAATAACTACACATTTGAACAAGTTAAGAAACCAATGATCATAAAATTTTAGTAGAAGGACTATTGCTCAATTGTGCTAAAATTGAGCGCCTATTTCTACTATTTTGTCTTAAATTGAGGATGCAGCAGGCGAAACCCTAGATAATTGATATCGTATATATCCTAGCCCTACTGCATGCAGTAGATATGGGGCAATATTCAAAAAGCCAGCTGCCAAATCTGGTGTCTAATTGCTTGATGTCAGTCAGTCGGTTTCAAAAAAGTTCTTACTTATTGCAACAGCATCTTACGCGTTAATATATACGTGAAATAATATTTTAATTAATTAAGTAAAGCAGAGCCACTAACAGTTAGGGAACCTTTGGCTGAAAAAACCCTATAAAAAATATCAATCATTCACTAGTCCTGTTAGTTTCCACTTTCCATGATTCAATCATGCAAAATCTTTGCTTCTCCCAGATACAATTATGCATGACCATCATGATCATCACCACTAACGGAAAGCATATATTGCATGATACGGTTGGCATTTCACAACATTGTTGGCACTTGTTATGACATCATCTTCATGAAGAAGATACCTATTTTGCTGGTAAGTAGCTATTTACCACAGTGGTGAAAATGAGTTTATTTCTTATATGATCATATGTGTTTAAACTCCATCCATGACTAATTTAACAAAATCTATTGTTTGACAAAAAAAAAAAAAAAAACATTTGGTTGATATTTGCATAATTGATCTTTAAATGGTGATATAGAAATTAGATGGTTCCTGATGAGTCATTATTATATTATATTTTATCATATTTTCAGTTATATTTTATGTAAGTTTTTGAGAGAATTTTGTTACTTTCTTTTATGTTTTTTTAATAGGACAAGCGAAATCTGCTTTGCTTAAAACCACTATTCTAAAAATCGCCGCCTAGCGCAACCTAGGCGCTAGGCGGTTGGCTACCGCTCCGATTAATGCTTAGGCGTTTGAAAATTAAGAAAGGGCGCCTACACCTACTGAGGCACCCGCCTAGACCGCTAAGGCACCCGCCTAGCGCCCAGACCCGTCTAGGTTGCGACTCACTTAGATAGAAAATAGATAACTTTCATTTTGCATTTTATTTTTTCCAATAAATTGTAAGAGACTTGTTGAATACTTAAATGAATACACATTATATGCATGTTCTCCATGTTTTCATTATGTTCCAATACCTCATAATATATATGTCATTCTATTTTGCAGTTTATAATGAAATTATATATATTTTAAGTATAAATAGACATTTATTTACACAAAATATAATAGATTTACTTAAATCCGCCTAGTCCGCCTAGGCGCCCGCCTAGTCCCCGCCTAGCCGCCTAGGCGCTAGGCCCCAGCTCGCCCCCCGAGTAGCGCCTAGTGTCTTTTAGAACCTTGCTTAAAACGTGATGAAATTTTGGAATGATTCAAATTAGAATAGATTCCCAAGTCATTCAAGTTGATTGGGTCAAAATATCTGCCTTTAATTCTTAGTTTTAATTATGTCTGTTGATCGTGGCGATTAGATGAAGGCAGATGCGCTGTGCTTAAAAATTGACGTTCTGGTCTCATTTGGACTATAAGTAATTGAAGATGACATTTTTGAGGAACTTTCCTTCTGCAAAGTTGAAGGGGATGTTTTATCTTTGCAACGCCACCTTGTATACCTAATTCTGTGCAGATTTGTGCGAAGTTAAGTTATATTATTTTATTTGGTTATCTAGATTTGTTGGGGGAACCTATTTTAGGTAGGATTCAGATTTCTAGGTCTATATATGTCTAGCCCTAGAGGGGCTAGACGTTTTTGGCTTGGAGAACTGGGCTTAGAGAGCGTTGGCAATTGTCATTTAGTACTACAAGGGTGTTTTTTTTTATAAATAATATTTTGATATTCAATTATGATTATGCGTAACTAGTTCTCTTTGTTATGATGAGGTTACGAGCCTTAGCATGAATATGTAAATTTCTCTAATTTACTTAAGATATTATGCATGCTTGCTTTGAATTTCAATCACAAATTTTAAGCTACCCATATATCTTGATACTTGATCACCATTAGGATGTTTAGACTGGTAATTGGATGCAATTTCTGTTGGAATATCACCTTGAAATTGGTTAATGCTTCTTATGGTTGGAAATTGTAAGTTCGCTAAGGCTAATATCATGCTTTAAGTTACATGGTTTTTCAAATGATTTTTACAAAACTTAATGAGTCTTGCATGTTTATATTTTGATCTGAATGTCATAGACGGATTGCATGTTAAATATATGTTCTAACTTGAATATCACAAGTAGAATATGCATAATCAAAACCTAACCTTCAAAGCTTGTTTGTATTAACTCATAAGTAATTGGTAGAACTACTTAGGTTGGTTAATGACGGCTAAACCTTAGTGCTTCAGAGTCTTGATTCTCTTAAACTGTTTATTATAATTGTTCTTTTGATTTCAATATTATTGATTTTAATGCTTTTGGTTATTTGCACTTGTGATTTCAATTAATATTTTCAATTTTCTAAATCTTGTATTAAATAAATAATTAATTAAAATTGTTTTATGCACAAGTTATTCATAGCAGTTTATGTAGACATTGATCTTGTTTGAGTCATTTATACTACAATAATCTTGTTTTCTTGAAAATGTTTTTATGTGACTTAACTCTAAATATGCAGTGACGAAAATTCTCAGTTCTAATCATCAAATAACAATTACCAAAAAAAAAAAAAAATCATCAAATAACATTGAAAATTGAAAAGAAGAGCCGAGAAAGTAAAATAAGAAGTTTCATGTGAGGAGGTTACTAGCATGCACATTAAATATTTGCAAAATCTGAATTGTGGAGAGACGTACGTTGCTGTGATGATACGATTGAAGACGGCGCTGTCCTACGTCACAGGGAGAAGATCTTATTAGCTGGCTACTAAAGCTAGTTAATCATTAATTTCTAGAGAAATGGCTGCATGAGCATTATTTGTGAGAGGATTCAGATTTTACAAGCCCTTATAAATTGAGTAATCCACCCTCTCCAAAACTTCACAATTAATATTTCCAATTTCCTCTCGCTATTCTGCTGCACAATAGGGTTATTCTTAGCTAGGAAATCCGAAAAAATGGTATCAAGATCATCAGTGGCTTTTTGTTTGGTTTTTCTTGTGGCTTCCTGCTTGCTGCGGATAGAGGAAGCTGCTAGCACTGGTTTCTCTCTTTCTCGCTGTCTCGGACGCAAATACCATTTCCTTATGCATAATAGTTTCCTATATAATATGTATCTGATTTTCTATAAATTAAGCGAACTGCTGTAGATAAAATGGAGTTGTTGTTTTTTTTTTTTTTTTTTTTTTTTTTTTTTTTTTTTCCCTGTTAAACAGAATGCAGGCGCACTGGCCATGGGTGCCTTGGTGGTGAGGGAGCTGGTTTCCGGGGAAATCAAAACAGAAAGGTACATACACATTTTTTACTACTTCGATTTTTTTCCAAACAATTATAAATAAAATCTCTTCTATAATATTTATAGATTTAAATTATAAATTAAGTTAATTTCATCTGATCATGCTTCGTTTGTTGATGCATATATATGAACAGATGCTGGTTGCTGGCATCGAAGGAAAAAATAATGAGGTTGATGTTGGTACGAGTGGGAAGCTGCTGCAGGATGAAGAAGCTGACGGCGATGATGATATTATGAATGGAAAGAACAAGTTTGAGGTTGGGTCTGAGTTAAGGAAGGTTCCTTCTGGTCCTGACCCACTGCACCACAATGGAAATGCCCCCAAAAAGCCTCGCACTGATCCTTAAAAGTTAGGGTTTTCCCATCGAACGGTCGAGCAAGAGCTAGTTAGTTACGTCTATGTACAAGATCTTAGCTTGGTTGCTTCATGCACTAGCTACCAACCAACGGTGACTTTTTGTGTTCAAGACATGGAGGCCATATCACTATGTAAAATATGTTTTATTATATGGAACATATATATATCAATGCTCTGCATATTTTGGTAATATATATTTAGCCTTTAGTCTTAAATTTTATGCTCAACTTCTTGTTACTCTCTGTTTCTCAATAGGTCCTTATGATTTGTTTGGTTAATCATACAACAAATTATAGTTTTGTGTCAAAAATTAAAAATTAACATGTTAACTACTACAACAAAACAGAGTATTTTCCTAATAAGTAGGGTCAGTTGTATGAATTTTAAAACGTTATTGTGCTTGATTTTGTATTGATTTCATAAAATTTTATGATGTTCTAAAGTATACAATACTTTTAACATTTTAGTTGTTCCATCTTCATTTTTATTTTTCTAATCAAACATAAAACAGTCGAAAAAAATCTGATTACTCCAAAACATTGTAAAAAATCTCTATGTACAAACTAAATATAGTCACAGAGGGGAAAATTCCAAGGGTTTTACCTAGAAGAATCATTTTGTGACATCAGATGGTGTAGGGCATGTCACATTTTCGGCCGTTTTGGGCTTCTCCTGGAGTTGACCCCTGATGAATTGAAAAGTTGCAGTAACTGTCAGTCAAAATTGACTATATGTTCTCAAGGCGTATTTACCGGATTGGAATAGAATCTTGGGATGGTGACATATAATCCCGTATCTTATTTTGGAGAAGGGTTTCAATAGAAATGCGGTTCTGTCAATGATACGTAGTAAAAAATAGGGTTAATCTCAGTTTACTGCCCTCAAGTTTCGTGGTTTTCAACATTTAGTACATGAAGTTTTTTTCATCCCAGAGTCATACCTCAAGTCTTAATTTTGAGACAGTTTCATACATATGTTAAGTTTTCCGTTAGAACTTCTGTTAACCGATGACGTGGCGCTCACGTGGACAATAACTGAGCACCACGTGTCAATATGGGCCCACTTCAATATTAAAAAATTAAAAAAACACAAAAAAACAAAAACAAAAACCTCACCCGTCCCTCACCCTCAAATTTCGTTCTCTCCCTTCTCTCTATCGCTTCTCTTCTTCCATCTCCTTCTGAAACTCCTTTGAATCTGCCTCTCTGACTCGTCGACAACCCCAACCTCCTCTGCACCCTTGACACCCACTCGTTCACGCTCGCCAACCGTCCCAATATTGTGGTCGAGGAATAAGTCCACTTATCGGGCTCCGAAATTAAAAATTCAAAAAAAAATTCTCGCCCAAATTTTGGGACTATCTATCCGGCCCCTCGCCCACCCCAACCTTCCCCTTCCCTGATACCTACCCCGCCACCAAGCTGATTCCCCATCCCTAAAACCCAGGCCCTTCCCCTCTCCAAAATAACCTCAAAGGAGGAAGCATAAATGAAGCACAGATGGAGGAAAAAAAAAGAAAAAAAAAGGGTTTTTCTCCAAAACCCAGATGGAAAATTCAACGATTTTCAATACCAGAAGAGAAAATCACAAAAGGGACAAAAAAAATGAGGGTTTTTGTCAATCTCCAGATGGAGAAAAAAGGTTTTTTTTTTCTAATTTTTTCTTAGTGCCAAGAATTTCGAACTTGACCGGCAAGTGAGCATTGTAACCCCTGAACCGTACTGCATTGAATCGGAGCGGCCATGACTTGGCGTCATGGATCGGGACCCGAGTCCACCTCCCAAGTTGTAGAACGAGGAGTCTGAGGGCAGGAGCGCGGAATCATCCGACCGTTGATCAACAAAGAAGATGAAGAGGTCGAGGAATAGGTCCACTTGTCGGGCTCAGCGGAGACAGAGTCGAGGTGGGGGTTGAGGAGGAGGGAGCACTGGGGAAGGATGGGTGAGACCCGGGCCAAGTGAGGAGGATGAGGGGCTTGGATTTGAAGGGTCTGGATTTGGGCGATGGTGGTGAGGAAGGCGACTGTGAGGAAGGCAATAGGGTTTGGGATTTTTTTTTTAAATTTTTCATATTCTTTTTTTAATTCTTAATTTTTTTTTGTTTTGAATTTTTAATTTACATGTGGACCTTTAATGACACGTGGTGTCCAATCATTGTCCACGTAGGTGCCACGTCATCAGTTAACAGAAGTTCTAACGGCAAACTTAACGGATGTATGAAACTGTCCCAAAATTAAGACTTGAGGTATGACTCTGGGATGAAAAAAACTTCATGTACCAAATGTTGAAAACCACGAAAGTTGAGGGTAGTAAACTGAGATTTACCCTAAAAAATTAGTACATGATATTATATTACTCTATGAAACATCACATTTAAGTACTCGTGTCATAAAAGTTATCTTTTTCGTTTTGGCAATGCTATTTGCTAACCAATTATCATTAATTTACATGCTAGAAAATCAATCAACTACTAGAAATTACTATTTGCTTAACAAAATTTTGCTCGATAAACAAAATTTTGTTGGCTAAAGTTACTTGGCCTGACAAAATAAAAACTTTGGTCGAGTAAAAGCGGTCAACATTTAGGGGTTTTTAGAGGCTTTATGCGACGAAAAGGATACGTTGGTAAAGAATTTTCGTCAGGGAAGTTTTTTGCGCCAAGGGAAAAAAATGATGCATATTATGCCAACTTTTGCCCGATGAAAAAAGGGTTCGTCGACATAGGTGAGTTTGTCCGACGAACCATTTTGTTGGGTAAAGCGTATAATGCGTTAGGCAAAGATCAAGGATGACCTGTCAAAAACCCCACAGACACCTTTTTTGCTTAACGCCCTTCTTAACTTTGGCCGATGAACCCGTTCGTCGGCCTAACCCCAATTCATTAAAACAAGTTGTGTGACCTCTTTCTCCTTCTCCTTTCTTTCTTCTTCCTTCCATACACTGCTGACCCTCTCTACCAAAAATTTTGCTCTCTCTTCACTCACACCCATCTCATACCCATCTCATCCCACCTCATCACCCATCTCTCACTCTCCCTCCCCATATTAAGTTAAGGTTTGTTTTTCATCTCATATTGTTAATTTTTTTGTTAAATTGTATAATTGATTAATTTTCTTTCTTGTAAGTTTGTGATTGAATTGGAAGATAATTAAAGGAAAGGTATGTATCTCTTAATTTAATTTTTTTAGGAAATTTTAATTTATTTAATAGTGATATAAATGAATGTTGTAAGTGTGGGTTGTGTGAAATTTTGAGTTTTTGTTTTATTGAAACATATGTAGCTTAGGTGTATTTAATTTGTGCAGCATTAGCCTAAGAAATCACAATGTGAAATTTGTTGAAATTTCATAACCTTTATATGAAGTTAATTATATTGACTAACTTCATATAATAAAATCGTAAAACCTTATACCCGTTTGAGAGTATGTTGGAGTGCGCATAGATGCAGTACACGCCTCTACGATCTAACTGATTCTTGAACTGTCCAGTTAGAATAGTTCGGGAGTGCAATAATATGTGTTTAAGGTTTGTGATGAATGTGGCTAAATTTTGATTGTGAAAAATTCAGTTGTATCCCCTAATGTTCTTCAAGTGCATACTAGATATTTGTTTATAATATCTATGTCGCGCACTTGGGGAACTCTAGGGAGATGCTGTCGAATTTTTTACATTGAAAATAGTTGCTTGAATCGCAAACCGCAACACACAAAGTGCACTTTTGAATGGGATGAGATCATCACCTGAGGCATAAGGGGACGAATAATCGTATATCAACTTTTTATGATCACCACAATGGATAAAGGATGGATAAAGTTATGATAGAAGTTATGACTGATAGGAGCATATTTATGTGACTTAGTTAGTTTGTTTCCTTGTGTTTATTTAGTTAGTTTCTACTTATTAGAGCGTTTTAAGTCATTTTCGTGTGTTTGTAGGTTCAAATGACAGAGTTGGCAAGAAAAGGCAATTTGGAGCAATTTGGAGCAGTTTTGGGCTTGGAATGGATAGCACATGCATGGAGCAAGGTGGATGGACGAATTTGGAGTTCAAAAGAGACTAGGAATGTGCTAAAGAGTTGGAGAAATTAATTCAAGATAAAGAAGATAAGGAATCAGCTAAAAGGAAGGAATATTATCCAAAACATTATCCAAACCTTACCTTATCTTATCTTATCTTATCTTATCCTAATCCTATCCTACCTTATTTCCAACTACAAAAAGGAATCCTTATCATATTAAATCGCTTATTACCTGGTTCTAGAAGCCATAAGATCCTGCAAATAAAGTCCTAATCCTATTCCTAAAAGGTGCCGCACAAGCTAACCTTTTCCCCTAGGAATCTGCCATGTATTTAGCCTTTTCCTTTGTGGAATGTGTAATCCTTTTCTTACACAACTTGGCCGTACCTATCATTTTCCTTGACAACCTGGGCTTGCCCCTAGCCCTATAAATACATATATGCCGCACCAATTGAAGGGGATAGCTGAGATAGACAAATTCAGAGAGATTAAACCCAATTTGCCGCATCACAAGGAAGGAGAAGCTTGGAGCATTTCTAGGTGTATTCTATCCTTAGTTTTTAGTTCAATGTTTGTTTTAAATTGGTTTTCAGTTATGATGAACTAATTTCGTTTTAGCTAGAGGTGAATTCAAAGCCATGAACATGTATGTTTGATATGAATTGATTACCTCCAGTTAATATTTCATAAATCGTGAATGCAATTTGCTTAATTGTTTGATTGATAACTTATTCTTGTGTGTTGATTAAGGATGCATACTTAGTTTGCATGCATGAATTTGATGCTAAACTATAAGGGAGTTTCACCTAATAGTTATGAACTTATATTTATAAGTAGTGGAGGTCGCTAGTCACGATCGCGTTAAGTAAAATTCCTGGCAGGAGTATCATGCTGTTCATAGTTACGAATGCCTTGTCAATGCTTATGATTTTCATAGAGCTTAATGATATTTGATATGTATCTCTATCATGCTATTCGTGTAGGGAACTTGATTAGAATAATTTGGTTGCGATGCGATGTCCAATTCAATGAACTTAAGAAAATCTGATGGTTAATTAGTGATGTTCACGGTTAACTTGGGGCATTGTCATTCATGGTTTATAGGAATAATAACTGGAAATCGATTTGTATGCGTATGTGTCATGTGTGGAGAAGGACCCTCTAGCTAGCCATTCACCCATTCATTCACCCAATTTCGTCCAAAATTTGTTTAGTATTTTTAATTTGTTTGTTTAACTTTTAAATTCGTCAAAAACAATCCCCCTTCATTGTTTAGTGTCAAGTTAGTCTAGAATTTGTTTAAACTTGTCATTTTTAGTATTTTGAGTCAAAGTGAGTCTAATTTCGTCCAAAATCACCCTTAGTGTCTGTTTAGTTTGTTTTAAGTCATTCGAGTCTAGTTTTGTTTATTTGAGTCTAAATTGAGTGGATTGGCAATCCTTCCTAATCCCCGGCCTAGAACGATCCCTACTTACATATATACTACGATTGTCAAAAAGAGGGTTTAAGTTTGTGTGCTATTTTATATCACATCAATCACAAATATTGGATGGGATCGACACATTTATTGAATTTTCAAGCAACTATGTCAGTGCTCAAAATTGTATCAGGTGTCCACGCGTGAAATGTAACAACTGTGTTTGGATGACATTGGACAAAGTTCGATATCATTTGTACAAGAATGGAACGGCAAACACTTACTTGAATTTGACTTATCAACGAGAATTGCCGATTAAAGCGTCAACAACTTCTGTCAACGACATTAACCCCCTTCATCTGCCCATGTTGATGATGACTAAGTGATGGACATATCAAATGATACTTACCCTAACGCTATGCTTAAGATGGACGATGAGGCTCCACAGTCCCCGAGAAATACAATATATTGTTGAAAGAAGCTTAGTGAAAATTGTACTACATTTGTCAAGATTTCTTGATCCTAACAACCATTGTGCAGTTGATGTACATGAAAGTAGAGTGTAATATGACCAATCAGAATCATGATATGATGATGAAGATTATTAAACGTATCATTCTGAAACCAAATGCATTGCCTGTAAATCATTCTACCTCAAAGAAGATGTTGAACGATCTCGGGTTGGAATATCGAAAGATCCATGCATGCAAAAATAATTACGTATTGTTTTATGGTGAATTTAAGAAGCTAGACAATTGTCCCAAGTGCAATGAGCTGTAATATCGAAAGAACTAAATTTCCAACTAGGTGTTGCATCATTTTCCACTGAAGCCAAGATTACAAAGAATAACATGTCGACCCACATTGAACGTAATATGAGGTGGCATAAGGACGAACATTTTGATGATGATGTACTACGGCATTCGACAGAATTTGATAAAATGTATCTTGATTTTGCAGTGCAGTGAAGAAATGTCAGATTAGGACTTCTTTTCGATGACTTTAAACTGTTTGGACATTTTTTCAAATGAGCCAAACACTTGGCCGATGGCTATCATGGAGATTCCTTATAACTTGCCCTTTAGTGATGCATGAAAAAAAATCAATGATCATGAGTTTTTTTAATACCCGTGCCCAAGTCACCCAGTGATTCCATTGATGTTTATATGCGGCTGTTGACTGGTGGGTTGATAGATTTATGGAAAAATGGTGTACGAACGTACGACAAGTCCATTGAGAAAATGTTTACTATGTGAACAACAGTTATGTGGACAATTCATGATTTCCCAGCTTATGGTATGTTGTCGGGTTGGAGCATCAAAGGTTATATAGCATACCCTATATCGGTGATTACACCTTGTCATTTTGGCACTCTTGAAAGATATGCTACTTAAGCCACTGAAGATGGCTCCCCTTCAATCATACTGGTGTAGGGAGTCTAAAGCATTTAATGGGAAAACAAAGTTTCGGCTTACATCAAGGGAATGGTCCGGAGATGAGATATTGTCCAAGTTGAATAGTCTCCGATTCGGGAAAAAGACCGAGATTAGTGGAACTGCTAAATTGGATGAGAAATAGTGTATTTTTTGAATTATACTAGCCAAAGTTGAAAATTAAACACATTGCGGTTCCCATGCATATTGAGAAGAACCTTTGTGAAAATGTGGTGGGAACGACTCCACCTATCGAGGGAAAATTGAAGGACGCCATGAAGAATCATATTGGCATGAAAAAAGTGGGGATAATGCTCAACCTGTGATAGGAGTGTCAATGGTAAATATAAGAAGAGACCGCCAATTATACTTTCAAGCTGGATCGCAAGAAAGGTTCCTTAAGTGATTGCAAAGTGTGAAATTTTCAAATGGTGGCAATATATCAAGACACGTTAAAATGGACAGTGGAACATTGTTGGGTTTGGAGAGTTGTGATTGTCATGTGTTACTACGACTCCTTTCCATTGGTATTCAACCTTACCTGGACAACGAGGTTGCTAAGATGATAATATATTTGTCTTAGTTCTTCTAGCAATGATGTGCTAAAACGTTGCGAAAGTCAGACATAGATGACATGAGCAAGGGTATTATGTATGTCTTATGCCAGCTAGAGCAAATATATCGACGAAAATTTTTGCATGAGTATGGTTCACCTTGTAATACATCTACTGAACGAGGCATAGCTTGTTGGGTCGGTGCATAATTGTTAGATGTATCCAATTGATAGGTAATCTTGTCAACATGTTTATTAATATTCTTTATCCAGAAATTGAAATAAAAATTCTCATAATGTTGTTTTTTTTTAATTGCTCGTCTCGTACAAGCGGTTAGTCCACAACAGGGCACGACTTGAATGATCCATAGCGAAGGCGGTCATTGTATAAAAATCACTTAGGTTTTGTGTGGTGTATCTCCGAAATATTGCAACTTCCTTTAATAAGCACCTGCGCAATTTTGACGGGATAAGCAAACTAAAAAACTATGTCTTTGCTCAACCTACACGACCTTCAAGACAACGACTTGAAGGTGGCTCATTAGGTCATATTAAACAATTGCAATAATGTTTGGTTATTCCACGAACAACATCAAGCATTGATGAAGACCCAATATCCTTCCAATCATGGGTTGAAATGGACAGACAATTGTTTCCGAGTTAGCTTGCCAAACATGTAAGTCTTTTTATTTTTAAATTAATTTGTTTTTGTTTGTTGAAGAAAACTTACATATACAATGGTATTTGATTAAATTAGATGAGACAGTTGAGAGAAGATAAATCGCCCTTGTTCGACGAAGAACTACTGGAACTGGCATGTGGTCCCATAATAGCCAAAACGTACTCTGGTTGTCACATGAATGGAGTAAAATTCATGACAGCGGAACAATGCGATAAGTTGTACACTAAAACAATGGAATTTTTGTCCTGGGAAAAATGCAAATAGTTTTTTCTTCGACAAAATTATAAGTGTGGTTCAATTGTTATACGCAAACCGTAAGAAGGTTAAGTTGGAGGTTAAGTTGTTCACATGTCATTGGTATGATACAAACCCAGATAACCCAGACAGTGTTATTGAAGATAATTTCTTGTTATTCATCATCACAAACTTTCGATGGTTTGAGGATGATCCCCACATCCTCGGAAGTATGGTGAAACAAGTATTCTACCTTGGTGATCCAAAGACGAGGGGGAGAGGGTTGGAAAGTAGTCCAATTCATACAATATAGAAATATTTGGGACTTTCTAGGACCACAGAAGGATGACGATGAGGATACATGAATTAGGTAACAGGCAAGATGTTCTTTAGTTAAAAAATAAAGTATGCTAGACTGACTAGTACCAGTCAACTAAGTTCAAATTTGTCAGTTAATCAAACACAAATCAATAAATCAAACTTAGCTTATTGTAAGTTTTCTTAGTGAACAGTAGTCCAGTTCAATACACATATTAACAACTAAAATAGTCAATGTGGACTAGACATAGGAACTAGTCAACAAGTATAGATTCATCAGAACCAAAACCCAAATTCAAGAAACAAACTTAGTAGACAAGTATGTTAGCCTAGTCAACAACAAGACAATTAGATCTCACAATGTAGCAACATATAGTTAAGCACCTTTACATATCAGTTTATCAACTAAGTAGTTCATACAACATACAATAATCATATCTAGATAGTACGTAAGTTTAAGTATGAAGAAACACAAAAAGTTTTGATCGAAAAAATCCACCTCGGCGTTAAAATTCAAGGACTGCACGGAGTACCATCCACTAGTGCAAAGCTTTACCTTTGGGCAACCTTTGCACGAGATGAAGATGTCTTCAGTCTTCACTAAAAGGCAACTCCAACCTTGAATTCTTCTCCTTGTGGCACCGAGACCAACACTCTCAATGCAAATGATATGATGATGATGATAATGTGAAGTATGGATTCAAAAGACCAGTCAGTTTCTCCTGTCAAATAGTTAAAGGAAGAAACCAACATGAACCCAGAAATAGGTCTAAATGAAGACTTGAAACTTAAAGCTAGACCATAAAAACAATGCAAACCTATTCTTAATGGTTGGTAGTTTAATGTATGAAAAACGTTTTGGCAGCTAGGGTTCCATAAATAAAGGATAGGCAAGCTCAAGAGCTTTGAATGCACTCTATCTCTCTAAAATTTAATCTAGACAACCTAAGAACAAATGAGCCCTAGCAATTATTTTTAAGCAAAAGGATTGTTTGTTTTTAGCTAGCAGGTACAAGAAATACTTGTTAACCCAAAAAAATGATCTGAATATATTAAGGGCTAAAAGCAGTCCTTTTGCAAAAAGGTGTCAGTCAACCCATGTGGGTAGTCTTAATTTGCATGCCTAGCTAGCTGGAAAGCAACAAGTAGTTTTGACCAGACAACATCACTTATCAAAAGGCAGTATAATTTTAAATGTGAATTGCATATGCATGAACAAACCTTTGAAATGATAGCCCAAACCCTTGAGTAAATATTTCCAACAATAACAGCCCTTTGTGCAGAGTACGTCCTAAACTAATTTGAGCATGTGTGGTACATATTACATTATTGACAAGGAAAACCAAACACATAAGTCTAGACTTCACAATCTCCCCCTTTCACTACAAGAAAACAAGGAATATGTGGCAGAATTAGTGGTGGCGCCCAGAAAATCGTCATATAGTACGAAAATCAGTGAAGAGATTTTAGAAAGCGTCACATAAAAACTTTCACGGGACCTGGAATATTTTTTAGATTATATGTGTCACATATAACCTTCAGATTTGTTACACATAAATGGGTAGGAATTTTTACCACCCAAATCAAAGTCTATTGGTGACGAATGAAGCGTCACATAATTTTAAAGTAATGCAAGACGCTTACACGTGAGGCTAAAGATGCTTCACTAATGTTCTTAAAAAAAAAAAAAAAAAAAAAAAAAGATGCTTCACTAATTGTATAAAAAAACTATTTATAAAAGACAAAAATTAAAAATTAAATAAATGAAACTTTCTTTCATCTTCCATAAAGAAAAAGCCCACTTTCACGAAGCCCCATTCGTTTATCTGCACTTTTCACCCTGCCCCCTTCATCTGTGCAGAATCCAGTGGTTTCCATCATCGGCGACCACCCGCTCCCCTTCTTCTCCCTCTCTTGCCCACTCTTAATTTTTTTATGTACTTTTTTCCCTATTGCACTCTGATATGTCTCACTTCCCTGACTCACTCTCTCCCTCAACACCCAGATACTTGCATCTTCGGGTACTTGGTGGTTGCAGTCGGGTAAGGTCTTATTTCATCTTAATTTTGTTTTAGGTTATGCACATAAAGTTTTGAATGAATGAACTATGACAATTTCCAAACTTATAACCCCTAAAATCCAATTCAATTGAAATAATAATTGCATTTCGTTTTGGCAAATTAGTTGAATTAATTCCCTAAGTGTTGAAATGTAATGCTAATTTTGATTCTTACATCATTTTCGGATAGGCTTTTTTTATCAAATCATGATTCGGTGATATCAAAAGTTGTGAGGTTTTGGAGGTTGTGAGGAAAGATACCAACGACTTTTATAGTTTCATCTCAACAATTTGCATTTGAATTACATTTCATTTTATCAAAGCATCTTTCCTAATTATAATTTTTTGTAGCCACAACCGGCTAGGGCTCGAGTCTCAACTGAGTCTATAAACAGAGAATACGTTTTTAATATACAATGAAGAGAACATGCTCTCAAGCATAAAGAAGCACCCAAGCTTAAAGAGTTAAATCCTATGTTCTACCTCATATTATGACTACTCATGATTTTACAGGCAAAAATGATCTCGATATACGCAACTCATTTTTTTTTCACGAGTAAATGCTGGCATAAAAAATAATTCATTTTTGCTACATCTTTGTCACAAAGGAACTTGATTCTCAATTTTATCGTCAAATTCGAATTGAGAAATTCTTGTATGCATTTAGCCATTGTGGGAGGGTTTGATGAAGTATGCATCCATTAGTGCGACTATGAGAGCAAATAAAGCTTCTATCAACTAATTTCGTAACTTGGAAAAGGAGAATAAAGAGTTGCAAAAGAATTGGAAAAAGAAAAAATAATTGAAAAAGAAGAATGATATTCTAATATCACAGGTGAAAGCTCTTTTAGCAAAGTAGGGGCAAGGCATCAACAACTCTGTATGTACTGATGATGATCTTTAAAATGTCGAGGGTGCATATGCTGAAATGGAAGACCTTGATACGATGAAGACTAATTTAGACTATAAAGTCTTTTACTGTTAGTTTTAGCCATGAACATGGTAGAAGTCTTTTGTTAGCTCCTCAGTGTCTTAGATTTCTCTTTTCTTAGCATCTCAATATGTATAGAGGAGTTGGTGCCCTTCACGATAAAATGCCATTGAGCTGATATGGGACACCAAGATTTAGATTTTTTTTGAGATTTTTATGTTAGTATGTGAAACGTACAATTGGTGTATGTACCTGATGTATGTGCCTAAGTAGTTCATTAATGAAAATGCAATTAACTGAAGCATTACCTTTTATTTGACATGAATTGTAATTCCATATTATAAGCAAGGAATATGTATTGGTTTGTCACATATATTTCCAAAATAGGTATTTTATTTTGACATAAGTGACCTAGGTTACGCCACAAATGAAAGAAAAATGTGACATGTTCAGCGTCACTTATCTATTTCATAAGTGACAAAATATATAGGTCACATAATTTACTTTTTTTTTGTGATGTCTTCTTCGTTACAATCCCCTATTTTCGTTAGTTGAAACTAGTATTAAGTGACGAAGGTAGTGTCACGTATGTTGAAAATATGTGGCAATTTTAAAATTCATGATGTAGACTTTCCGTAACGCCTCATAGGTGATGCTGGCAGTGATGCTGTAAAAGCGTCACATATTATAAAATGTGACACATTTTTACTTTCTGTGACGAATATTTGTTGTCACATAAGCCCTATTTTCTTGTAGTGTTTGACTTTCCTTGAGAAAATACCTCAAGCCTAAAACTAATTTCACTCATTCACACTCAAGAGAAGGTCCAAGGATTGAAACCTGCACAAAAACAACTCTTGACAAGAACAAGTGAAATGTATCATGGGTATAGCAATTTCAAGGAACGTAGCACATCAAATTTATTATCTAACACATGGAAGTTAAATTTTCTCGCCCATTTTGTTATGGCAAGACAAAGGAAGAAGGTGGAATATCGCCACTAACACCACAAAGCACAACATAAGGACATGGCAAATATACATGCAGCATATATTTGGCAAGTAGAAGCGTGTAATAAGACAATCAAAACCCAAGGAGCATAACATAGCAACACAGAGAGATAAACAGTAACAATAGCCAACAAATTGCAAGATAATCAAGAGAGACCAACGTGGGTACAATTCTCGGTACCAAAAGTAAGAGCCGTAAAAATATGTCCAAGGAAGGAGCCAAAACAACCAATAAGACTTAACACCGAGTAGCACAAGCAAAGTACAATAGAAAGAGAGGTTCAATTACAACAAAACCAAAATAGGTCCAAGTTTGCCTAATAAAAATTTGGACTCTTCCCATAATTAGTACTCTCCTAGAGATTAACTTTCCCATAAACCTAGAAATCTACAGACTAAGTGGCGGCATCAGAGCGAAAGGAAGAGCCAGAAACAAAAATTTCTTCAACGCCGTCCTCAAAGTCGTCAGACGAAATTGAATGCAATAAATCACCATCATACCAATGTTCTAGAATATGCACAAGAGACTGGAAAAACAGAGTGGGAGGTAGAAAGAAAGGAAGATGTGGATTTTGTTGCCTTAAGGGGTTGAGGATGAATTGAGGGTAGAGAATGTACTTTGAAAGCGACAATTTCAAATTTCAAGGATTGAGATCGTGTCCTTCGGCAAAGAACTAGAGATGGAAAATTGGAGCTATGGGGTGGAGCTTGATGAGGGTTAAAACTTAGTGGGAATTGACAAAAGTACCTTAACCAGAACCAGTGACTCAACAGACACCAAATTTGTTACACTTGCGACATTTGATTTCCCCTTTAACCAAAAAACACCAAGGTGTGGCTTATCACAGGTTTTACAAAGTGGTTATGTGCCTTCTGCACTATTATTTCTCCCATGCAAGCTTGGGTTTCCTTCCCATTTCTTAATTTTCTCTTTTTCCGTTTTTTATTTTGTTGCTTGAAATTGTTGTATTGACCAATTGAACTCCCATCTCTAGGATTAACACTAAGAGACTTAAAAGCCCTCTTTGTGGCTGCGTCAACATGTCTCTCTAACCTTCGCTCAAAGGCTTTCAAAGAAGCCATAATTTCTTGTGCATCCAGTGTGCCAGTGTCCTTAGTTTCCTTTATAATATTCACTATAGAATCATAGGGTCTTGTCAAACTGATTAATAATTTATGTACAAGTCTTAGGGAGTTCTTTCCCCAAGGATTTTCATTTGGTTCACATCAGCAATAAACCTAATAAAATAATACCTAATAAAATAATCTTTATGATGTTCAACCTCTCTCATGCGTGTATACTCAAAATCACGTCTAAGAGATTGAAGTTTTACTTTGGTTACCTTCTTGTCACCTCTACATTCTATTTATAGGATCTCTCATGCAGCTTTGGATGTCTATTCATTTGATATTCTGGGAAAGATGGCATCTGAAACTGCCCCTTATATTTTCCCAGTGCCCTTAGCATCTCTCTTCACATTGTCCCTCAATATTGTTTTCCGAATCATAAAGGGCTCCTCATGATCCTTGGACTCGTCATCTAAATCTGGAATCTCATACTCTTCTCGAACCAATCGAACTTTAACGATCCGAATCGTCTATTTTTCAAGTTGCACCTCATAGATCATAGGGGTGGGTTCAAAAAATCGAAAACCGAACCGAAACTGAAACCGAAAAAATCGAACCGAACCGAGTTCTTTTGGTTCGGTTTGGTTTCGGCTGTCTAGAAACCGAACCGAATTAATTAAATTAATATTTTTTAATTTTATTTATTTAATTATTTGTTTTGGGTATTATTTTTTAAACCCAATTTGTAAGCCTAATGTGTTGCCAAAATCAGAAATGTACCAAATGCATCTGCTACTTTTCCTATAACTACAAGGAAGAAGTCATATAAAAAAGCAGGACCTAAAATAATGATACCAAAATGGTGCTAACTCCTGACACGGTACTGTTAGTTCCTTAATATGGCTTCTTGCTTCAAGTATTTGTATGCTTGTTCAGTACTTCATTGCTGATTGTTATATGCAGTGATCATGCATTGGTTTTGATCAAGTGTTTTCCCTTTTGATATTACTTTTGCCGACTAAATAGTAAATTACATACTAAATGATCGATAATACATACAAAGAGAGCATAATCGATATATGACCCTCATTGGTTCAAAGTGGGTTATAGTATGATAATGCTCTCATTGTATGTACTATCATGATAAAATAATTCAGCTCATGTTCACCAACCTATACTAGCTCTTTATATTATTCATAGTTAAGAGTTGAGGTGTGAAGAAAATGGTAGAAAATTATACTTTTCTAAAAACAAATCTATTTACAGTTAAACTTTAAACCCAAAATATTAAAAAAAAAACCTTTATGTTATAATTCTAGTTGAACTTTAAATGTTTATTTTCATTTTCATTGTCTTTGATTCTAGTTGGAATATTTATGTTATGATTGTGTTGGAGATGTTAAAATTTAAGATTTCAATTTTTTTCATTTTTTGAAAAAAATAAAAAAAAACCGAAACCGAACCAAAATAAAACCGAACAAAAAAAAAACCGAAAAAAAAATGAACCGAACCGAAATTTCGGTTCGGTTTCGGTTTTGGCAAAAAACCGAACCGATTTGAACCGAACCCACCCCTAATAGATCATCCTTTCAAAATATTAGGCAAATCGGAAATGTTTAAGGCATCTAATTGGGTTCAAAGAAATTAAAGAATACTTTGTTATATAAGAAACAATGAAATTTGATCTTGATAATTAAATAGGCAAATGGTTTCAGATTGAATTGAATTTTTGTAAGGATGATCTATGAATCGAGACTTACAAAATAGACGGCTCGGATCGTTGAAATTTGATGTGGAGTGAGTCCCACACCTAATCCCAATTTTTAGAAAAAATTGAGGATCCCTTTGCATAAGGGTTCTCATCATAGTAGTATGGTTTTGGTCCCAATTATAGTCATCAATCTTATCTCTATTGAGAAAGAAGACAAGGAACTCTACCTAACATTGTACTATTCTAACCTTAACCATACAATCTAGTTTTAATCTCAACCCTCCATTTGTTTTTTAGGACTTGGCTTGAGAACTAGCCGTTGGTATTTAAACAAAACTAGTTGTTGGCTTCTTGTTGTTGTTGCCGAAGACTGTTTGACTTCCAACAATCAAACATAAAACGAATTATGAATCTTCCAAAATTAACTGCTGCATAAAGAATGTCCATAGACGGAGATTCAATTTCCAAGCTATGGACATTTGTAGATCCAAGGCCAGATTTAGAGGAGATTTGATAGGGTTAACATGGGGTTGTGCAAGGGGCCTTACTTTATTAGCATAGAGTGTTGAAGGAGGCGTACAACAGTTGTTTCTTTCAGAAAGTAATTCAATTTTTTTTTTTCAACCTAGAAGCGTTTTTAACTTTTTTTTCAAACACTATCAGAAGTGCTTTTGGTGGTCTAAAACTGTTTTTACCTATATTAAAAACAATTCCAAACAAACATAAACTAATAGTCTTAGGACCAAGAAAATCTATTAATTTAGTGGAATATTAAATAATTGATAAATTAATAATTTATTGATTAATTAATATCTTATTAATTTATTAAGGTATTCCATATTTTCTCTAATGCTCTTAGTGTGAGATCCCACATCGCCCAGGGGAGTGATCCTTATATGTATATTCCCATCCCTACCTAGCGCGAGGCCTTTTGGGAGCTCACTGGCTTCGGGTTCTGTCGGAACTCCGAAGTTAAGCGAGTAGCGCGCGAGAGCACTCCCATGATGGGTGACCCACTGGGAAGTTCTCGTGTGAGTTCCCAAAAACAAAACCGTGAGGGCGTAGTCGGGGCCCAAAGCGGACAATATCGAGCTACGGTAGTGGAGCGGGCCCGGGAAGTGGTCCGCCCCGGGTCGGGATGTGACAATTTGGTATCAGAGCCTAACCCTGGCCGTGGTGTGCCGACGAGGACGTCGGGCCCCTAAGGGGGGTGGATTGTGAGATCCCACATCGCCCAGGGGAGTGATCCTTATATGTATATTCCCATCCCTACCTAGCGCGAGGCCTTTTGGGAGCTCACTGGCTTCGGGTTCTGTCGGAACTCCGAAGTTAAGCGAGTAGCGCGCGAGAGCACTCCCCATGATGGGTGACCCACTGGGAAGTTCTCGTGTGAGTTCCCAAAAACAAAACCGTGAGGGCGTAGTCGGGGCCCAAAGCGGACAATATCGTGCTACGGTAGTGGAGCGGGCCCGGGAAGTGGTCCGCCCCGGGTCGGGATGTGACACTTAGCATTTAATGTTTCGTATTACATAAATGGAACACTATTGCAAGCCAAAACTCTATTTAAACAAAAAATGTCTTAGGGCTTATTTGGAAGTGCTTTTAAAATGACTAAAAAGGCTTTTAGAGAAAATATTTCCAGGTTCCAAAAGCACTTAAAGTGCTTCCTATAAGAAACACATAACTGGTGCTTCTTGCAAGAAGCACTTTAAGTGTTTTTTTTTAATTTTTATTTTTTAATTTTTTTATGATTTACTTATATTTTTATTAAAGATTGGTTCTAAAAATATTTTCACAAAAAACACTTTAATCCATTTTAAAAGCAGTTCCAAAGAACCCTTAGTAATAGGAAATTATTAATTTATATATTACTTGAGACTTATATGAAATTTTGATGTTTAAAATGTGGCATTTCATTTGGAGATGCTCTTATCTTATAAATTTAGCGTATTATTAATTTAGCAAGCGATCCTTAAGTTGGGAACAATAACAATATTATTTAACAGATGTTATTAATTTATCGGGTATTAAAGTATCGAGATTCTACTATATTGATTGCATCAAAAACGAAGAAAATCTTTGAAACTACTCATTTTCATTATATTTGTAGGATTTCTTCTTTCTTATTTGTTGTAGCAGACAATGAACTTGCGTAGTCGTGAATTGGTAGAGAATGAAATTATGACACGTTTGTGCCTACGAAGATTGATTGAGTTTGTAAGGATCGTTATTTTCGCTTAGACAAAGGTCTAGGCTCAAGTAAGTCTGACCTACCCTTCCTAAACTTTTTTTTTTTTTTTCCTAACGAACAATAGTGTTTACATTAAGAGGGAGATGATGGGCTTAAACTCACAATAGGTTAGCAATAATGTGAAAATGAATACCACTGACTGTAATACTAGGTGGCCTTCCTAAAATTTTTTGTTACCTAAAAATGTATTCCACCCCCTGTGATTTTTTTCCAAAGATTTTTTTTGTAAAGTAATGATTTGTTTGAACGGAACGGTCGAATTTGATATCGCATTAGGGTTTCACACTTGTGCTTTCAGGAACAATTCCTCCCTGAGGTTGCTATACAGGCAGCAATGGCTGTTCCTCCACCTCGCGGCCTCATACCATTCTACGCCACTCTACTCGACGGCTGCAATTCGTCCAAGAACCTCCGAACCCTCACGCAGCTCCACGCTAAAACCATAAAACTCGGCATTTCCCGCCACGACTTCATTCGAAAGAAGCTCCTCTGCTCCTACGCCGCCTCCTCCCAACTGAAGCAATCCAACCTTCTCTTCTCCTTCTGCACTAGCCGACCAACCTTCATATTCAACACCCTCATCAGAGCCCATTCTTCCCAAGGCCTCTTCTCTCAGTCTCTGTCCATTTTTCTCCGAATGCTCGCCGCCGATAAACCCTTCGACCGCCATACCTTGCCTGCGGTTCTCAAATCTTGTGCCGGGTTATCGGTGTTGAGGCTCGGCAAACAAGTTCATGGAGCTGTTTTGGTCAATGGGTTTGGCTTTGACTTGGCGAATTCGAATGCGTTGATTAGTATGTATGCCAAGTGTGGTGATTTGGCGGGTGCCCATAAAGTGTTTGACGGAATGCTAATGAGGGATGAGATTTCTTGGTCGGCAATTATGGCGGGGTATGGGATGCATGGAGTGTTTGATGCGGTGTTTGAGTTGTTTGATAGGATGGTGGAGGCAGGAGAGAGGCCGGACGGGGTGACTTTCACTACGGTTTTGACAGCGTGTAGTCATGGAGGGCTGACAGAGAAGGGAAAGGAGTATTTTGAAATGATGAAGCAGAGGTTCGGGGTGATGCCCGGGTTGGAGCATTATACCTGTATGGTGGATTTGTTGGGTAGGGTGGGACGGGTGGATGAAGCAGAGGAATTGGTTTTGGGGATGGCGGTGGAGCCGGATGAGGCATTATGGGGTGCATTGTTGGGGGCTTGTAGGATTCACGGGAAGGTAGAGGTGGCTGAGAGAGTGGAAGAGATGCTTTATGGAAGGCGACCTAGTGTAGCATCTATTTGAGGCATTTAACAATGAAGTACTTGCATAAGTCCACCAGTTCTTTGCTCATGATGCTTTTGGGGAAAAATTCCCTTCTCCAGTTGCCTTCGGGATTGAAATTTGTTCGTAAAGCCTGTATATACTTCTCAATCTGAAGGTTGCCTTCTAGTTACTGAGAGTTCTACATGTGGCTTTCGAATTTGTGGCGGGAACAGATGGAACAGACTATACACGGACTGGAATGCTTTCTCTTCCATTGCTATGGAACTTGACTTTGTGGGAGAACATAATTTGATGCCAATGGATATAACTGCTAGAGGCTGTAAACAACCCAAGGAAGAAAGAACTTTCATTCATCACTTTTCGGGTCGATGAAGTTCTCTGTTGCTGGTTTGGTGTTTCTTCTCTTCTCATTTCACCGATGCTAATATCATAAAGTATTTTTTATTATTTTTTATTTTTTTAACTTGTTTGTACTTGTTTTTTTTTGCTGGGGGGGGGGGGGGGGGGGGGGGGGGGGGGGGGGGGGGGGGCGAGGGGGAATGAAGAGGTGTGTGCGAAAGGAAAAAGAGGCTGTATGAAATCACTTCTTGAATTATATTGACAAGACTGGTTTCGGAGCTTCACAAGTAGTCGCATAAATATATTGTATTCTCGAATAATCTACAAATACAGTGTCAATTAAACTTGTACGGTTCTCTCACAATGTTTTCTGGAAAATACCCACATAATATGAGCTCAAAGGAGAGAAGCTCTAGGGTTGAATATATACACTCTGTGTCAACATGGGATTTATCACCGGCCACGAATTCATGAATGTTACAGTCAACCTCAATGGAACTAAATCCCGGTGTCTTCTGTACTCCGAGGTCTTTCATCTTCTTCCTAACCTTGTTTGCACCATCCCACCGTCCAGCAGCTGCATATATATTGGCTAGGAGCACATAGTTGGAATCAACACCAGGATCAACCTCAGAGAGGTACTTCATCAATCTTTCAGCTAAACTGATGTTCCCAATGGTTCTACAAGCGGCCAACAAAGAACCCAACACAACTTCATTTGGCTTCATCGGCATGTTTTGTATCACACTCAAGGCATCTTCCAACCTCCCTGCACGGCTATAGAGATCGACTATGCATCCATAATGCTCGATTCTGGGTGTTATTCTGTGAACTCCCTTCATGTTATCAAAGTAATGGATCCCCTCATCGACTAAACCAGCATGGCTGCACGCGGTGATTGCTCCAGTGAAGCTGACCCCGTCTGGCTTGAGCCCTTTCTTCTGCATCAGGTTGAAGAACTCGAGAGCTTCCTCTGCCTGCCCATTAACTGCAAATCCCACAATCATCGAGTTCCATGATACCAATGTCCTTTCCGGCATGTTCTCGAAGACTTGACGAGCAAAACCAATACAACCACATCGAGAGTACATATCAACCAATGCGTTACTTACCCTAACATTGTCTTTAAAGTCTCGCTTCATAACAAAACGGTTTAGCCACAAGCCTAGACCAAGCGTTCCCAGATCTGCACACGCAGCGATTACAGCAATTATAGTCACATGGTCTGGTTCAACTCCCACGAGCTGCATCTCTCTAAACCACTCCAACGCTTGCTCGAACTGACCTTTCTTGACAAACCCACCAATCAACACGGTCCAAGAAACCGCATCTCTCTTAGGCATTTTTTCAAACAGCTCAACCGCATCCCAAACCTTCCCATTTTTCATGTACCCATCAATCATAGTATTCCAAGACATTGAATTCTTCACATCCAGCCCATCAAAAACCAACCTAGCAAAATCCACACCGCCACACTTGGCATACATATCAATCACCGCCGTGCCCACCATCACATTATTTGTATCCAATCCGAGCTTCCGGGCATAAGCATGAAGCGAAGGCCCGAACAGAACGCCCTTGGCCGGAAAATGGGCGCAGCCGGAGAGAAGCGTAACGAATGTGACGTGGTTTGGTTCGACGCCAGCTCGTCTCATTTGTATGAAGTAAGCAAGAGCTTCAGCTAAATGACCATTTCGGCAGCGGTGGGATATTGAGGAGGTCCATGAAACAGTGGGGTCTATGGGGGTTTTGGTCCTTTCAAGCGAGACGGAGTGCTTCCGGTAGTGGTTTGGATTAGGGGAGGTGGACTGGGAAGGGTTTGGAAGTGGGAGAAACGGCGGTGGTTGTTTGGGAAGTTGAGGGTGTTGGATTGGGGTTGCTGTGTACGCGGGAAGACTCATTGTTTAAAATAACGTTATTCTAAACAGGTGGCACTCTTATAAACAAAGGATGTGGCAAGATCTAAAATGTTATCTTGTCTAAATTATAATTTTAATTAGACCTTGAAAAATAATATACGACGCGATAACATGACACGAATAAACACAAAAACTTATATAGTAAGGACTATAAAGTGGGTTTACACGATAGTAATGCCTTAGTTAATAGGGCTGACTAATGTTCATTTACAAAATACGATAGACATGTTATGTATGTCAACTATGCTTTTATATATCTTTTATTTCTGAAAAATCATTTACCATAATAACTTGGTCATTTTTATGTAATGTGTTTTACATATTAGGTTTCATGATATTATAAGGTGCTTGCTTTATGTTCAACTTGATATTATTTGAAATGTCTCATGTTGTGGTGATTCTTGTAAAAAATATAGAGAAATTAGTGTATGGTTGAAACACGACACTACACGTAAAGTATACAAATAATTTGAGTTAATATATTTAGGCGTGAAAAGTTAACATGTCCGTTGTCTTGAGAATAATGTTACATGACAAGAAAATGATACGATGCGAAAATGTTAAAACACTATTTGTAGCTGGTACAATGCAAGTACTTATAAACTTAGGGAAGTTTTTGGAAAGTTAATGGGTAAGTCTTCAAGCGGCTTTATGTTCATTAAATTGACAAGTAAGCAAAAATAGTATTTTATTAATTCAATCATGAATGTTTATTTCATGTAATACTGAGTACTCCAGATTGTTAAGAAAAAAAAAATTAAAAAGTAACACCCTAGTTTACTACTCGCTCCAATTCAAGGTTAACTTTGACATTTTCGCTGAGAAAATGAGCATGTGACTTACACTTGTGAGATTAAGTTGGACAGTTTAAAAGTGTAAAACTCTCCCATATGTACTTCATTTTTTTTTTCTTTGGAGAATTGGTTGTTGACCCTAACTATTGGAAATATTAAATCCATAAGTTGTGATAACCATACAACTATGACTGAGAAATGTGTGAATAATAGCATTAATTAGCAAAACACTCAAGAGGCATTTTATGTCAATCGTCTCCTTCTCAAAGTGGATAGGTTTTATGGAGTATAAAATATTCTGAATTTTTTATCCGTTAAATTTAAATTTTAATATTTTTAATTAAAACTACAACGACTAAAAAAAAGAGCTTTAATGAAAAGGGTTTGGACTAAATTTAATTTAGGAAGTTTTAATGAAAAGGACTTGGACTAAGTTTAATTTAATAAAAAACCATCCTATAATATTATTTAATCAAAAGGGCTTCATATTTAACCATAAGGACAAAACTAATTAATATCAGGTCCACAAACATTAAACACACATGGGCTGAATTAAAAGCCCAAAACGAAATAATTTTTTTTTTCCAACCCTTGCCCCTAACGGAAACTCCATTCTGTCAACCAATTATGTTAGAAACAGACTTCCCTTTTTCGACAAATAAACAAGTGGAGTCAAAAGTATTAAGTAATACAGTTAGAAATACAGTTAATAAGTTTGTTAGTATTTGGTTAAAGTAGTTAGGATTTCTCTTATATAAACAGAGTGTAATATTCTTTTAGTTAGCTAATACAAATCCTATTTCTCTCACTAAACTCTATCTCTCTCTAAGATCTCTGTGTTCATTCTTCTTCATCTTCCTTCTTGATTTTCTCTTCAATTTTCAAAACATTGCAATGTAGTTAACATGGTATCAGAGCCACCAGGCTCACGCCATGGATTCTGGTGTTCCTTCTTCTTCTTCTTTTTTTTCATTAGATTTCGTCACTTTCATCGTTTTTATTTCATTAGATTTTCTCTTTAACTTTTCTTGAATTTTCCGTCAAAGTTCTTCGGTGTTTTCTTCTTCTCCCGACTGCGCAGAGAGTCGATTGGGGAGAACCAGAAGCAACCCAACCTAGAGTCGGAGTACTTGAACTTGTGGTCGAGAGTGGAGCGAGCCATTTGGCGGGTCAACCCAGCGAGGTAGTCTTCCTCGTTGCTCTCAGTCTTGCTTGACTCGACTGGCGAACTGAAATCCGACGAAATCCCCAAAGCTATGGCAGATGATATGGGGTCTGATACATGCATCGGCTTCAAGCGAACAATCAAAGATTTTGAAGAAACCCAAACGCACTGATTCTCCGTCAACCCACTGATTCTCCGTCTGCAATTCCAGAAAATTGGGAATTTCTTGAAGTTCTTCAAGATGGGTCTCAGAGACTTGGCCATGAGGTGAACTCTTGACCTTCTTGGAGGACTCGGAGACCAAACAAAGAGAGCTCTCGTCGATGAAGTCTGCGTCTTGTTTCTGATGGTGAATTCATGAATCTCAATCAGATCGTTGGCATGCACGGATATAAGATGGTCTACAAAGTTCCCAAGAAACGCTTGAGCGACGCCGTGAGTTCGCTGTCGTTGGCGGATCTGAAGAACGGTGTACCAGTTAGGTAAACCTTAGTTCTGGCGATATCTCCAGTGGAGCTACGAGTGGAAGAAACAACAACAAGAAGAAGGAGAAAAAGAAGTGAGAGGAGAATTGCAATTGCAGAGCTGCAGACGCCGACGCGGATGAAGGAAGAGCTGTGTAACTCTGTCTCTGTGTGGTTTTGAATTGCGAAGTGAGATGGATCGCTCTGTGGTTTTTCACTAGATGAAGTTTCTGCTTTTTGGGGCTGGATTCTCCAGTTGTACAGGTCGGATTCTCGACTTCTTGGCGGTGGTAGTAACGTTGTTGTAAGGGGTTGGAATTATGCTTCTTGTTTGCTGCAGTCCAGGTGTTTGACAAATTGCCCAGCTCAGAATTTTTCATCATCTCGCGCATGAGTTCAGGGTTCCTTGCAGCTTCCAATGTCTGTCGAAGAATGCCAGGATCATTAAGTACATGTGCAAGGGTTCCGGTCAATGATATCACGCATTTGTGGATTATTCATAATTAAGCCACGCATCAAATCAGGGTTATTCATCAAACTCTGAATGGCAGGCATGTTCATTATGTCGCTCATCATGTTCGGGTCCAGGCTCGCCCTCACCAAAAACTTGGAACCATTCGAGCATCGAATGTTAATCTGCTCTCCTCCTCCTCCTCCTTCGCCACTGACTGCATATTTTGGTATGGTTCTCTGCTTCTTCCCTCTATATGCAGTGTTGGTGTGAATTCCATATGATCTGTTTCGAGGTTTTGACAGTATATGATTAAGGCTGATTACAAGAAATGTTGGTAGTTGAAGAAATTTATGAAGTTGCTTGTTTAGAGAGTTGTCAATTGTTGAAGTTTATGAATTTTATGAATTGAGAATTGATAAGGTCAATGCCAAGAATGTTTGAGTATATAGTATTCATTGAAGTTGATAATTGCAGAAGGTCGAAGTCATGAAGTTGGTGAATTTGTTACGTATATTGAGTAGCATTTGTTGAATTTTGTTGAGTTGCTCTGGTATGATCGAATCAATTAAGAATTTTGCTTCAGTAATATCAGTATTCTCGTCAACAGATATGTCCAGGAAATCTGGGGATAATTCTTGTCCAGATACAGGAGTTTGTGCAGTATATTTCTTTTCACAGCCTATAATGTCGAGTCTAACCAACTCAATTGTTAGCATGAATCTACAGTAAGTCCGGTTATACGATGAAGTTTGAAGAAGTTGTTAACGGTAAATCCCACGAAGGGTAATTCCGTGATGTGAATAGATAAATCCCACGAAGGGTAGAAGAAGTTGTTAACGGTAAATCCCACGAAGGGTAATCCCGTGTTTTGAGTAGGTAAATCCCACGAAGGGTAATCCTACATAGATGTTGATTTTTAGTTGTGAAGGCCGATGTCATTGTTAAAAGTAGCTGTTTTGGTAAAATCCACAAAGGGCGATCCCGTGGTGCTATAGTTAAGGCCGATGCCACACTATAGTTGGTTATTTTTCTGTTTTTTAAAGGCTGAAGCCTATGTTAAGTGAAGTTGTTGACGGTAAATCCCACGAAGGGTAATCCCGCAAGAAATTGTTATAACCGGCCGGAGGGTGTGTTACAATTTTATAAGAGGCTGTTCTTTGATTGAAGCTCCTATGAAAGGCAGCGGAATATTGGATGTTTTGGATGGGAATATTGGATTTTTATATGAGCAAGTAGCATCTGTGCATTTTATCAACAAGTGTTATCAGTGAGCAGAACTTTGTGGGTTTGGTTTGTCATAATGAGAATTCAAATGGGTTGCTAAATTTGGAGGGAATGATGGTTGTTGAAAGGCTTGATTTGCAGGGACAGTAAGTGGGCTATTTGCTGCTCTACTGCTGGCGTTTCCCATCTTTTGGTGAAAACAAGGAACTTAGAAGTCTTTGGAGCATCAGACTTAACAGAACCACCACGAAGAGATTGATTGTGCAATTGAGAGGGCTGCTATTGTTCAACTTTAACTGGCGCATTTTGTTTCCCCAATTCTGGCTGCTGTTTTGGGCTTTGATTTGTCAGAAGAATTGAGAACAGAAGCTTTGGGCATTTAAGGTGCCACTGGAATTAATTGCCTTGATTGTCAAATCCTCAAGCGTCTATGTCTTGATTGACAACTGAGGAGCAATGCGAGCTCAAATTGCTGTAATCTTTGGGCAACAAAACTTTTTTTTCAATGAGAAAGCATCACCAAAGTCAAACTGGAACAAGAACACTCTGCAGTGCGTACATTTGTTCATATTTTAGTGTTGCTATTTGAGATTCTGTTGCAATCTCAAACTGGGATACCCCAGTTGAGATTGAGGGGGAGTATTAAGTAATACAGTTAGAAATACAGTTAATAAGTTTGTTAGTATTTGGTTAAAGTAGTTAGGATTTCTCTTATATAAACAGAGTGTAATATTCTTTTAGTTAGCTAATACAAATCCTATTTCTCTCACTAAACTCTATCTCTCTCTAAGATCTCTGTGTTCATTCTTCTTCATCTTCCTTCTTGATTTTCTCTTCAATTTTCAAAACATTGCAATGTAGTTAACATGGTATCAGAGCCACCAGGCTCACGCCATGGATTCTGGTGTTCCTTCTTCTTCTTCTTTTTTTTCATTAGATTTCGTCACTTTCATCGTTTTTATTTCATTAGATTTTCTCTTTAACTTTTCTTGAATTTTCCGTCAAAGTTCTTCGGTGTTTTCTTCTTCTCCCGACTGCGCAGAGAGTCGATTGGGGAGAACCAGAAGCAACCCAACCTAGAGTCGGAGTACTTGAACTTGTGGTCGAGAGTGGAGCGAGCCATTTGGCGGGTCAACCCAGCGAGGTAGTCTTCCTCGTTGCTCTCAGTCTTGCTTGACTCGACTGGCGAACTGAAATCCGACGAAATCCCCAAAGCTATGGCAGATGATATGGGGTCTGATACATGCATCGGCTTCAAGCGAACAATCAAAGATTTTGAAGAAACCCAAACGCACTGATTCTCCGTCAACCCACTGATTCTCCGTCTGCAATTCCAGAAAATTGGGAATTTCTTGAAGTTCTTCAAGATGGGTCTCAGAGACTTGGCCATGAGGTGAACTCTTGACCTTCTTGGAGGACTCGGAGACCAAACAAAGAGAGCTCTCGTCGATGAAGTCTGCGTCTTGTTTCTGATGGTGAATTCATGAATCTCAATCAGATCGTTGGCATGCACGGATATAAGATGGTCTACAAAGTTCCCAAGAAACGCTTGAGCGACGCCGTGAGTTCGCTGTCGTTGGCGGATCTGAAGAACGGTGTACCAGTTAGGTAAACCTTAGTTCTGGCGATATCTCCAGTGGAGCTACGAGTGGAAGAAACAACAACAAGAAGAAGGAGAAAAAGAAGTGAGAGGAGAATTGCAATTGCAGAGCTGCAGACGCCGACGCGGATGAAGGAAGAGCTGTGTAACTCTGTCTCTGTGTGGTTTTGAATTGCGAAGTGAGATGGATCGCTCTGTGGTTTTTCACTAGATGAAGTTTCTGCTTTTTGGGGCTGGATTCTCCAGTTGTACAGGTCGGATTCTCGACTTCTTGGCGGTGGTAGTAACGTTGTTGTAAGGGGTTGGAATTATGCTTCTTGTTTGCTGCAGTCCAGGTGTTTGACAAATTGCCCAGCTCAGAATTTTTCATCATCTCGCGCATGAGTTCAGGGTTCCTTGCAGCTTCCAATGTCTGTCGAAGAATGCCAGGATCATTAAGTACATGTGCAAGGGTTCCGGTCAATGATATCACGCATTTGTGGATTATTCATAATTAAGCCACGCATCAAATCAGGGTTATTCATCAAACTCTGAATGGCAGGCATGTTCATTATGTCGCTCATCATGTTCGGGTCCAGGCTCGCCCTCACCAAAAACTTGGAACCATTCGAGCATCGAATGTTAATCTGCTCTCCTCCTCCTCCTCCTTCGCCACTGACTGCATATTTTGGTATGGTTCTCTGCTTCTTCCCTCTATATGCAGTGTTGGTGTGAATTCCATATGATCTGTTTCGAGGTTTTGACAGTATATGATTAAGGCTGATTACAAGAAATGTTGGTAGTTGAAGAAATTTATGAAGTTGCTTGTTTAGAGAGTTGTCAATTGTTGAAGTTTATGAATTTTATGAATTGAGAATTGATAAGGTCAATGCCAAGAATGTTTGAGTATATAGTATTCATTGAAGTTGATAATTGCAGAAGGTCGAAGTCATGAAGTTGGTGAATTTGTTACGTATATTGAGTAGCATTTGTTGAATTTTGTTGAGTTGCTCTGGTATGATCGAATCAATTAAGAATTTTGCTTCAGTAATATCAGTATTCTCGTCAACAGATATGTCCAGGAAATCTGGGGATAATTCTTGTCCAGATACAGGAGTTTGTGCAGTATATTTCTTTTCACAGCCTATAATGTCGAGTCTAACCAACTCAATTGTTAGCATGAATCTACAGTAAGTCCGGTTATACGATGAAGTTTGAAGAAGTTGTTAACGGTAAATCCCACGAAGGGTAATTCCGTGATGTGAATAGATAAATCCCACGAAGGGTAGAAGAAGTTGTTAACGGTAAATCCCACGAAGGGTAATCCCGTGTTTTGAGTAGGTAAATCCCACGAAGGGTAATCCTACATAGATGTTGATTTTCAGTTGTGAAGGCCGATGTCATTGTTAAAAGTAGCTGTTTTGGTAAAATCCACAAAGGGCGATCCCGTGGTGCTATAGTTAAGGCCGATGCCACACTATAGTTGGTTATTTTTCTGTTTTTTAAAGGCTGAAGCCTATGTTAAGTGAAGTTGTTGACGGTAAATCCCACGAAGGGTAATCCCGCAAGAAATTGTTATAACCGGCCTGAGGGTGTGTTACAATTTTATAAGAGGCTGTTCTTTGATTGAAGCTCCTATGAAAGGCAGCGGAATATTGGATGTTTTGGATGGGAATATTGGATTTTTATATGAGCAAGTAGCATCTGTGCATTTTATCAACAAGTGTTATCAGTGAGCAGAACTTTGTGGGTTTGGTTTGTCATAATGAGAATTCAAATGGGTTGCTAAATTTGGAGGGAATGATGGTTGTTGAAAGGCTTGATTTGCAGGGACAGTAAGTGGGCTATTTGCTGCTCTACTGCTGGCGTTTCCCATCTTTTGGTGAAAACAAGGAACTTAGAAGTCTTTGGAGCATCAGACTTAACAGAACCACCACGAAGAGATTGATTGTGCAATTGAGAGGGCTGCTATTGTTCAACTTTAACTGGCGCATTTGTTTCCCCAATTCTGGCTGCTGTTTTGGGCTTTGATTTGTCAGAAGAATTGAGAACAGAAGCTTTGGGCATTTAAGGTGCCACTGGAATTAATTGCCTTGATTGTCAAATCCTCAAGCGTTTATGTCTTGATTGACAACTGAGGAGCAGTGCGAGCTCAAATTGCTGCAATCTTTGGGCAACAAAACTTTTTTTTCAATGAGAAAGCATCACCAAAGTCAAACTGGAACACGAACACTCTGCAGTGCGTACATTTGTTCATATTTTAGTGTTGCTATTTGAGATTCTGTTGCAATCTCAAACTGGGATACCCCAGTTGAGATTGAGGGGGAGTATTAAGTAATACAGTTAGAAATACAGTTAATAAGTTTGTTAGTATTTGGTTAAAGTAGTTAGGATTTCTCTTATATAAACAGAGTGTAATATTCTTTTAGTTAGCTAATACAAATCCTATTTCTCTCACTAAACTCTATCTCTCTCTAAGATCTCTGTGTTCATTCTTCTTCATCTTCCTTCTTGATTTTCTCTTCAATTTTCAAAACATTGCAATGTAGTTAACAAAAAGGAGATCTGACAAATAAACAAGTGGAGTCAAAAGGCTGAGGTTATGTGCAATGTGCCTCGCAGATTCAAGAGCTGTTTTAGAGAAGGTATTAATCAAATCATTTTTTGGGAGATTTTTATGGTCTTGCTCTGTTTGTTTGTTCTTCATCTGTTTTCTTTGGTTCATGCTTGAATTAGTTTTCATATTGGGAATTTTGTTTTGAATAGGTACCGAAGCTGCACCAAGGAATAAGGAAGCAGCCGCAACTGCTTAAGTCTTCTCAGCAATCATTTTGATTGCAATTTGGGGTACTCAACTACAGCTTTAGAAAGCGATCATGATTCTGCACAAGTTCTATATGAAGCTGTTATTGTTTTTATTTTTATTTTTTAACTTTAAATATTAGTTGCTTTTTTGTGTTGGATGAGACTAATGTCAGTTGCCTTTCATAATTACATAATGTTTTGGTGATGTGCAATGTCTTTGAATTTATAATGAGTAAGCTAATATTTATTATTCCAATTTTTCTCTTTATTGTAAATTGTAATGCCTATTGTGCCCTTCAAATCTCTACAAGGTTGTAATTCAATTTTTTTTTATATGGAAAGCTGCTCATTGAACTTATATATGCATATTTACATTATACCTTGTTTTTCTCCTCGATGTCTACCAAATTAATGGCTAAGTGGACTTCTTCAATGAAGGCAGCAATAGACTCTTCATTCTTTTCCTCCATGTTTGCCAAATCAATCTTATAGGTTCCCAACATCCAGCAATGTTCATTAGGCTCCATGCGAATGCCTTTGTTCTTCGTCCAATTATATACCCCTTGAAGGCTACATCATAAAATTAGATATCCAATTATTTTACAAGATATTGATAGAATTGAACACTGATTATTTCTTGAACTAAATTCGGGTACTATCACTATTTCGTAAACTTAACACTAACTATTTCTTAAACAGAAAACGGGCACTATCACTATGTCTTAAACTGAACACGGGTACTATCGCTATTTCTTAAACTGAGCACGGTTACTAACACTATTTCTTAAACTGAACACTTTAACTAATACTATTTCTTAAACTTAACACCGACTATTTCTTAAACTGACACGAGTAGTATCACCATTTCTTAAACTTAACACTAATTATTTCTTAAATTAACACGGTTACTATAACTATTTCGTAAACTGAACGCTGACTATTTCTTAAATTGAATACGGTTACTAACACTATTTCTTAAACTTAACAATGACTATTTCTTAAACTGACAAGGGTACAATCACTATTTCGTAAACTGAACGCTGACTATTTCTTAAATTGAATATGGTTACTAACACTATTTCTTAAACTTGACAATGACTATTTCTTAAACTGACACATGTACAATAACTATTTCATAAACTGAATACTGACTATTTTTTAAAATTGAATAAGGTTACTAACACTATTTCTTAAACTTAACAATGACTATTTCTTAAACGAAAACGGGTATTATCACTATTTCTTAAACTTAACACTGACTATTTCTTGAACTGACACGTGTACTATCACTATTTCGTAAACTGAATATTGATTATTTCTTAAACTGAACACGAGCACTATCACTATTTCTTAAACTTAACACTAGTAATATCATTATTTCTTAAACTTAAAATGTGAAAGTTAAATCAAATGATAAATTGTAAGTAGTAGATTACTCTAATGAATAAGACAATTTCTCTTAAACTCACTAAGTAGTTGGTTCAAATATTTCATTTCTTCTTTAGCGTAATTTGTTGTAAATTATAATGATGAAAATTTATAATTAACCAAGTTCTTTAATATGGTCGATCGATCTCCATTCGCTCTAAGTGAAATGGGTTAAATCTCACTATCTCAAATGAACATACATACATAGGTACACACCTAGCAGCAATCAGTCCACACACACACACACACAAACTACAAAAACAAATATTAATTCCTACCATAATCTTAATTTACAAATGTAATTAGCAAGCTTAATGTAGAAACTCAGCAAGTGTAAGACTCAACAAGCTTGTCCATAGATCCCAACTGAGTCTCTGCATTCTTAAGCATCCACAACAAGTGCTCAAACATCACCACCTCACAAGCCACCGCAACCTCACCAGATGACGTGTCCACCAGCTCCTGAATGATGGGGTGGTCAACGAAGTTCAAGCTGACCAAGTGTCTTCTCCGGGACTTGCCTACATACACAACATGAAGCTTCTTCTATGAAATTTATTAATTTCATACCAAATGTATAATTTGATTACACCGATTACGGGTATTGGCCATCAATTGCATTAATTAGAGTTTAGGGTTTATGAAACATTGGATTTGAGGCTAAATTTCGTAATTTGTAATTGGAATGGCATTTGGTGTAGATGAAGGACGATGACGGTGTGGCGGTGTTGCACTATTTCTGAAACTGAACACGGGTACTGCACTATTTATGATATTAATCACTGACTATTTCTGAAACTGAACACGAGTACTGCACTATTTCTAAAACTGAGCACATGTACTACACTATTTCTGAAACTGAGAACAGGTACTACACTATATCTAAAACTGAAAACTGACTATTTCTGAAAACTAAACACGAGTATTATCACTATTTCTTAAACTGAATACTGGTTCTATCACTATTTCTTAAATTAATCACTAAGAAACTGAACACAGGTATTGCACTATTTCTAAAACTGATCACATGTCACTATATCTAAAACTGAAAACTGACTATTTCTGAAAACTAAATACGTGTATTATCACTATTTCTTAAACTGAACACTCACTATTTCTGAAAATTAAAAACCTTGATCATACAATATGCACTCCTGCATTTACAAATTCAAGATCAAATGTGAATTAACCTTGAGTATTGATTTCTTTTGTATTAGGACAACAAAATCAACATCCCTTAGAGAAAAGTGCAAAGAATATGTCTGCCTTTTACACTAGCGCAGAGTTCCATTGACTTTAGCTTGGCAGCAACTCGTGCTACGCAAACCATCCACAACAAATATTGTTGAGATATCCAACGGGGTATTTCCAATCAGCTGCAGGAATCAAGAGGACAATGAGAGTGCATCATAGGCCAAATCAAAATATAAAGCAAAATAAAAATTGAAAGCTAAATTGAAAGCTTAAGTTTCATGAAGAAAAATGGTACGTAAGTGACATCGTTCTTGATTGCTAATTTGACTTGCATATTTATCTTCTCTTGCAGCAAACTGTGAAAGAAGTGAAAACATATTCAAATGTTCAATTCTACTGTAAACCAACCAATTTTTAAATTTAAAAAATAATTCATTTATTAATTTAAACAAAAAAAGTTCTACAAATCAAAAGCAACCAGAAAACTCCTAACACTTGATCATTTCATCTTTTTAAAAAATCATTTGAAAAATATACGAGTAAAATATTGCAAAAGCCTAGAAATAGTCAACATAATCAAAACTAGAAGACCCCAAATATGCAGAAAATAAATAGAGAAAAAAACTTTACGTATTTAACAAGAATGATTATAATGATTATAATGTCAAAACAAAATACATATGTGAGAGTGGGAGAAAGTAGGAGAGAGAGCAGTTCAAACATAATTCCTATAATTAAGTATAGTTCAATTTTGTTCTTCTAACAATCTGGAGAAGCATCTCCCAATCTCATTGACATTGCACAGCCCGCAAAAACAAAACAGTAGAAAGCATTGCCTGCCGGCAGTGGCAGCAGCCTCTAACCCACTAGTGGTGCTAAAAAACTGACGTTTAATGCATGGAATCCACCAATGGTGACGGACCCAATCTAAATTTTTAAGAACCAATAATTATAACAAAAAAATTTATGAAAAAATTAAGTTAACTGCCATAAACAAAGTAAAAAAAAAAAGAATAATAATTCTGGAATTTGTCCAATATTTAGCAGCAGATTTTCAAGATTTCAAGCAATATATTTCGCACCCAAATGCTAATAACCAATGAATAATCCAATTATGTCATTAAATATTAATAAATCATGTGAAAGTTGAAATAAAAGACCAATGTTATCTTTTGCGGGCAAAGATGTGGAAGGAAAAAGGAAAATTGTATAATGATTTGTTTCTGGGAAATACAAATCCACATTTTTTCACAAATTCGAAACCAAAGTTACAGGTACCTCATGGAGTCCATCTTTAAGCCAGCTCTGATGATTGTCAGAACTCGCTCGAGCTTCTAGTTATCAGTGGAAGACTGGTCGGGAGCGTCGTGAACTTCTCGAACTCTTCTTGGTCTTGACTTCCTCATGGATCACAAGGGTGGCGTCATCTCCATCGTCGACGATCAGATCGGAATTATAAATTGAGAAAATAGCAGAGAGAAAATGACATGAGATATGTAGAAACTTGTAGAAACCGTACAAAAGCTTTTTTTATTTCATCTGAAGTGAAACGGATTAAATAAACGGGAAGGTGTTACCAAGGTATAATCGGAAACTCATTGTTTGGTCTAGTTTTATTGGGCTGGTTTAATGTTGGGTTTGTCCTAACCATTAAATAAAGTTAGTAATTGGTTTTTGGTTAAGATTCAAAGTTGTAAAGTCATTTTCATTAGTTTTCCTTTTAATTAATTTAACCAAAAACCACCCTACACTTTTCTTTAACCAAAAGGGCTTCATATTTAATTATAAGGACAAAACTAATCTACATCAGGCCTCACAAATATTGAACACACACGGGCTGAATCAAAAGCCCAAAACGAAATAATTTTTTTTCCAGGCCTTGCCCCCAATCGAACCCATTCGGTCATCTAATTCTGTTACAAATAAACTTCATTTTATTTACAAGTAGGCCACTACCTCAGTAATCCACAAGACAAAAATTAATGTGTTCGTTATTCAAATTTGGAGATGAAAGGCACATGAAGAGGGAGGAAAGGAAGAGATAGGCACCCAAGACGATGGAGCACCAAATCGGAGGAATCCAAACCAACGCCTTTCGGTTCGGACTTCACAGCTTCAAGAGCGACCTCATCGGTGCTCACCCTCTCGAATCTGCTTTGGAATCGGCAAAGTTAACTCAGAAGTAGATAAATAGGAAAATCTTGGAGTACACTTATGGAAGTGCCTTTCCACTGAAGATGGATTCCCTTCTCGATTCTAGAGGCCTGCCGGAGCACTTCCTTCTTCAATGCTGGGTTTGGAAGCTATGACTGGAAGATTGGATGATTTTGGCTTTGAGGATAACCTAAATGACCCCCCGGGAATCTGAAACCTTCCGGCCTGTGGACACATCATGCGATGGAAGTTCTCCTTGGGCTTTCAAAGGGTCATGTCTCCCCAACCAATGACAGTTCCTCTATTTGGCACTTCAAAAAAAAAATAAAAATAAAATGCAAGTAACAAGAACCCAATTAATGTAAAAGTCAATTAAGCACAGCAGGGAGAGATGAGTTTTGGGCTTTTCATTTGTTCATCGAAAGGTTAATAAATTATTAAACTTTGCACTGGCATGTGCCATGCATGGCTGATGCGTGTCTGTGAGACTGACACCATCTCTTTGTTCCACATCCCTCTCCCTTAATCTTCTTTTGAATAACAATATAATATAAACAAAATAAGAAAAAACAAAACTAAATTCTTAACTAAGCTTCTTTTATACATGTGCCAATCAATTATTAACACACACTCGCTCTCTATTTGTTAATACTATCGGGACCAAATTTTTATCAAATTTTGTAAATCAAATGATGTGGATGTTGATGATTGAATTATTACTTAAGCGTTACTTAATGTGCTTATCGTTTGGTTTACAAATTTGGTTTAAAATTTGATTTTCTTTAGCATTATCCTCTATTAATTAGAAGGGCACACATGCAGGCATGAACTCCAATTTATAAAAATAGTCAGTATTCAGTTTCATAAATAGTCAGTCAATTTCATAAATAATGTAGTACCTGTGTCAGTTTCATAAATAGTCAGTTTAATAAATGGTGCAGTACCCTTGTCAGTTTCATAAATAGTGAGTTTAATAAATAGTCAGTCAGTTTAATAAATAGTGCAGTACCCGTGTCAGTTTCATAAATAGTGAGTTTAATAAATGGTGTAGTACCCGTGTTAGTTTCATAAATAGTCAGTTTAATAAATAGTCAATGTTCAGTTTAATAAATAGTCAGTGTTCAGTTTAATAAATAGTGATAGTACCCGTGTTTAGTTTTAAAAAATAGTCAGTATTCAGTTTAAGAAATAGTGTAGTATCCGTGTTCAATTTCAAGAAATAGTCTGTTTAAGACATAGTGTAATATCCATGTTTAGTTTCAGAAATAGTACCCGTGTCCAGTTTTAGACATAACCATTTTAAAAAAAAAATAGTGAGTGAAGCAATAACATTTCAATTTTTTAATTTTTTATGGTGAATGAAATTAAAATATAGGTGAAAAAAAATAAGACAAAACATTTCAATTGTTTTTTTTATTTTTATTTTTTTATGGTGAATGAAATTAAAATATAGATGAAAAAATAGTGAGTGTAGAAATAACATTTCAATTTTTTAATTTCAGTTTATTTTTATAGTTCAGAAACAGTGACCCGTCGTTATTATTGAATAGCATGCAGATCTCAAATTTATTTTCTGAGGAAACAAATGATGAACTCCACTGACGAATGAAAAGTGTTGAATGAGAATGATCCGACAATATATATAGCCATGTAGACTACATGTTCATCAGCAACAAAGTAGATAACCAAATAGTTTACTTGCTTTCGAAAGAAAGTAGATAACCAAATAGTTTACTTGCTTTCGAAAGAAAGTAGATAACCAAATGAAGATAAAAAAAAAAAAAAAAAGCCATATCATAAAAAATCATGTATTGGAAGAATATGTTAAAATGAGAGAGGGAAAAGAGTAAAACGGTGAATCTAAAATGACAAAACTGTCGAAATATATGTATTTGTTGCATTAAGTTGCTTTTGTCTAAGTTTGTAGGAATTAATGTGATCATAGTCCATGTATTCACTTAGATTAGATTGCAATGAGTCATAGCTCATGACAAGTGTAATCATCTTACATGATGAGTTAAATTTGAGTTGTTAAGATGGTTTTGTAATGATGTAAGAGAGAGATTGTTTCCCTCTCGTCTACGGTAACATACACACACTTTGTGTGATGAATAGAATCCAATGAAAAATTGCCTCTGAACATTCCTTATCTCTGCAATTTTTTGTGACTACTGCAACTCTGCAATCCTAGCTCCTAACCTCCATTGTTATTCTAAAACGAATTCTAACATGACTTTCGAGTCAGGTTCAATTGCTTAAGCTGGGCTTGAATATGTGATTCTTAGTGGAGAAGAAACTCAAGCTGAATTGAGCTTTGTTGTGACAAATCTGGGCTTCTAAAACTTCTGGGTAACTCGATAACAAGTCTCATATGGCTGGATCGAGCGGTGCTGATCATAGAGCATCAGTTTTCAATGAAAAAAAAGTTTGATTTTTGGCAAATCAGGATGAAAACTGTATTCCAGTCTCATGAGCTCTCGAATATAGTTGAGAAGGGCTTCGATGCTACAGTGAAGAAGAAGGAGTAACTCTCTGCAAATGAGAGCAATCTTCTGAGACAGAGTATTTTCATTACTCCGGGTACAATCAGATAAGGATGTACGAGCTGGACATGGAGGCACCATCTTTCGTAATCGACCGAGGTATGTACTTTTACAAAGTTATGCCCTTTGGTCTTAAGAATGCAGGGGAAAATTTTCAAAGACTTGTTAATCGAATCTTCAAAGAAAAGATTGGAGAAATGATGGAAGTCTACGTAGAGGACATGGTCGTCAAGAGCAAAGAAAAGAAGGATGGCCTGACCCACCTTCGGGAATCATTTGATCTATTCTGGAAGTACAACATGGAGTTAAATCCAGAAACATGCACATTCGGAGTAGCCTCGGGCATGTTCCTGGGGTACTTGGTCACCAAGTGCAGAAGCAAAGCCAACCCAGATCAGATCATGGTAATCATGGGTATGAAGTCGCCAAGAACTGTGAAGGAGATATAGAATTTGAAAGGAAAAGCGGCACCCTCAGCCGATTCCTTTCGAGCTCTACCAACAAGTGCAAGCTTTTCTTCACTACAATAAAGAAAAGTAAAGTTCTACTATACACAGATGAGTGTGAATAAGCCTTTACGAAGTTAAAAGAATACTTAACGAATCCCCTATTGTTGTCTAAGCAGGTCAATAAAGAAGACTTGTACCTATATATGGCGATATCAGACTACGTAATGAGCGCAATTTTGATTCGAGAAGACTCGGAGGAGCAAAATCTAGTGAATTGTGTATCAAAAGTTCTTCTCAAACCAGATAATAGAAAATCGAAAAACTCATCCTCGCGTTATTAACGGCAACCAAGAAACTTCAACCGTACTTTCAATTGTTCAGAGTAGTCTACATGATTGAGTATCTATTGTGATCCATGCTGCACAGCCCCGACGCATCACCCAAAGTCACTAAATGGGCCATCGAATTGGGACAACATGAGATCATTTGTCGGCCTAGGACTTCGATCAAAGCTCAGCACTAGCAGATTTCGTAGCAGAGTTTAGTTTTGTAGCACGAGACACTACGAGTACCGCAGACTCCCAATGAGTGCCTAAGAATCCACGCATTTGGAACCTCTACGTAGACAGGTCGTTGAACATAAATGGAGAACTTCTAGCAGGAATTAAGATTCAAGGCAAGCAATAATGAAGCAGGGTACGAAGCACTTCTAGCAGGACTTAGGGTGGCAGAAGAACTCCAGGTAAAGGAATTATCAATTCACCGTGACTCGATTCTCATAGTCAACCAAGTCACGAGAAACTATGCCATGGACCATCCAACAATGGGGCTTTACTTGAGAAATTTGAAAGATGTGAAATCCAGCAAATCCCAATGAGAGAAAACAACCATGCCGACGCATTAGCAAACATAGCTTCAACACACCATACTTATAGACAACAGGCTGCAGTTCACCAGTTTCAAAGTCATAGATTAGTATAAGGAGCTTAGAATCCGTCATCTAACTTCCAATATGAGATACCCGCAAGGCAATGGGCATGCGAAAGCCTTGAGTAAGACCATCTTGCAATGTTTGAAGAAAAGCAAATGGCCAGAAGAATTGCTCGGGGTGAAGTAGTCATCCCAGTCCAAATCACCAATATTCCAAATCTGCATACCGATGAACGGACCACCCTAGAGAATGCAGGAATACTCAAATCAAACCTTGACCTCCCTGAGGAACGACAAGAATGCGCCTAAGTCCGACTCGCCGCCTACCAACAACATTTTTGATAGTATTATAATAAGGGCGTCAAATCTCGGAGCCGAAAAGTTGGAGATCTGGTCCAAAGAGAAGTGTTCGAGAATACGAAGATGCCAGGATAAGGTAAGGTTGGGAAAAATTAAGAAGGACTATACAAGATCGTCGGAGTATGAGGCAAAAGAATGTATTATTTGCAATGCATGGATGAGACTTCGATCACGAAAAAAAGAAACATCGCTAAGCATAAGCGGTACTAACTCTTGACGCACCATCCGAACTACATGCAGTTTGATTCCTTTCGCAAGATATGTAGGTTGTCCATCCCGGACTCAATCGCAACGTCGCCGTCAACGTGAAGACAAGTCCATGGAGAACTCATCTCTTAACGCCTCGCTATAGGTCTATCGTTTAAAGATGATCCCTGATGTAATACTTATGTTATCCCATCTTTTCTTACAATTACACCAGTGATGTGATTCTCATTCCCGGAGATATGTAGGCAATCCTTCATAGATTCAATCACAACAATCCTATTTCCTTTATCAATAAAGAAATTATAAAGTTTCTTATCTTATGTTCAATGTTTTGTTTCGTTCTTTTTGTTTTTTCGGCGATGTAAGGAATACCTCAATCATTTGAGCAAAAATATGGACTTTTGAAAACTTCGCATAATTGCAAGTCTAAAAATTCAAAGTAACACTGTTAGAGGAGTCTCTTTTAGCCCATTCCAAATTATTTGGTTAACAGCTTGGAAGATTCGAGTTGTATTTAGCGCGATTACAATTAGCAGGCTACGGGCACGGGAGCATTGCACCCTAACCGGGAAGTCCAGTGCACTATCAGACCTTCACAAAGACTGTACAACTGGTAAATTTTTGGGTTATAACATTTTTTACTTGGGCTCTACGCCATTCGAGAAAATAGTTGAAAGGGAGATCCAAAAATCATCCTAGGGTGGCTCTGAAATCCAACTCTGTGTACAACTACTTCTATCCTGGACTAACATACTAAGTTAAGTATGATATGCGACATCATATGGTCAACAAGTCTAAAAGGACCATCTAGACTAGGAAATCCCCAAAAGGAATTTTATTCCAACTGAACACCGATACGCAAAAATGCTTTGGCCAAGTCAGCCAAGGTAGTCCGATTAGAATAGGGTCTAACAAAAGGATTCCAAAGATGTTTCTGACCCATATGCAGACGATGAAGTCTCCATAGAACTTTTGTTTAAGCTTCACTGGAGACTGACAAGCAATTCGAAATAAGGGGGAAAAGCTATCTTAGCGTCACGTTGAAAACCTTAAAAATCCCTGCCCAAAAAGTGGGACAAGGCAAGAAATATATTTCCAAGTTATTTCAGGTACAATTCAAGGTTTTCTCATCCTTAGTCCGATAAATGCATTTTGGCAAGTGCGGAGCAAAAGGTTTTCCATGGATTTAATGTTTAATACCTGGTACGAGAGTAAGGTGGTACTCCGAATATTGCGATGTGAATCTTTATAAATACTATGTTTGGGAGGTGACATTTCTTTGAATCAACGCCACCAAAAGGGGCTTTAAGCTCTGTCCCAAGCCCACAAGCTTACAAGTGTTTCTTTCCATTACTCATTTTCTCTAAAGTTTGTTTACTGTGGAAAAATTTATCGGACTACAATTTTATTCCATGGACAAGAAAGCAATGCATGAGAACAAATGAAGATTCATGCAAACACATGTTTATTATCAAAATCTCATGTAAAGGGCACAAAAAAGTACAATTGTTTGGGGAGACGAGCCCTCACCTCTGGCATTCAAATTTTTCTAAGAAGACTACGAAGTCGACTTGGCCAGGATCATTAACTTTGATGAGTTTCAGTCATCACCAGTGTCAACTCCCCAATGAAGGTAAAGAGAGCTTCAATGAAGAACCCTCTGAAGAATCTCAATACTTTGTTGAGTATGAACCCATATGCAAAAACAACGAAACAGATGTCGCATTGGGATGAATGTTATGGAACAAGTTGCATGAAGCAAGGGAAATTATTATTGGATTACAGCTTAATTTTGGCTTACTTAGCCTTACTTGGTAAAGATTGTTATCATGAAAGTAATTGTGGTTTGAAGATTCTAGTTATCGAAAGGTTGTAGAGAGAATTGGGTTTGAAAAGAGGATCGTGAAGTAAACGACGAGGCCCTATTATATAAAATGAATGAAGGAAATAAGGAAAGTATGAAGAGTCTCAACCATGAAGGGGCCATTTAAAGACAAGGTACGAAGCAATCTCACCGTTGAGTATGAAAAGTCTTTCCTTCGAGATTGGTGACATCCAGAGTATGTTTCAGCTCTAACAGGACAACATGCAAGCTAGAATAATTCTTCGTCAAACATAGGCGATTTGATTGCTTTTAACTGTCTCATCTAGTAAGGCACAAACATGATTTAATATGTAATTTAATCCACAAGGCAAACAATTTTAGTTTTAAGCAAAATGAAAACACTTACATGTTCTTCAAACCAATTAGAAAATAATTGCCTATGCATTTCAATGCAAATTGATGGATAACGGGTCTTCATAATTACTTCATGTTGTTCAATGAATGGAACGATTTCATCGAAGATGTTTAATATGAACCAATGAGCCACCTCCAAGTCAGATTCAGTTAAAGGCTCAGATGAAGGTCTTGCGCCAACCGAGTGTGCAGGTTGTGCAAAGACAGTTAACTTTTCCATACGCTCACCCCATCTAATACTGCGCGGAATTTTGTTATACGAAGTTTCAATATTTTGTAGGTACATCGATCAAAATATTAGGGATTCTTGTACAATTTCTTCCTCCGCAATGGATCTGTTTGGTTGTGCCCTGTTGCAGACGAACTACTTTTAACCGCCAAGGAGTCTAAAAAAATTATAAAATTGTGTGAAAATTTTCAATTTGAAGCGCTTCATAATTAATATTAACAAATTAAGGTATTGATAAGATTACCTCTCAATTGGATACATCCAACAGGGGTGCACCAGGCCAGCAAGCTACGCCTCATTTGGCAAATGTATTATTACGTGAACCATATTAGTGAAAAATGCCGGTGGATATATTTACTCTAGTTGATATAGGATGTACACAATATCTTCATCCATATCAGTTACGTCGGACTTACGCAACATTTTACAACATAGTTGCTAGAAGAATTGACACAAATATGTTAACGTCTCAACAACCTCGCTGTCGAAGTTAGGCCGAATACCAATTAGGAGTAGCCGTTGGTGCAAGACATGACAATCATGATTGTTTAGACCCGACAATATCCCAATGTCCATTTTAACATGTTTTCCTATATTACTTACGTACCCATCGGGAAATTTCACAACTTGCAACCAGTTTAAGAAACCCTTCTTGCCAGCTCGCTTGAAAGTAAATTTCTTTATTTTTTTCTTTTCTTTTCTTGTATTTACAATTTTGCAATGTAGGCCACAGGTTGGGCCTTATCCCCATTTCTTGCATTCCAATACGAGTTTTCATTATGTCCTTCGATTTTCCCTCGATAGATAGAGTCGTACCCAACACATTGTCACATAAATTCTTCTACATAAGATAATCAATGTGTTTAATTTTCAATTTCGACCAATATTCTAAGTCAAAGAATATACTCTTTTTGGTCTAATTAAGCTGTTCCACCGATCTCGAACCTTCATCAAATTGGAACGTATTCAACTTGCCAATATTTCATCTCCGGATAATTCTTGTGGTCTGGTTCGATACTCTGCTGTCCCATCAAAAGATTTAGGCTTCTCACGCCTACGGTGATAAGTAGCATACCTTTCCAGTGTGCCAAAAGGACGATGTGTCATCGCCGCATGTTGGGCATGCCATATAACCTTTAGTACTCCAGCCCGACAACATACCATAAGCAGGGAAACCATTAATTGTCCACATTACTGTAGCTCCCAAAGTGAACATTTCCCCTGTCTACATGTCATACGTTTGTACACCATTTGTCCATAATTATATTAACTCATCTATCAATGGCCAATATACATCAACAAAGTCACCCAGAGATTTTAGCCCCAATATTCAAAGAGTCATGATTGTATATTATTTCTTCATGCACCTCCAATGGGGCCAATTATAAGGAAGAATGACCACCGGCTAACTGCTATGCTCACTGGAAATTTTTCTAAACGGATTAAAACCGTCAGAAGTAAGTCCTAGTCTTACATTCCTTGGCTCTGCAGCAGAATTGGGGTAGATTTTATCAAATTATATCCATGCTTCACTGTCAGTCGGATGTTGCAACACAGCATCGTCAACATGTCCCTCCTTATGCCACCTTATATCATGTGCAGTATGGTTCGACATGTACAATCTTTGTAATCTTGGTGCAAGGGGAAAATAACGCAACACTTTATTCGGGATCTTGTTATTTCGATATCGAGGCTCAATGCACTTAGGACATTTGTCTAACTTCTACAATTGTTCTTGCATGCATGGATCTTGTCATATCTTAAACCGAGATCTTTTAAGATCACTTTCGACCCATAATGATTTGAAGGTAATGCATTTGGTTTTGGAAGCATACGTTTAAGAATACGCATAATTATATTGAAGTTCCGATTGGTCATATTTCATTGTACTTTCATGTGCATCAACTCTGTAATGGTTATAAGGACGAAAAAATCTTCACAACCAGGGTACAATTCTCGCTCAGCTTCCTTCAACAATTTATTGTACTTATCGAGGTCAATGAACTCCTCCTCTTCCATATTCAGTGAAGCATTTGGAAAAGCATCATTCAAAATGTCCATCACTTGGTCATTATCCACACGACCAAATGTAGAAGGTTTATGACAAACTGTCCCACTGCTGGAGGATGCTGACATTGTAATGGGCCATTCCCCATGATAAATCCAACTGCTGTAACTGTGTACCATCTCATTCGAATACAAGTGATATCGGGCTTCGTCCACTATTATCCACACACAATTATTACATTTCATGCAAGGACACCGAATACGGTTCTGAGAACTAACATGATTCCTTGCAAATTTAATAAAATCGTCGATCCCATCTATATATTGGACAAAACTTCAATTTTGTAAATTGGTCTACTCCTTGTCCATTGCTCCTGTATTAAAAAAATTTAGTTATCAAAATGATTTCAAATACGCTTTATCACCCCCCATATGCCTTCGGTGAAGATCTTATCCCATTCGAACGTGCAATTTCTGAGTTGCAGTTTACAAATCACTCGACTATTTCCAGTCGCAAATTAGCAGCATCTCCCCAGGGTTACCCAAGTACACAGTATGGATACTACGACAAATATCTACCATGCACTTGAAGAACAATAGGAGGATACAACTGAATTTCCACAAACGAAACTTAGCCAAATTCATCGCAAACCCTAAACATATACTAGTGCACTCCCAAAGTTTAAGTGAGTTCGGGCGAGAGCATTCCTAGGATGGGTGACCCACTGGGAAGTTCTCGTGTGAGTTCCTAGAAATAAAACCGTGAGGGAATGGTAAGCCTAAAGCAGACAATATCATGCTACGGCGGAGCCGAGTCTGGGATGTGACAATTTGGTATCAGAGCCACTTTGCCGTTCAGTGCGGATGTGTCGACGAGGACGCCGGGTTCCCCTTAAGTGGGATGGATTGTGAGATCCCACATCGACCAACAGAGAGGGGTGATGTGCCTTATATGTACATGCTCCCCTCCCTATAACACGAGGCCTTTTGGGAGCTCACTGGCTTCAAATTCCATCGGAACTCCAAAGTTAAGCGAGTTCGGGCGAGAGCATTCCTAGGATGGGTGACCCATTGAGAAGTTCTCGTGTGAGTTCCCAGGAACAAAATCGTGAGGGAATGGTAAGCCCAAAGCAGATAATATCATGCTACGGCAGAGCTGAGTACTGGATATGACAATAGTTATTTATATTAATGAGATTTTAAATAAAATCCATAATTTGTTGAAAATATTAAAAAGAAATTATACTTAAATGAAACTCATGATTTGTCATTACTTATATTAATGACATTTTACATACAAAAAATTGATAGTTTTTATACGATGCATTTTACATGTAAAAAGTTGGTACATTTTATACAAAAAAAAAAAGTGATACGTTTTATATAATGGGTACATTCATATAAAAAAACAAGGGTACATTTTACACAAAAGAGGTGGTACTTACAAAAAAAAAATTCCGTACATTTTACATATAACAAGGTGGTACATTTTTAAAAACAAATGGGTACATTATTAATAAATTATGGGTACAAATAAAAGGTCAAAACTAAAACTGAATAAAAAATTGGCACAATTTTAAAAAAAGGTTGCAAATTAAAATGGGTACAAACTAAAAATAAAAATATATGATACAAAATTTAGCCATAAATATAAATATATCAAATGTAACGTTTCTAAACACTAAATAAATAATATAGCTAAAATTTAATTATCTTGATATGTAAAATATTTTATTATTTTAATAATTAATGATGCTTATTAAAACCAATGGACCTTAATTAAAAATTGAAAAGAAATAAGGTTTCAATCAAAGGAGTTGAAAAAAGAGGGATGAGAACCTAATTTTCATTTTGGTTCCAGTCCATAATCAACCTAATTGTTAGACTGAAACCTTGTTAATTTAAATATTTTGATCGAGGTCCTTAACATCATTTAAGAGATTTAACTCATGCATTTATGCATTTAATGTCCCACAAACCATGAAATTTAAACAAATTCAAATAATATTTATAAAATATAATAAATACTTAAAAATAAATATTAGAGTAATATTGTTCTTCACAAAATTATAGCAAGAAATAATGTACCCACATAATTACTATATGGTTACAAATTAAAACAGAAAAGAAAATTGGTACAAATTAAAAAGGGTTGCAAGTTAAAAATGGGTACAAACTAAAAATAAAAATATATGATAAAAAAATTTATCCATAAATATAAATATACCAAATGTAACATTTTTAACACTAAATGAATATATTTAGAAAAAAAAAATATTTTATTATTGAAATAAGTAATGAGGTTTATTAATACCATTATTTTTCAATGAGTTGCATGAAACATTTTATAGGCAGACATATCTTCATCATACGTTTCACCTAACTGATCATTATGCAGTGGGTTCTAGAGGGTCCTAATGCATGATTAAGAATTAGTTAGTCTTAAATTTCCACAATTTATGGTTTGATTTAGAAGAATATCACACTGCACCAATTATCACTGCACCAATTTATGGTTTGATTTAGAAGAATATCATCACTGCACCAATTATGGTCCTGGTGGACCAAACCGAACCTACCCAATCTTCGTAGGAGATTATACAGTGAGCCCAGATGACCTGTCTGCTGCTGCTGTCAACTTCTTATATATTAATTGATATCTTCACCAGCAACACCATGCTGCTTTGCTCAATTTCTTGCCTGCAAATGTTATAAGGAAAAGTCACCTGAGTTGGTTTTGTAAAAGGACCAAAGGGGCAAAACTAGACCCAAATAAATGCATTCAATGTATACTAGCTAGCTACGGCATGTGATTTTCGCACTTCTGGTTTCTTCTTTCGCACTCTTAGTTTCTTCGTTTGCACTTTTTATGGATAGTGCTATTCACACTTTATTTTTTCTTCTCGCACACCCTTAATAATTGTTGGTAAGCATTATTTTTCAATGAGTCTATATTTTTTTTAGTCTGTTTTATTCTTCTTATTTCTATTGATCTCCATTAGACTATTTACCTAAACTTTTTTGTTCATAGAAAAATGACACTGGGGGTTGAAGAAGAACCCGAAAAATTGGAGGACACTAACCGCGTGATGATTATTAGCAGCCCAATATATGAAGGTAATTATTTTTATTATTTATTGGCATTCAGTTTCTACTGCATAATAGTTTTAAGTAAGTTACAATTTTTCTATGTCTTATGAGATATTAGACTATACCTATAGGCTGTTAATTAGCTTATCCAATGCCCCCCCAGTGACTGTCAACAAAGAGGTTCCATGAATTCTGTATTCGCCTCGTACAAACTTCTCCTCATTTTATTTTTCCGCATGGAAACTTTCTGTTTCAGCTACTCTCTTTGCTCGATTCGGTGCGCCGTCAAACTCTCCATTGAACTTTATTGTTGGATTTATGTATGTCTGTTGTCATTGAGGATGTGTTTCTCTTGGTGAATTCCTGTTTGTTGTGTGCAACAAGATACATAATTGCATACTATGTGTTAATGATATAAACATTACTTATGCATAGAAGTAAAAGGTAGCAATGCATTTTGCACACCCTGTTGTGGAGTTTTGCAATAACCTTGAGCTCTAATCTTTTGGGTTTTGTTTTTGTTCTAGGTATCTGTTCTTATTTTCAGTTTAGGGGGGGGGGGGGGGGGGGAGGTTTGGGTTTTGTTTTTGTTCTAGGTATCTGTTCTTATTTTCAGTTTATGGGTGGTGGGGGGGGGGGGGGGGGGGGGGGGGGGGGGGGGGGGGGGGGGCGCTCTTGGTGCTCGTATGAACCTATTTGACCGTTTTCACTTTCCAGTCTTTGTATAATTTAAATCTTAGCTATCTACGAGAGGGGGGGCCTCTTGGTGCTCGTATGAACCTATTTGACCCTTTTCACTTTCCAGTGTTCGTATAATTTAAATTTTCTATCTAAGAGAGGAGGAGGGGGGGCTCTTGGTGCTCGTATGAACCTATTTGACCTTTTTCACTTTCCAGTCTTTGTATAATTTAAATTTTCTATCTAAAACACTTAATTTTGTTGTGAGTTTTTTTTCTTCCAGCCATTGCAGTGCATACACTAGAATTAAGAGACTTGCACATATGGCTAGTGTATTTACATTGATAGTATGGTGTAATATATAAACTTTTATAATTATGTTTTATATTAGGAACATGGAGTTCTTCTAATGAATTTACTGAAGAAGATGATGTAGTGGAAGTGTGTTCTTGTAATGAAACAGAAAGCGAAGGGGTTCATACAATAGAAACTTCTACTGAAAGTATTGAAGAAGATGATGTAATTGAAGCAACTTCTGATGCCACTGAAGTAGAGCTTTTGCTAGTCCCCGAGCAAAACAAAACAAACAAAACAAAACCTAAACCTTCCAACGTTTGCCTCAGGAATTTCCAATGAAACATGACATGTTAAAATCATTACTCCCACAAATTTTAGCAATGCCTACCCTCAAGCTCATACTTAATCGCAATCGCCACTCACTAGCTCGCATTTAATCAATTAAAACAATGTTTTGAATGTAGTAACATGCCTTAGAGAATTCACTCAATTCCTCACCAGATATACTCTCCATTTTCACACAGATTTTCTGACTACACTCCCTATACTAGTTATATGTGAGAAGATTGATGTAAACATGTAGACTAGCACTCACATATGTTTATAACAAAGAAGGCACTTTCTGGAACTATTAATCTAACATGTATATGATCTCATGAACGGAATGCCACTACTTAGAAGCGAGAACCAGGGATACCATATGCTCGTACCAATTCCAAACTCCACATATTGAACACATAACAATCAAGATTGAAGTCTAAGGGATGTAAAGGGGCTAGGGTATTGGCTAACAAAGAAAGGTAAGGATAAACTAAAGTTCTTAAAGCGATAGTAAGCAAAGTAATGAAATCAACACTTAGAATTCACTTTTGAATGCAGCAACCAACTTTAAACACAAGGGAAAGATTCTTGGGCCAGATTCAAACCTTTGGACTATTTTTTCAACAAACAATACTTGTGAGCTCATTCTCACTTATTTTGAACTCTTCTTCTTTCTTTTCTACACACTTTTTTTTTTCTTCTTCTTCTCTTTCTACGATTTTTTTCTCTCTTTTTTTTTTATTTATTTTTATTTTTTTATTTTTTTCTTTCTTTCTTTCTCTTGCCCTTTCTTTTTCTTTGGCACACTAAACGTAGAACCTCAACGAAAAACCTTCCCCCACACTTGTTTTTCCTGCATAATGTCGATCAAAAGGAATTCCCTCTAAGTCATGCTCCACTATTCTTTAAGAACAAGGCTAACAAAGAAAATGGGCTAACTAAGGCTCAAAGGGGTTAAACCTACAATACATATGCAAGGGATAAAGATTTTTGGCTCTGGTTTAACTAAACAACTTCATCTTGTTATATGTTATGCAATCAATTTCATGCTTTGAATGAAACGTGTATGAGTTCTCGTATTTGGATCTATATTGATGAAAACGCATTCTAAGTAGCAACCAAGTAAAGAAATAATGAGATCATGCAATGACTTTAGAAAACAAGAACATCACAGATTAATAACTCTCCAAATAAAGTATAGGCTCAAGTCTCTCAGGGTTGTAGCCTTAGTTTGAGTTCCTTCCTTCAAGCATGTTACAAAAACTGATTTTTTTCCTTTTGTGATTACATGTGAATTCGTAAACGACAACTACAACTAAGCATAAACCAAAGAGCATATCAAACTTCCACCCATGTTTGTAACTTTCTTTAACAGTCATGCAATTAAAAACCAAATCCTCATCATTGTGTTGGAAGGTACCCTAAGACACAAACAAACACACAAAAACGACTCTAAAGCGACTCTTTTTGGGTTTTTCAAAACTTTTTTCGATTTTTTTTTTCAAATTTTCGTATTTTTCTTCCAAAACACAATAAAAACACTTAAAAAACAGTGAGTAACAACTTTAGAAGTGATAGGTGATAAAATCCAACGAAAATTCATGAAAAACACTTTGTTTACCCCTCCACACTGAAACCAAACATTGTCCTCAATGTTTCAAACAAAGACTCACACACAAGCAATCAAAACAACTAGCACACATGACAATAACTCAAGGACAAACACCACTTCGAAAGTTTTAGGAAGCACATCCTTGCCGCACCATGGAGAAATTGAGGGGAATTCAGAGAGAGATTTAGGACTGTTGCATTCGGCCAGATTTGGTGTTTTGGGGGTTGTGACTTGTCCCGTGTCATAAAATCCAACTTCTTTGGAAATGGTTGTCTCAAGTACATCCTCTTTGATTAATTCAAGAATCGGGATATCAACTTGCACCTTTGGAAAGGCTTCCACGATGTCTTTCTCACTCTCTTCTTCCTTGGATTGCGAGAACCTGTAAGGAATAGGGACATTTGGTGGAATAAGGTTTGAAAGAATTGAATTTGGAACAACCTTACTTGAATTGGGTGGTGTAGGGTCCTTAGGGGGCTGCGGCAATGGGTGTTCTACCCTTGCCGTGGCCTTGTCCATCTCTTCTTCTTCTTGCAGCAGCTGTTCATCCCTGTTTTGGCTTGGGTTGGATGTCTTGGGTTCATCTTCAACCTCCATACTTCCCAAGGTGATAGCTTCAGCGGTTTCAAAATCTCCCGTTGAATTTACAATAGTTGAGTTGGAGAGTTCACTTTGCTCTTGAATTTGCCCCATGAATTCTACCATCTCTCCAAGTTGATTCTTCAATTCGCCTATCTCCTTGGCTTGATTTTGTAAGCCTTGCATCAAAGAAGTTAGTGTTTCAAGAATCTTATCACAATCCATTGACGAACCTGAATTTGGTTGGAATTGTTGCGGGGGAGGCTATGGTGGCTGCATAGGTATTGAATAGAACTCCTCAGATGGCTGCCAATATCCTTCTTGTTCAACTTGTTGAGGTTCCCACCACATAGAGTTTGAGTGATCACTCCAATCTGAATTGTACGTGTTGGAAAACAAGTTGTTCCTTGATTGATTATGGCCTTGATAACCCCAGGTATTGACACTTTCCCAATCTCTTTGTGGACGTTGATTAGCTTGATATCCTTGTCTATAGGACACAACAAATGTAGGGGCTCTTTGCATTGTGGTCCTTTCGAGATACTGCGATGCAAGAGAAGTAAGATTCGCTATTTGAGCTTGAAGATTAGCAATTGCCATGTCTTGCTTCTCTAGTACCTAAAATCAAAGAAAGAAAACTAAATCAAATATCTAAAGTAAAATAAAAAAAAAAACAGGGTGATTAGCAATTTTACTAATCCCCGGCAACGGCGCGAAAAATTTGATGTGGTAAGAATTAACACACAAATTAAACCCTCTTTTTGATAGTTGTAGTATGTGTAAGTAGAGATCGTTCTAGGCCAGGGATTAGGAGGGATGCTAATCTAGACCTGGCATTCGTGTCGTGTTTCTCGTGTTCGTATCGTTTTCGTGTCATACCCGATATCTTAACGGGTCGTGTCGTGTAACACCCGTTAAAATAAACGGGTAAAATGACCCGACCCGAAATCGCCCCGATAATATTAACAGGTAATATGACCCGACCCGTTACCCGTTCAGGAAAATATATTTTAAACCAATAAATAATCAAATGAAAAACATAATACTAAATAAGTATATACATACCATATTGTCACATCCAAAACATAAAAACGCAATTTTCTTTTAAGTATATTTTCGCTTACCGAAAGTCTTTAATAGTTTTTTAATTAATGTAGAAGTGCAAAAAAATATAGAAAAAAATATATAAACGCTCGTAATGACAAGCTTTACAACTTTCATGAAGAGCTTAACTTCAAAATTCGCACTATAATCATATAAATCATAGATCAAAATTTAACCGTTGATTGTTGTTTACTTTTACGCTTCATTGTTCTCATCAAATTTTGTTTTTTCAGATTTTATTTTTTGAAAACATGATCTATTAGAGGATGCAGGAAGATGAACGGTTTAGATCATTGATATTATATACAAAGTTTTACGGTTAGTGAAATATTGCTTGATGTTTATAAAGTTTCTACAAACTATATGACATCGACTCATATTTCAGTTAACCGTAAATATGGAAACGTGATATCAAAGATCTGAACCATTCATCTTCTTACATCCGCCAGTTGATCATGTTTTCAAAAAATAAAATTTAAAAAATGAAATTCAGTAAGAAGAATAAAGCGTAAATGACAATCAACGTTTAAATATAAATTTAAGGTTTATGGATTATAGTGTTGGATTTCGAAGCTGACCTCTTCATGAAAGTTGTAAAGCTTGTCACTATGAGTGAATGTATATTTATTTTACATTTTTTACACTTCTACAATAATTATTATTAATTTTATTAATTTTTTCCTTAAATAAAAAACATTATTCATGAGGGTTTGGAGGATTTTAAAAATCTAAACGATAATGTAAGTATAACCATTATCCACTCGTGGAGGAATAATGATCAATCACGAGTGTTTATATATTCTTTCACATTTTTCATACTTGTATGTATGTCTTCTTAGTTCTTGCCTATACAAATACTATACTAGTTTATTTTAATTGTGGACAACTGGTAGGAGCATATTTATGCGACTTAGTTAGCTTGTTTTCTTGCATTTACGTAGTTAGTTATTACTTATTAGAGTGTTTCAAGTCATTTTCGTGCATTGTCAGGTTCAAATGGCAAAGATAGCAAAAAGAGGCAATTTGGAGCATTTTAGAGCAGTTTTGGGCTTGGAATGGATAGCTTATGAAGAAAGCAAGGTGGATAGACGAATTTGAAGATCAAAAGAGGCTAGGAATCAGCTAAAGAGATGGAGAAAATAAAGTCAAGATAAGAAGATAAGAAGTTAGCAAGAAATATGGAACATTATCTCAAACATTATCCAAAACCTTATCTTATCTTATCCAAACTACCTTATCTTATCCTAACCTTATCCTAATCCTATTCTACCTTAAAACCAGCTACAAAGAGGACTCCTAATTACATTTAAACACCTAGAAATCAGATTTCTAGAATCCTCATCCTATTCCTACAAAGGTGCCACACATATCATCTTCTAGAAGCCCAAATACCTGTTGCAAGGAACCATCCTTTTCCCCCTTGGATTGTGCTCGAGTTTAACCTTGTTCTTTGTGGATTTGGAGTCCTAAATCCCTCTCCAAAACTACCTTGGAACCGTGCCTCTTCTCAGCCCTATATATACAGCCATATGCACCACAATTAGACCACCACCCACCATCATTCACCACAATTCGTCCATCCTCAATCCACCACCACAATACACATCCACCATTCACCACAAACACCTTATTGTGCCGTAATTGCAAGGAGAAGAAGGACCTAGTGCCGTGGCTGCATCCATACTTCTAGGTGTTTTCTATCCTTATACTTCAATGTTTAAATCAAGTTATTTTCGTGTAATTGCAAACATGAGAGGCTAAACTCGTTTTAGCTAGGGGCGATTTCAAAGCCATGATTATATATGTGACATGAATTGATTATCCAGTTATTATTTCATAAGTTATGAATGTAATTTGCTTAACTGTTTGATTCAAAACATATTCTTGTGTGTGGGTTAAGGTGGCCAACTTAGTTTGCATGCATGAATTTGATGCTAGAATATAAGGGAATTGCATATAATGAACTTGTATTCATGAGTAGTAAAGGTTGCTAGTCACAATCGTGTTAAGTTAAATTCTGGGCAAACGTATATGCTGTCATGTTTTCCTCGTCAATGCTTATGGTTTTCAACGAACTTAATGACCTTTGAGTGTGCTGTCATCAATAAGGATAATTTGGTTGGATGCATATTCTATCTAATTCAATGAACTTAGGAAAATTTGAAGATTAATTAGTGCAATTCACGGTTAATCTGGGGCATTGTCATTCATGGTTTAGAGAAATAGTAACTGGAAATTGATTTGTGTTGCATATGTGTCATGTGTGGAGAAGGACCCTCTAGCTAGCCATTCACCCATTAGTTCACCCTAAATTCGTGCAATTTTTGTTTAAGTTTAAAATCAGCTTGTTTTTAGTTTAATTTCGTCAAAAACAATCCCCCTTCATTATTAAGTGTCTAGTTAGTTTAGAATTGGTTTAAACTTGTGTTTTTAAGTGTTTTGAGTCAAGTCCCAGATTTTGTTCAAATTACCCATAAGTTCTTGTTTTGAGTCAGTTTGTGTGTTTTGTGCTGTTTTGAGTTATTTAAGCTAGTTTTGAGTAGTTTGAGTCAGTTTTGAGTCTTTAGAGTCGAATTAAGTGTTTTTAAGTCTAAATTGAGTAGATTAGCAGTCCTTCCTAAACCCCGGCCTAGAACGATCCCTACTTACATATATACTACAATTGTCAAAAAGAGGGTTTAATTTGTGTGCTAAGTTTTTATCACATCAAATTTTGGCGCCGTTGCCGGGGATTAGCAATTTGTTTCTTTTCGTGTTTTTTTTTAGTTTCTGATTTTGGTTTGTTTTGTTTATTTTACTTGTGATATTTGATTTAGTTTTCTTTCTTTGATTTCAAGTACGAGAGAAGCAAGATATGGCAATTGCTAATCTTCAAGCTCAAATAGCGAATCTTACTTCTCAATTGTCGCAGCACATCGAAAGGACCACGATGCAAAGTGTCCGTACATTTGGTGTGTCCTATATGCAAGGATATCCAGTTAATCAACAAGATTGGAGTGATCAGTCAAACTCTATGTGGTGGGAACCTCAACAAGTTCAACACGAAACATATTGGCAGCCATATGAGGAGTTCTATTCTAGCCCTATGCAGCCTCCCCCACAAAAAATCCAACCCAATTCAGGTTCGTCAATGGCTTGTAATCAAATTCTTGATGAACTAATTTCTTTGATGCAGGGAACACAAAATCAAGCCAAAGAGGCTCAACAAGAAGGATATTGGCAGCCATATGAGGAGTTTTATTCAATGTCTATGCAGCCACCATAGCCTCCCCCATTCCAATCGAATTCAAGTATGTCCATGGATAATGATCAAGTTATTCAATTACTAACTTCTGTATCGCAGGGATTACAAAATCAAAATAATAGAATAGCAAATCAAGACAAGAAGATGAGTGACATAAAGAAGCAAAGAGGGCAGATTTCAGAGTTCCTTGGGCAGTTGAGAGAACAAGGCAAACTTCCTAGTTCAACCGTTGTAAATCCAAAAGGAGGTTTTGAAACCGCCGAAGCCATCATCCTGGAAAGTGGTTTAGAGGTTGGAGCTGACCCAAAAATGTTCCAACACAGCCTAAATATGGATGAACAGTTGCTGCTTGAGGAAGAGGAGGATGACAAGGCCACGGCAAGGGAAGAACCACCCTTGCCGCAACCCCCTATGCCCTCTACGCCATCCAATTCAGGCAAGATAGTTCCAAATTCAATTCTTTCTGACCCCATTCCACCAAACGTCCCTATTCCTTGCAGGTTCATGCAATCTAATGAAGAAGAGGGTGAGAAAGGTATCTTCGAAACCTTTCCAAACATTCAAGAGAAAGAAGTGGCTGGGGAATGTCTAGGATTCGCCAAAGAGGATGTACTTGAGACAACAATTCCCGAAGAAGTTAGATTCTATGACACGGGACAAGTCACAACCCTCACAATAAATCTGGCCAAATGCAACAGTCCCTTAATTTCTCCACAGTGCAGCAAGAATGAGCTTCCTAAAACTTTCGAAGTGGTGTTTGTCCTTGAATTCTTGCCGGAGCACACAAGTAAGCCACCTCCTCGAATTTCAATTTCGTTTTCTACTAACATATTATTGATGATTCAGGCACCTACTCTTGAGTTTAAACCATTACCGGATCATTTCAACTATCATCTTCCATTCAAAGATAAATGAGGTATCGTCCGGCTGGAAGACGTTAAAGCAAGCGCTTCTTGGGAGGCAACCCATGCGTTTGAATAAAGAAGACCTAGGAATCTCCGGCTCCAAAACCAGGTGTTTGCGTTCCTAAACCCTACTCTTTATTGCTTTTACTTTGCCATATCTGCCATGTTAGTTAGTTGTGTTGTTTGCTTGCTTACGTGTGAGTCTATGTTTGAAACATTGAGGACAATGTTTGATTTAAGTGTGGGGGAGGGGGGTAAACATGATGTGATAAAAACTTAGCACACAAATTAAACCATCTTTTTGACAATTGTAGTATATATGTAAGTAGGGATCGTTCTAGGCCGGGGATTAGGAGGGACTGCTAATCTACTCAATTTAGACTTAAAAACACTTAATTAGACTCTAAAGACTCAAAGCTGACTCAAACTACTCAAAACTAGCTTAAATAACTCAAAACAACACAAAACACACAAACTGACTCAAAACAAGAACTTATGGGTAATTTGAACGAAATCTAAATTTGACTTGACTCAAAACACTTAAAAACACAAGTTTAAACCAATTCTAAACTAACTAGACACTTAATAATGAAGGGGGATTGTTTTTGACGAAATTAAACTAAAAACAAGCTGATTTTAAACTTAAACAAAAATTGCACGAATTTAGGTTGAATTAATGGGTGAATGGCTAGCTAGAGGGTCCTTCTCCACACATGACACATATGCAACACAAATCAATTTCCAGTTATTATTTCTCTAAACCATGAATGACAATGCCCCAGATTAACCGTGAATTGCACTAATTAATCTTCAGATTTTCCTAAGTTCATTGAATTAGATAGAATATGCATCCAACCAAATTATCCTTATTGATGACAGCACACTCAAAGGTCATTAAGTTCGTTGAAAACCATAAGCATTGATGAGGAAAACATGACAGCATATACGTTTGCCCAGAATTTAACTTAACACGATTGTGACTAGCAACCTTTACTACTCATGAATACAAGTTCATTATATGCAATTCCCTTATATTCTAGCATCAAATTCATGCATGCAAACTAAGTTGGCCACCTTAACCCACATACAAGAATAAGTTTTGAATCAAACAGTTAAGCAAATTACATTCAAGAATAAGTTGGCCACCCTAGCTAAAACGAGTTTAGCCTCTCATGTTTGCAATTACACGAAAATAACTTGATTTAAACATTGAAGTATAAGGATAGAAAACACCTAGAAGTATGGATGCAGCCACGGCACTACACTACGTCTTTCTTCTCCTTGCAATTACGGCACAATGAGGTGTTTGTGGTGAATGGTGGATGTGTATTGTGGTGGTGGATGGAGGATGGACGAATTGTGGTGAATGATGGTGGGTGGTGGTCTAATTGTGTTGCATATGGCTGTATATATAGGGCTGAGAAGAGGCACGGTTCCAAGGTAGTTTTGGAGAGGGATTTAGGACTCCAAATCCACAAAGAACAAGGTTAAATTCGAGCACAATCCAAGGGGGAAAAGGATGGTTCCTTGCAGCAGGTATTTGGGCTTCTAGAAGATGATATGTGTGGCACCTTTGTAGGAATAGGATGAAGATTCTAGAAATTTGATTTCTAGGTGTTTAAATGTAATTAGGAGTCCTCTTTGTAGCTAGTTTTAAGGTAGAATAGGATTAGGATAAGGTTAGGATAAGATAAGGTAGTTTGGATAAGATAAGGTTTTGGATAATGTTTGAGATAATGTTTCATATTTCTTGCTAGCTTAGGATAAGGTTTGGATAAGATAAGGTAGTTTGGATTAGGATAAGGTTAGGATAAGATAGGGTGAAGTCGGTGTACGAGTCACAAACGATTGGAGCCTACCACGGTGGAAGGCCACGAAAGAGTGTTCAAAGCACTCTCACGCTTGTCAACTTAATAATGGTTTGGTTGAGGGTTTTAGGTCTCATCACATATAAGCATGCATTTTAATCACATTAAAACAATTTGGTCCTATTACAACTATTGGTCCATGTGATTGCTTTAGTAGTATATGATACTCCCACTATATTTGTAAAACGGTTTTTAAAGCAAAAGTATATGGTACTACTAACATAAGCTTTGCATTCATTGATGGACTATATAGTTGCCCTAGGGCCTTAGGATGACTATGAACCTTTGATTTGATCCAACACGAGCCTAGTGTCGGATCTCGGTCTAGGGATGGTGATTGATTTTAGTTACGCGTTTAATCACATTAAGGCGTGTTTTCTTATTGGGCGTTGGACCCTCTACTCCAATTTCATGCATATCAAATAAAACAAGAAAGGAGTACTTCAAAGTAAAGAAGAGCTTATGCTCTTTTACAACATTTGATCAAAACAAATTACTTTAAAGTAAAGAAGAGCTTATGCTCTTTTACAACATTTGATCATATCAAATTACAACCAAAATCTAATCTACACATTCCCATGGTTCAAACAAATTTGAGACGGCCTTTCACATAGCTCAATTATCGTAGGCTTAGGTTCATAATCACCCTTTAATTAATTAACGCTTTAACTAATTAAACTTGAATGCAACATTATCATTTGGTTTTTGTATCCATAGAATTGATTTAAATGAAGCTAAATGAAATCAAAATCCAATTCTCATTTAAAGAGACAAAACCATTTTGTTCTCAACTAATTTGGGCCAAAAAGCAATAACCTCAACCATTGGGCTATATTGCATAACACAAACTTTTGAGGTCACTCTGTAAAAACACAAAAGTCCACTACTTCATGTAATTACAACTAGAACCCAAAAATTTCAACAAATACAAAAACTTCATTAAAGGAGCAAAACAATTTGTCCTTTAGTGATTTTGGGCCTTTACGTAAAAACGTAAACTTTCGGGTCAAAGTACAAATACACAAAAGTATCAAAACTTTATGTAATTGCATAAAAGCCTCAAAAGTACCCTACTTGTAGGGTTGGCCGGTTTTGGTAGGTGAGAGTGGTGTCAAAATTTTTGAATTTTTCAACAAAGTGAAACATGCTTCCATGAAACATGGGAAAGTAAAGTGTTGTAAGAAAAAGGTATGATTTGAAAAGTTGAAAAGGTATGGGTGTGTAAGAAAAGTACATACCTAGTGATGATTAAAATCATACCATCATTTCAAAAAACAAAACTTTATGTCAACAACCAAAAACTTTTAATCAAAATACCCAACCTTTTTGTTCTTGCCAAGAACATAACAAGAACAATGAAGAACATCCATGAAAACCCATAAGAGTTCCATGAACATTTTTCATCCAAAGACATCCCAAAAACTCTCAAACTTAAGGGAAATAGCATATTACCATACTAGGGTACTTAGGGGTTCCTAATGTCACTTTAAAACATTTTTAACAAGACAAACATGAACCCAAAAATCCACCCCTTGGATTTGGCCGAATTTCCCAAAAAACATGGCACCAAATTTTAGCTCCAAAATTCATGCTCTTATGAACTACATCTACAACATTTGAGATGGCAAATTTTCTAGCAAAATTTACATTTCAAGAAGCAAGAATAAAGCTTGTAACAATTACAACATTTAAATCAAAGACTATGAACAACAAAACCCAAAAGGATTCACCAACTACTAGACCTAGGCTCTGATACCACTTGAAGGAAAATTTTTGAAAAACATGTTCATTTGAGCAACATCTATGGCATGCAATTAACAATTAAAGGAGGAATCATGCTTGTATGCACTCAAAACAAAACATTACCCATGAAATTCAAAGCCTAGTAGAAATGGTGAACCAAGACTCAACTCAAGATCTAAGATAAAGAGTTGAGTAACTTTATACCTTTGAAGTACCTCTTTGCTTAGCAAAGGTTAATCACCCATGTGAGGGCCTTCTTCCTTTGTCACCTTGCTCCTTGGCTCCATGGATGAAGGTGGAAGAACTTTGCTTCTTGGATCCATGCCTTCTTGGATGTGGATGGAGGAATAGGTTTCTCCAAAAGTCACCAAAGTTGGAAACCTCTAAGTTTCGACACCAAGGATGGTTGAGGAAGAAGATGAGTGGCCATGGAGGAGTTAGATGCTAGTAAACTCCCCCATGGTGGCCGGCCTCCCTAGAGAGAAAGAGAGAGCCAAAAACTCTCATCTTTCCTCAAAGAAAACCCTAATGAAGAAAAAGCTATAAAGTCATATTTATACCTACCTTCATTGGAGTGGCAAACTTGTAATAAGTCTAAAACTCACTCCTTTATCAATATGGCCGGCCTCCTATGGTCTTTGGGCTGTTTGGGCCCTCTTGAATCTTTATTCATTAAGTTGTCATACAACTCAAGTTAATGGTCTTGACATTCGAAGCCCATTGCGCCTTGAGGCCCATAACTAACCCGAGGTCTAAAACGAACTTATTCGTTTGATTAATTAACTTTTAATTAATCCTTGCCATATACAATTAAACTATTTAATTGTCCTTACTCATCTTCATTATATCCTTCAATCATTACCTTACACGGTGTGCGATCCATTAGGTTCCTCTTAGCGAGGCAGTGGGCGATTGTTACTCTTAACGATCGATTATGAATTGAAACGTACTTTCAATTCTCCCTTAAATGATTATACATCTTTAGGGCTTCCACAAACCATGAGTGACACCTAGCAGTGTATCATGGTTACCCAAGCTAATCAGAAGAGGTGGAGAACCTATTCAGTTTAGGATTACAATGCAATACGGTCTTTCTCTAATACAATACTCTTGACCACATTGTTTGGTTTGATAGTTTATTCATGTCTACTATCCAACGTGATTCATTTACTTATATGATTACCTTGAATGTGATTTGGAACGACTTCCTCAATCTCATTCATACTCTGGCCAGAGATTCTTAATCATATCATAGAGTATTCTCCCTCAAACAGTTTGAAGGTTAGAGATCCCTTGTTGCGCATTCACTTGCCTCCATGGCTAAGTGCCTTAACCCTAACTATGCTGTGGACACCCTCTGATGGAGTGACTTTGACATAGTCAAAGATCAAGGACCTAACCACAAGACAACTGTGATGCCTCAGGTCAAATGACTACTTTGCATTATCCCAACCATGAGTTCACATATGACATGAATATGAGAACTCTTCGTTGATCGCGTTCAGTGGACTCATTCTCTATCGAGCACCTACATGCTTGTCTTGGTGTCATTCACACCAATGACTCGAGACCTGTCACTCTCCCTAAGAGAAGACATAGCACGTACTGATCTTAACGGACTGTCAATGCCCAATTGGCAATCCTATGATCAGGAACATTTAGGATATGTATACAAGAGAGAATGGTCTCATGAATCTAACTTCTTTAGATTACATTCTCCTAATAGCATATTCCTTGGACTTATCGTTTAAGCACATAACATTTATATGAGACAGCTTGAAACAATAATCTTTGCCCTTTATATTAAACTAGATTAGTTTAACATGTGAAATGTCCGTAAAGTATCATCATATGATTGGTTTTAGGGCACATTTCCAACAATCTCCCACTTGCACTAGAGCCAATCAGCTTGGTTATCAGTGATGATACCTCTTCTGAATTCATTTCAAAAATGGCTGAGTAGTAGGCCTAGACAATGGATATCTATATGTTATCCATAGAAGCAACCTTGAGAATAACGACGTCACCATTATACATGATTCTCAATCATGTGGTTTAGTCTCTCACTTGAGTTTGGATCTTGATGAGACCTTGATTCCCTGGCTTGAGCTATCGCCCCATTAGTGTCGTAGTGTCTTTACACTAGAGACACTTTCTGGTTGGAACCGAATAGAGAGTTCATAAATGAACTTTCCCATCCAAACAACATTGTTGTAAACTTCTATATGGCGATATATTTTGCATTCATGATGGAACACACTAAAGTCATTACTTTTAATGTTTCCACCCAAATATCTATTTAGTCATAATAAAGAGATATCCTATTATCTCTTCATTCATAATGAAGAGACATCCAATGATGGATACGATATTAGATTCATAATCTAATACATTTACGCTTCCACTGCGTTACTTTAATTCTTCCTCATTCTTGAGGATTCTATCCTTTAGTATTTCTTAAATGCTTAAGGACTCACTTGACAGTTGCCATGGTTCTGATCCTGGGCTTGCACTGATATCAACTTGTAGCGTTCTAGGTACAGCTCATATCAGTGTTTTTCATACAATATGAAATACGTAAATCGCCTTTATGCGTATGCATAAAGGATTCTAGTTACGCATTATGTTTCTTTGGGAGTCAAAGGGTATGTTCCCTTTGAGAAGAGCAACTTCCTAGTCTTACTAGAGTTGTCCTTCTGATTGAAGTTTATCATCATATAAGAAACTTCCTAGCATCTTTTGTCTACCATTAGGTCTCGATATAATTCAATTATATCCTGAAATCGATCATTATAGATTTCCATCCTATGTATATAGACTATGTCTCCCATATACATTCTATCATTATAGAACGTTTTAAAGTCATAACTTTAACGAAGAAGAATTCCTTTCATTTCCAAAATTAATATATCAAATATATGTTCAAATTTAGGAATATGATTAACTCCCACTAATCTTTTGTAAACCTAGTAAACAAAAGATTCATTTACATCTTTATGAGAAATCAAACGATTTGATCTTTCTCTCATAAGATGCTTATAGCTCCCACTAGCTTGGTAAGATTCATGATGGATGGATCTCTACAACTTTCAAGTATTGTGATTCCTAGTTTTAGACATATATTATCAAGACTATCTTGATAATGGTTTCGGAAACCCATATTACGTCTAAACATTGAATCACTATTTAGTTGTACCTAGCAATCTTCGAATTAATAGAAACCAAGACTACATCAAGAATGATTTCTTCCAAGTCAACCAATCTTGTTGATTGTAGTCACCTTAAGCTACCAATTAGCCATGAAGGTTTCATTATTTTGGGTCATATGGTATTATACCATTTCCTTGAGTATATATACACTCAATGTAGTCATAAGGATTTTCTTTCTTATTTCTTTCGAATTAAGAGGTGTAACTCCATGACATAGTCATAAAGTTCAAACCATTCAACTAAGACGGTTTATAAATCCTTCTCGACTACCTTTGGAGCTAGTGGTGTGGGAACTAGGTTGTTATATTTGTTGATTATCATCTTGTCTTTCAAAGAACCTATTCTTTGAATTCTATCTCTCGTTCATTTGCTCTATGTTAGGCAAATCCTAGTGTAGGATTATAATGAACTACCCAACAAACAACATTTGTTAGTTGGTTCATAGAAGTGATATCCAAAAGTTAATTTAAGGATATCCCACAAGATTGTTCTATAACAAATATTGCTTATTAGCACATAACCTCAAGTCTTAACACGATTAAGACTTGTCTTTCTTTCCAACTACATCATATGGAGTTATGAAACGTTTTGGAAGATTTTCTAATTGACAATCATATTGACTTAGAAATATATATCCTATATATGGGTAATTGATAACATCCAATGAACTAAATCTTATTCGAGTTCATTTTTCTCCCAATGGAGAAATTCATTATCTTATGATGCTTCTTTCCTTGATATCTATCAATGAAACTTTTCTAAAGTGTTATCTTTCCTTGGATCGAATCTAAGGAGATAAATACTTTAGACATCTTACTCATCAACTTACATTCTTGAATTCTTTGAAACATTTTGCAAAGTATTCGGACTTGTGTTTATTCAAAATAAACTATAGTCCAACCGAGAGCGATCTTCGGTGAATGTCAAACAACATGAGTAGTATTATGTCGTGGACATGTGCCACTAACATGTAAGTGAATTAACCTCAATAACTTTGTGATTCTTTCTTCTTTCCAAAAGAATAAAGATTCGAACATTTCGCCTCTATACAACTTTAACAAGAAGGCATCGGATTCGGATCTAACGATCCAAAGCATCCATATATGATCAACTCGTAGTTTATGTTTTAGAGGTGTCACAACTCAGTGGGATTAGTCACTACCTTGCAACCTTTTGGGTTTTAGGCATTGTTATGTTCTAAACAGTTAACACTACCACATTATCTCTACTATGGAGACAATCAATCAGATTACAATAATCCAATCATTTATTAAAGAACAATTGTTTTGTCAAACAAAACATTCAACCATCACTTAACATTATAGTGACAGAATTATGTTCCTTTTCAAATTGGAATGTAAAGACAATCTTTGTTTTTCCAATTTCTTTGGTAGTTCATATGAGGAAGTAAGTACTATCTGCTTTCGCAGAGATCAATATTTGATTCACGTTCCGAATGTGAAGTACTTTCTCTTTTCTCATTAATCTTCTACTTCTTGTTAGCCACACTTTTACAACGATTGTAAAACATAGTTACTAATACAGAATCAAGCATTCAAGTAGAAGAACCAACTGTTTTGAACTTATTCAAGAACAATTTACAACACCTTCGAAAGGTGTGTTCTTGTCTTTTGCAAGACATTTCTTGCAAATACCCCTTCCAATGTCCATCCTTTCATAAAGAAAGTTTGTTCCCTTGGAGTTTTTAGCTTTCTTCATTTGACTTCTCAATTGACTACAATAGTCATGGTCCCTAAACTCCCACTATCTCTCTTGAAACTTATTTCAATCGTGTTATACACATCAAACGATTTGGAGAGCGTGTGGTTATTGTTCACTATATAGTTTACAATAAACTTAGGGAACCATTTGGATAGGGACACGAAAGTGAAGTCCTTGCCTAGTTTCCGTCTCTAGAAGTGGTTTAACACTTCAACACTCAATGATTCAAAATCATCATAAGTCCATCTTGATGGACTATTTTTGTCAACCAACCATTATGTTCTAAACATAATTACAAACTATTAAGAGTTGTTCAAGGCAACTCTCATTTCTTCATACAACAATTTGTAAGTGAAGAATCATGGCACATAAAGTGTCCATGCCCTTGTGCTTACTTCTCAAGTTCTTTGTTCATGTAACAAAGAAACAAGCACTAGTGTTTGCGTTAACTAAGGGTTGTTCAAAGCAACTCTTATATCTTCATACAACAATTTGTAATTGAAGAATTACGACACTAAAAGTGTTGTCCTCTTTATGATAGACTTATCTAACATGTTCTTCCAATGGTACATTATCAATAGGAAGATTGTGAGGATGAGACTACTTAGGTACATATACAAGCCATTAAAGACAATCTATGGGATTGTAGTACCAAGTCCGGAAACTAAAGCCTTCGGCTTTTCTTTGTCAAGTTTTGGATAGCGTTTGCAAATATATCGGTAAATAAATACATAACGAATATAAATTGATTGATTTTAAGCCATTTGATCCGGGTCTTTTAAATCAAATAGCACCACCCACTATTTTGGCAAATTCCATATCCCTCATCGGAATTCGAGAGTTTTGGAGGAAACTCTTAGTAGGGTATGGGAGGCTCACTATTACCAAGCCCACCTCACAATGATATGATGTTGGCTAGCATCAATAATAATGAGAGAGTACGCTTACTCATTTGCATCTCTTGCAAGTACCCATCTTATTTGGCCTCTAGAGAATGAAACCTCACAATGATATGATGTTGGCTCCATTGCACTTAGTTAAGTCATTCCCACCATGCAAGTTCGGGTAGGGGTTCAAGAACAACCTCACAATGATATGATGTTGATCATTCTCGTTGCCTACCTTCACAACATCATGTATGCATATAGAACTCCTCTTGCGTGTAAGCACGCACTTTGTACTCCCCCATGATAGGGTGAAGTCGGTGTACGAGTCACAAACGATTGGAGCCTACCACGGTGGAAGGCCACGAAAGAGTGTTCAAAGCACTCTCACGCTTGTCAACTTAATAATGGTTTGGTTGAGGGTTTTAGGTCTCATCACATATAAGCATGCATTTTAATCACATTAAAACAATTTGGTCCTATTACAACTATTGGTCCATGTGATTGTTTTAGTAGTATATGATACTCCCACTATATTTGTAAAACGGTTTTTAAAGCAAAAGTATATGGTACTACTAACATAAGCTTTGCATTCATTGATGGACTATATAGTTGCCTTAGGGCCTTAGGATGACTATGAACCTTTGATTTGATCCAACACGAGCCTAGTGTCGGATCTCGGTCTAGGGATGGTGATTGATTTTAGTTACGCGTTTAATCACATTAAGGCGTGTTTTCTTATTGGGCGTTGGACCCTCTACTCCAATTTCATGCATATCAAATAAAACAAGAAAGGAGTACTTCAAAGTAAAGAAGAGCTTATGCTCTTTTACAACATTTGATCAAAACAAATTACTTTAAAGTAAAGAAGAGCTTATGCTCTTTTACAACATTTGATCATATCAAATTACAACCAAAATCTAATCTACACATTCCCATGGTTCAAACAAATTTGAGACGGCCTTTCACATAGCTCAATTATCGTAGGCTTAGGTTCATAATCACCCTTTAATTAATTAACGCTTTAACTAATTAAACTTGAATGCAACATTATCATTTGGTTTTTGTATCCATAGAATTGATTTAAATGAAGCTAAATGAAATCAAAATCCAATTCTCATTTAAAGAGACAAAACCATTTTGTTCTCAACTAATTTGGGCCAAAAAGCAATAACCTCAACCATTGGGCTATATTGCATAACACAAACTTTTGAGGTCACTCTGTAAAAACACAAAAGTCCACTACTTCATGTAATTACAACTAGAACCCAAAAATTTCAACAAATACAAAAACTTCATTAAAGGAGCAAAACAATTTGTCCTTTAGTGATTTTGGGCCTTTACGTAAAAACGTAAACTTTCGGGTCAAAGTACAAATACACAAAAGTATCAAAACTTTATGTAATTGCATAAAAGCCTCAAAAGTACCCTACTTGTAGGGTTGGCCGGTTTTGGTAGGTGAGAGTGGTGTCAAAATTTTTGAATTTTTCAACAAAGTGAAACATGCTTCCATGAAACATGGGAAAGTAAAGTGTTGTAAGAAAAAGGTATGATTTGAAAAGTTGAAAAGGTATGGGTGTGTAAGAAAAGTACATACCTAGTGATGATTAAAATCATACCATCATTTCAAAAAACAAAACTTTATGTCAACAACCAAAAACTTTTAATCAAAATACCCAACCTTTTTGTTCTTGCCAAGAACATAACAAGAACAATGAAGAACATCCATGAAAACCCATAAGAGTTCCATGAACATTTTTCATCCAAAGACATCCCAAAAACTCTCAAACTTAAGGGAAATAGCATATTACCATACTAGGGTACTTAGGGGTTCCTAATGTCACTTTAAAACATTTTTAACAAGACAAACATGAACCCAAAAATCCACCCCTTGGATTTGGCCGAATTTCCCAAAAAACATGGCACCAAATTTTAGCTCCAAAATTCATGCTCTTATGAACTACATCTACAACATTTGAGATGGCAAATTTTCTAGCAAAATTTACATTTCAAGAAGCAAGAATAAAGCTTGTAACAATTACAACATTTAAATCAAAGACTATGAACAACAAAACCCAAAAGGATTCACCAACTACTAGACCTAGGCTCTGATACCACTTGAAGGAAAATTTTTGAAAAACATGTTCATTTGAGCAACATCTATGGCATGCAATTAACAATTAAAGGAGGAATCATGCTTGTATGCACTCAAAACAAAACATTACCCATGAAATTCAAAGCCTAGTAGAAATGGTGAACCAAGACTCAACTCAAGATCTAAGATAAAGAGTTGAGTAACTTTATACCTTTGAAGTACCTCTTTGCTTAGCAAAGGTTAATCACCCATGTGAGGGCCTTCTTCCTTTGTCACCTTGCTCCTTGGCTCCATGGATGAAGGTGGAAGAACTTTGCTTCTTGGATCCATGCCTTCTTGGATGTGGATGGAGGAATAGGTTTCTCCAAAAGTCACCAAAGTTGGAAACCTCTAAGTTTCGACACCAAGGATGGTTGAGGAAGAAGATGAGTGGCCATGGAGGAGTTAGATGCTAGTAAACTCCCCCATGGTGGCCGGCCTCCCTAGAGAGAAAGAGAGAGCCAAAAACTCTCATCTTCCCTCAAAGAAAACCCTAATGAAGAAAAAGCTATAAAGTCATATTTATACCTACCTTCATTGGAGTGGCAAACTTGTAATAAGTCTAAAACTCACTCCTTTATCAATATGGCCGGCCTCCTATGGTCTTTGGGCTGTTTGGGCCCTCTTGAATCTTTATTCATTAAGTTGTCATACAACTCAAGTTAATGGTCTTGACATTCGAAGCCCATTGCGCCTTGAGGCCCATAACTAACCCGAGGTCTAAAACGAACTTATTCGTTTGATTAATTAACTTTTAATTAATCCTTGCCATATACAATTAAACTATTTAATTGTCCTTACTCATCTTCATTATATCCTTCAATCATTACCTTACACGGTGTGCGATCCATTAGGTTCCTCTTAGCGAGGCAGTGGGCGATTGTTACTCTTAACGATCGATTATGAATTGAAACGTACTTTCAATTCTCCCTTAAATGATTATACATCTTTAGGGCTTCCACAAACCATGAGTGACACCTAGCAGTGTATCATGGTTACCCAAGCTAATCAGAAGAGGTGGAGAACCTATTCAGTTTAGGATTACAATGCAATACGGTCTTTCTCTAATACAATACTCTTGACCACATTGTTTGGTTTGATAGTTTATTCATGTCTACTATCCAACGTGATTCATTTACTTATATGATTACCTTGAATGTGATTTGGAACGACTTCCTCAATCTCATTCATACTCTGGCCAGAGATTCTTAATCATATCATAGAGTATTCTCCCTCAAACAGTTTGAAGGTTAGAGATCCCTTGTTGCGCATTCACTTGCCTCCATGGCTAAGTGCCTTAACCCTAACTATGCTGTGGACACCCTCTGATGGAGTGACTTTGACATAGTCAAAGATCAAGGACCTAACCACAAGACAACTGTGATGCCTCAGGTCAAATGACTACTTTGCATTATCCCAACCATGAGTTCACATATGACATGAATATGAGAACTCTTCGTTGATCGCGTTCAGTGGACTCATTCTCTATCGAGCACCTACATGCTTGTCTTGGTGTCATTCACACCAATGACTCGAGACCTGTCACTCTCCCTAAGAGAAGACATAGCACGTACTGATCTTAACGGACTGTCAATGCCCAATTGGCAATCCTATGATCAGGAACATTTAGGATATGTATACAAGAGAGAATGGTCTCATGAATCTAACTTCTTTAGATTACATTCTCCTAATAGCATATTCCTTGGACTTATCGTTTAAGCACATAACATTTATATGAGACAGCTTGAAACAATAATCTTTGCCCTTTATATTAAACTAGATTAGTTTAACATGTGAAATGTCCGTAAAGTATCATCATATGATTGGTTTTAGGGCACATTTCCAACAATCTCCCACTTGCACTAGAGCCAATCAGCTTGGTTATCAGTGATGATACCTCTTCTGAATTCATTTCAAAAATGGCTGAGTAGTAGGCCTAGACAATGGATATCTATATGTTATCCATAGAAGCAACCTTGAGAATAACGACGTCACCATTATACATGATTCTCAATCATGTGGTTTAGTCTCTCACTTGAGTTTGGATCTTGATGAGACCTTGATTCCCTGGCTTGAGCTATCGCCCCATTAGTGTCGTAGTGTCTTTACACTAGAGACACTTTCTGGTTGGAACCGAATAGAGAGTTCATAAATGAACTTTCCCATCCAAACAACATTGTTGTAAACTTCTATATGGCGATATATTTTGCATTCATGATGGAACACACTAAAGTCATTACTTTTAATGTTTCCACCCAAATATCTATTTAGTCATAATAAAGAGATATCCTATTATCTCTTCATTCATAATGAAGAGACATCCAATGATGGATACGATATTAGATTCATAATCTAATACATTTACGCTTCCACTGCGTTACTTTAATTCTTCCTCATTCTTGAGGATTCTATCCTTTAGTATTTCTTAAATGCTTAAGGACTCACTTGACAGTTGCCATGGTTCTGATCCTGGGCTTGCACTGATATCAACTTGTAGCGTTCTAGGTACAGCTCATATCAGTGTTTTTCATACAATATGAAATACGTAAATCGCCTTTATGCGTATGCATAAAGGATTCTAGTTACGCATTATGTTTCTTTGGGAGTCAAAGGGTATGTTCCCTTTGAGAAGAGCAACTTCCTAGTCTTACTAGAGTTGTCCTTCTGATTGAAGTTTATCATCATATAAGAAACTTCCTAGCATCTTTTGTCTACCATTAGGTCTCGATATAATTCAATTATATCCTGAAATCGATCATTATAGATTTCCATCCTATGTATATAGACTATGTCTCCCATATACATTCTATCATTATAGAACGTTTTAAAGTCATAACTTTAACGAAGAAGAATTCCTTTCATTTCCAAAATTAATATATCAAATATATGTTCAAATTTAGGAATATGATTAACTCCCACTAATCTTTTGTAAACCTAGTAAACAAAAGATTCATTTACATCTTTATGAGAAATCAAACGATTTGATCTTTCTCTCATAAGATGCTTATAGCTCCCACTAGCTTGGTAAGATTCATGATGGATGGATCTCTACAACTTTCAAGTATTGTGATTCCTAGTTTTAGACATATATTATCAAGACTATCTTGATAATGGTTTCGGAAACCCATATTACGTCTAAACATTGAATCACTATTTAGTTGTACCTAGCAATCTTCGAATTAATAGAAACCAAGACTACATCAAGAATGATTTCTTCCAAGTCAACCAATCTTGTTGATTGTAGTCACCTTAAGCTACCAATTAGCCATGAAGGTTTCATTATTTTGGGTCATATGGTATTATACCATTTCCTTGAGTATATATACACTCAATGTAGTCATAAGGATTTTCTTTCTTATTTCTTTCGAATTAAGAGGTGTAACTCCATGACATAGTCATAAAGTTCAAACCATTCAACTAAGACGGTTTATAAATCCTTCTCGACTACCTTTGGAGCTAGTGGTGTGGGAACTAGGTTGTTATATTTGTTGATTATCATCTTGTCTTTCAAAGAACCTATTCTTTGAATTCTATCTCTCGTTCATTTGCTCTATGTTAGGCAAATCCTAGTGTAGGATTATAATGAACTACCCAACAAACAACATTTGTTAGTTGGTTCATAGAAGTGATATCCAAAAGTTAATTTAAGGATATCCCACAAGATTGTTCTATAACAAATATTGCTTATTAGCACATAACCTCAAGTCTTAACACGATTAAGACTTGTCTTTCTTTCCAACTACATCATATGGAGTTATGAAACGTTTTGGAAGATTTTCTAATTGACAATCATATTGACTTAGAAATATATATCCTATATATGGGTAATTGATAACATCCAATGAACTAAATCTTATTCGAGTTCATTTTTCTCCCAATGGAGAAATTCATTATCTTATGATGCTTCTTTCCTTGATATCTATCAATGAAACTTTTCTAAAGTGTTATCTTTCCTTGGATCGAATCTAAGGAGATAAATACTTTAGACATCTTACTCATCAACTTACATTCTTGAATTCTTTGAAACATTTTGCAAAGTATTCGGACTTGTGTTTATTCAAAATAAACTATAGTCCAACCGAGAGCGATCTTCGGTGAATGTCAAACAACATGAGTAGTATTATGTCGTGGACATGTGCCACTAACATGTAAGTGAATTAACCTCAATAACTTTGTGATTCTTTCTTCTTTCCAAAAGAATAAAGATTCGAACATTTCGCCTCTATACAACTTTAACAAGAAGGCATCGGATTCGGATCTAACGATCCAAAGCATCCATATATGATCAACTCGTAGTTTATGTTTTAGAGGTGTCACAACTCAGTGGGATTAGTCACTACCTTGCAACCTTTTGGGTTTTAGGCATTGTTATGTTCTAAACAGTTAACACTACCACATTATCTCTACTATGGAGACAATCAATCAGATTACAATAATCCAATCATTTATTAAAGAACAATTGTTTTGTCAAACAAAACATTCAACCATCACTTAACATTATAGTGACAGAATTATGTTCCTTTTCAAATTGGAATGTAAAGACAATCTTTGTTTTTCCAATTTCTTTGGTAGTTCATATGAGGAAGTAAGTACTATCTGCTTTCGCAGAGATCAATATTTGATTCACGTTCCGAATGTGAAGTACTTTCTCTTTTCTCATTAATCTTCTACTTCTTGTTAGCCACACTTTTACAACGATTGTAAAACATAGTTACTAATACAGAATCAAGCATTCAAGTAGAAGAACCAACTGTTTTGAACTTATTCAAGAACAATTTACAACACCTTCGAAAGGTGTGTTCTTGTCTTTTGCAAGACATTTCTTGCAAATACCCCTTCCAATGTCCATCCTTTCATAAAGAAAGTTTGTTCCCTTGGAGTTTTTAGCTTTCTTCATTTGACTTCTCAATTGACTACAATAGTCATGGTCCCTAAACTCCCACTATCTCTCTTGAAACTTATTTCAATCGTGTTATACACATCAAACGATTTGGAGAGCGTGTGGTTATTGTTCACTATATAGTTTACAATAAACTTAGGGAACCATTTGGATAGGGACACGAAAGTGAAGTCCTTGCCTAGTTTCCGTCTCTAGAAGTGGTTTAACACTTCAACACTCAATGATTCAAAATCATCATAAGTCCATCTTGATGGACTATTTTTGTCAACCAACCATTATGTTCTAAACATAATTACAAACTATTAAGAGTTGTTCAAGGCAACTCTCATTTCTTCATACAACAATTTGTAAGTGAAGAATCATGGCACATAAAGTGTCCATGCCCTTGTGCTTACTTCTCAAGTTCTTTGTTCATGTAACAAAGAAACAAGCACTAGTGTTTGCGTTAACTAAGGGTTGTTCAAAGCAACTCTTATATCTTCATACAACAATTTGTAATTGAAGAATTACGACACTAAAAGTGTTGTCCTCTTTATGATAGACTTATCTAACATGTTCTTCCAATGGTACATTATCAATAGGAAGATTGTGAGGATGAGACTACTTAGGTACATATACAAGCCATTAAAGACAATCTATGGGATTGTAGTACCAAGTCCGGAAACTAAAGCCTTCGGCTTTTCTTTGTCAAGTTTTGGATAGCGTTTGCAAATATATCGGTAAATAAATACATAACGAATATAAATTGATTGATTTTAAGCCATTTGATCCGGGTCTTTTAAATCAAATAGCACCACCCACTATTTTGGCAAATTCCATATCCCTCATCGGAATTCGAGAGTTTTGGAGGAAACTCTTAGTAGGGTATGGGAGGCTCACTATTACCAAGCCCACCTCACAATGATATGATGTTGGCTAGCATCAATAATAATGAGAGAGTACGCTTACTCATTTGCATCTCTTGCAAGTACCCATCTTATTTGGCCTCTAGAGAATGAAACCTCACAATGATATGATGTTGGCTCCATTGCACTTAGTTAAGTCATTCCCACCATGCAAGTTCGGGTAGGGGTTCAAGAACAACCTCACAATGATATGATGTTGATCATTCTCGTTGCCTACCTTCACAACATCATGTATGCATATAGAACTCCTCTTGCGTGTAAGCACGCACTTTGTACTCCCCCATGATAGGGTGAAGTCGGTGTACGAGTCACAAACGATTGGAGCCTACCACGGTGGAAGGCCACGAAAGAGTGTTCAAAGCACTCTCACGCTTGTCAACTTAATAATGGTTTGGTTGAGGGTTTTAGGTCTCATCACATATAAGCATGCATTTTAATCACATTAAAACAATTTGGTCCTATTACAACTATTGGTCCATGTGATTGTTTTAGTAGTATATGATACTCCCACTATATTTGTAAAACGGTTTTTAAAGCAAAAGTATATGGTACTACTAACATAAGCTTTGCATTCATTGATGGACTATATAGTTGCCTTAGGGCCTTAGGATGACTATGAACCTTTGATTTGATCCAACACGAGCCTAGTGTCGGATCTCGGTCTAGGGATGGTGATTGATTTTAGTTACGCGTTTAATCACATTAAGGCGTGTTTTCTTATTGGGCGTTGGACCCTCTACTCCAATTTCATGCATATCAAATAAAACAAGAAAGGAGTACTTCAAAGTAAAGAAGAGCTTATGCTCTTTTACAACATTTGATCAAAACAAATTACTTTAAAGTAAAGAAGAGCTTATGCTCTTTTACAACATTTGATCATATCAAATTACAACCAAAATCTAATCTACACATTCCCATGGTTCAAACAAATTTGAGACGGCCTTTCACATAGCTCAATTATCGTAGGCTTAGGTTCATAATCACCCTTTAATTAATTAACGCTTTAACTAATTAAACTTGAATGCAACATTATCATTTGGTTTTTGTATCCATAGAATTGATTTAAATGAAGCTAAATGAAATCAAAATCCAATTCTCATTTAAAGAGACAAAACCATTTTGTTCTCAACTAATTTGGGCCAAAAAGCAATAACCTCAACCATTGGGCTATATTGCATAACACAAACTTTTGAGGTCACTCTGTAAAAACACAAAAGTCCACTACTTCATGTAATTACAACTAGAACCCAAAAATTTCAACAAATACAAAAACTTCATTAAAGGAGCAAAACAATTTGTCCTTTAGTGATTTTGGGCCTTTACGTAAAAACGTAAACTTTCGGGTCAAAGTACAAATACACAAAAGTATCAAAACTTTATGTAATTGCATAAAAGCCTCAAAAGTACCCTACTTGTAGGGTTGGCCGGTTTTGGTAGGTGAGAGTGGTGTCAAAATTTTTGAATTTTTCAACAAAGTGAAACATGCTTCCATGAAACATGGGAAAGTAAAGTGTTGTAAGAAAAAGGTATGATTTGAAAAGTTGAAAAGGTATGGGTGTGTAAGAAAAGTACATACCTAGTGATGATTAAAATCATACCATCATTTCAAAAAACAAAACTTTATGTCAACAACCAAAAACTTTTAATCAAAATACCCAACCTTTTTGTTCTTGCCAAGAACATAACAAGAACAATGAAGAACATCCATGAAAACCCATAAGAGTTCCATGAACATTTTTCATCCAAAGACATCCCAAAAACTCTCAAACTTAAGGGAAATAGCATATTACCATACTAGGGTACTTAGGGGTTCCTAATGTCACTTTAAAACATTTTTAACAAGACAAACATGAACCCAAAAATCCACCCCTTGGATTTGGCCGAATTTCCCAAAAAACATGGCACCAAATTTTAGCTCCAAAATTCATGCTCTTATGAACTACATCTACAACATTTGAGATGGCAAATTTTCTAGCAAAATTTACATTTCAAGAAGCAAGAATAAAGCTTGTAACAATTACAACATTTAAATCAAAGACTATGAACAACAAAACCCAAAAGGATTCACCAACTACTAGACCTAGGCTCTGATACCACTTGAAGGAAAATTTTTGAAAAACATGTTCATTTGAGCAACATCTATGGCATGCAATTAACAATTAAAGGAGGAATCATGCTTGTATGCACTCAAAACAAAACATTACCCATGAAATTCAAAGCCTAGTAGAAATGGTGAACCAAGACTCAACTCAAGATCTAAGATAAAGAGTTGAGTAACTTTATACCTTTGAAGTACCTCTTTGCTTAGCAAAGGTTAATCACCCATGTGAGGGCCTTCTTCCTTTGTCACCTTGCTCCTTGGCTCCATGGATGAAGGTGGAAGAACTTTGCTTCTTGGATCCATGCCTTCTTGGATGTGGATGGAGGAATAGGTTTCTCCAAAAGTCACCAAAGTTGGAAACCTCTAAGTTTCGACACCAAGGATGGTTGAGGAAGAAGATGAGTGGCCATGGAGGAGTTAGATGCTAGTAAACTCCCCCATGGTGGCCGGCCTCCCTAGAGAGAAAGAGAGAGCCAAAAACTCTCATCTTTCCTCAAAGAAAACCCTAATGAAGAAAAAGCTATAAAGTCATATTTATACCTACCTTCATTGGAGTGGCAAACTTGTAATAAGTCTAAAACTCACTCCTTTATCAATATGGCCGGCCTCCTATGGTCTTTGGGCTGTTTGGGCCCTCTTGAATCTTTATTCATTAAGTTGTCATACAACTCAAGTTAATGGTCTTGACATTCGAAGCCCATTGCGCCTTGAGGCCCATAACTAACCCGAGGTCTAAAACGAACTTATTCGTTTGATTAATTAACTTTTAATTAATCCTTGCCATATACAATTAAACTATTTAATTGTCCTTACTCATCTTCATTATATCCTTCAATCATTACCTTACACGGTGTGCGATCCATTAGGTTCCTCTTAGCGAGGCAGTGGGCGATTGTTACTCTTAACGATCGATTATGAATTGAAACGTACTTTCAATTCTCCCTTAAATGATTATACATCTTTAGGGCTTCCACAAACCATGAGTGACATGTAGCAGTGTATCATGGTTACCCAAGCTAATCAGAAGAGGTGGATAACCTATTCAGTTTAGGATTACAATGCAATACGGTCTTTCTCTAATACAATACTCTTGACCACATTGTTTGGTTTGATAGTTTATTCATGTCTACTATCCAACGTGATTCATTTACTTATATGATTACCTTGAATGTGATTTGGAACGACTTCCTCAATCTCATTCATACTCTGGCCAGAGATTCTTAATCATATCATAGAGTATTCTCCCTCAAACAGTTTGAAGGTTAGAGATCCCTTGTTGCGCATTCACTTGCCTCCATGGCTAAGTGCCTTAACCCTAACTATGCTGTGGACACCCTCTGATGGAGTGACTTTGACATAGTCAAAGATCAAGGACCTAACCACAAGACAACTGTGATGCCTCAGGTCAAATGACTACTTTGCATTATCCCAACCATGAGTTCACATATGACATGAATATGAGAACTCTTCGTTGATCGCGTTCAGTGGACTCATTCTCTATCGAGCACCTACATGCTTGTCTTGGTGTCATTCACACCAATGACTCGAGACCTGTCACTCTCCCTAAGAGAAGACATAGCACGTACTGATCTTAACGGACTGTCAATGCCCAATTGGCAATCCTATGATCAGGAACATTTAGGATATGTATACAAGAGAGAATGGTCTCATGAATCTAACTTCTTTAGATTACATTCTCCTAATAGCATATTCCTTGGACTTATCGTTTAAGCGCATAACATTTATATGAGACAGCTTGAAACAATAATCTTTGCCCTTTATATTAAACTAGATTAGTTTAACATGTGAAATGTCCGTAAAGTATCATCATATGATTGGTTTCAGGGCACATTTCCAACAAGTTAATCATCACCGGCAATCAATTTTATTGGGATGTGGATTGATTTCAAGGGAAGATACTGACTCCTTTATTTGGTTGTTTAAGACCTGGCTTGCTTGTATGTTTGGTCATGCTCCAAGTGGAATAATTACAGATCAAGACAAAGCTATGAAAAAAGCGATTGAAGTTGTTTTTCCTAATACTCGACATTGGTTGTGCTTGTGGCATATAATGAAAAAGGTTCCTGATAAGCTCAAAAGTTATAAGGAATATGAGTTGATGAGCTCTTCGTTAGATAACATTGTTTATGACTCAATGATTTTTGAAGATTTTGAAGAACGTTGGGCTGAGATGATTGGAAAATATAAGTTTAAAAGGCAAGCACATAAATGGTTAAGAAGCTTGTATGCAGAGAGACATCATTGGATGCCTCTGTATGTGAAAAATAAATTTTGGGCTGGAATGTCAACGACACAAAGGAGTGAGAGCATGAATGCATTTTTTGATGGCCACGTGAACTCAAAGACTACTTTAAAACAATTTCTGGAGCAATATGAGAATGCATTAAGGAGTAAAGTGCTAAAAGAGGCCTCTGCAGATTCTGATTCTTTCTCTTCAAATGTTCGTTGTGCAACTCATTATGACATGGAAAAGCAAGTTCAAGCTGTTTACACGATTTCAAAATTCAAGGAGTTCCAAAAGGAATTGACAAGTACAATGTATTGTGACAGGGTTTCAGTTGAAACTGATAATGCAATTTTGGAGTACCAAATAGCTGAGCGTATTCTGATCAAGGAGAACAAAAAGAAGACTGTCATTTTCAAGGTCCAATTTGATGAGCGTGAGATTGAAGTTAATTGCAATTGCTGCAAGTTTGAGTTTAGAGGTATATTATGTAGACACACACTTTATGTTTTAGTTCATCATGACATTGACTTTATGCCAGATAAGTATATCATTCGGAGATGGAGGAAGAATGTGAAAAGATGCCACACAAGGGTTAGGATAAGTTACAGTAATTGGGTTGCTACACCTGATGCACAAAGATCTGATAAGATGCAGAAAACCTTTGATGACATTAAGGAATTAGCCAATGATTATGATGATAAGTGTATGCTTGTGGTGAGATGGATGCATAAACTAAAGAAGCAAATATGTAAACATGACGGAGCAGCTAGTAGCACTCAACCAACACCACAGTCACTTGTTGCTATGAACTCTGATCCTCTTCCTAATCCAAGTCAGCGTATACTTACGCCATTGTCGGCTAGAGGTAAAGGTCGTCCACCATCAAAAAGGAAACAATCCAAGATTGAGCAAGTAATCAAAAGAAGACAAAAAAGACAGAAAAATATTACATCTCGTAAGGACAATACAGATGAGGAAGGAACACAGGTAACAAACATATTTGTTTTATATAACTAATAAGTTGATAAATCATAACATGTTTCACTTGCGACTTTTGTAGAAATCCATAGAAAGTGATGCAATATGCCATATTGATGGTCCACCTCCTCATAGAAGTGATAACATAGTTGCAACACAAGAGAGTAATGTCGTTGTGGAGGTATGCGATAAATATATTGATCTTCTTGTTATCTTTTTCCTTAGTTAATAATCATTGTCATTATAATTACTATACTTACTCTTTGTAATTGTAATTACTTTTATTCTTTGGGATTTAGCATTCTCATCTTATACAAGGAGTTCAAATTTGCATGCCTGCCAACCAATATCCTATTTTTCCCCATACTAATGTAAGTTGTGCATTTTGTCATATTGATAGTGATTTTGAATTGCTTTTGTTTTAACTATTGAATAAATATTACCTATTGTAGGAAAACATGGCTTTGTTATTGGGACTAAGTCAAGGTGGTCATCCAAACCCGTTGTACAAAGAGTCTGAGATTGGAAATATAAGTTATCCTACAATGCATGGAAATTATGTCCAGGTAAACATTGAGAGGTTGCATATAATTCTTTTGTTGTTATTAATCAAATATTTATTTACATCACATAGTATAATGCTCTATCTGTAGTTTTTATGGTTTTTCTTCTCTTTATTTAGGGTCAACAATATTCATACTGGAATGGAGGTTATAGTATGTACAATATGCATAGCTCTACTTCAAGAGGAAACGATGACCAAGAGCTCAACTAAGCAATGGAAGTAAAAATGAAAGCAATTTCTTTATGCAGTTTGAGTTTTTGTGGATTTGGATCCTATTTCTTCTAAACATAGATTTCAATGCATTTCAAATATTTTGTAACAGTAGCTAGTATGCAGACGTGTTGCTCTTCTAATTCTTGTTGTACTAAAAGCAGAGTTTAATAAAATTCTTAAGGGAGCAGATGTTTAATCAACGAAATTGAAAAACGAAATGCATATATCAAAACACTACTTTCTAAAGCTATAAACCAGAAACCAATTTCTTCCAAGATTCAATCTTGCAATCCTGCAGCAACGCTTATAGCTCAAGAAGAATGCAGAGGAAGTTAAGCAAAAAGTCTCGAAAAATTGAAGCAAAAATTGAATCTTCCAATATTCATAATCTGCTCATGAAAATGTTTCTACTTTTTATTCACATTTACAAGTTGTAGAACAATATTGATTGACCTGGTAAATCTACTGTATACAAAAAGTGTCTAAAAAATTGAAGCAAAATCCAAACCAGAAAAAAAGTACAAAAAATCTTAGAACTAGAATGTTCGTCATCCAACTGCAGAAGCAACGGTATGAGCCCACCATTTGAGCAGAAGCTTCCCAGTGCCCAATACAAATCCTGCATCTGTGTTCCCAATTCCAGTAGCAAATTGTCCAAAAGCTCCAGCAGTACATGTATGAGAATCTGTACCCAGCAGGACCTGAAGACCAAATCAGGTGTTTGATTGCTGCTTTGGACTGAAAAGCCATAAAATAATAATATTGAACTCTTCAAAGGAAAGTCCCTCCCCCGGCCTGCAATGACCTTCTTGAGCAAGAGCAACATGGCATACGCCCTTATAATCTGGGTTGGCCTGCCAAATTGTCAACTAAACTCAATATCTGATGATTAAACCAATTTTAAAACATGGTGAAAACATAACACTTAAAGGCCACACCTTGAAATTAATTAGATCCTTTATATCATAGAAATACTTGATGTTTTGCTCCGTGCACAAATCCCTCAAGATATCCACATTACAGTTCGATCGTTCATCAGTTGTAAATATATAATGGTCACGTATGATTACAACCTTTTCACGGTTCCAAACTTGCAATGTCAAAATAATGAGTTAAATGCAAATTAATTCCTTCTTTCTTTTATTTCTGTGATTGGTTATGGTTATTAACAAACAAAGCAGTAAGAGAGGACTTGTAAGTTGATATGTTGTATTGGCCTCGCATACATACAAGAGGTTTACCAGCAGAAACGGGCATGTGGACTATGACAACAAAAAAACAAAGACAACCTTCTCATTGCTGCCATCCACAGTTGGGTTAGGTCAAGCTACGCTGTGATGCTAATGTTCCTTGACTCTTTCAGTGATGCGCAGAAACCATTTGGAACACATTCATGCAGAATGTTTTTTCACGAAGCTGGCCTAACCCGACACATAGAAGTAGATTCTTTAATGTGATCATTACCCTTGCCAGATGAGTCAACGACAACACGACTTGATCAATGAACGTATTACTTCTAACTAAATGTTTATGCCAACCCCTTTTCCTTGTTGGTTTGTAAAGCATGTCTAGATCAGCAAACTAAGCTATTCAAAACCGAGAAATATGGCTTCCGATTGTACTGCTAGTCTTTTGGGTGTTTAATACAGTTATACATATAAAAAAACAGAAAGAAGAAAAGGACGTACCTGTGCGTTCTGGCCGAACTCTTTCTTGAAGATTCCAAATGAAACGGGACCGCCAACGTCATGGGTCATCAAAACATCTACATCAACCCAAACATTCTTGGATTTTCTCTTGCATTTATGACTGGAAATCGGCGTTGAAGAGGAGAAAGCAGAGATATTCAGATCCTTCTGATGTTCAAATCAAATTCAGCAACGGTTTAGTGAAAACCAAAAAATAAAAAAAAAATAAAAAAAATAAAAAAAAAGTGAAAGAAAAAAAAAGTTGGAGCCAAAAAGGCAAAAGGGACCTTGTTACTGATGAAGGAGGTGGACGGCGGAGAAGCGGTGGAGCAAGCCATGGGTAGCAGTCGACCAAAAAAGTCTGGGCTGAAACAAAAAAATGGCGTGGAAGAAGAAACGGGGAAGTAAGGAAGGAACGAGAAAACTCCTCGTATGTCATAATTACCATTTAATTTCAGATATTTTTTTATTATTGGTTTATTAAATGATTTTTAATTTAATGTAAATTATGATTATTTTAAATGATGTGGACAGCCATATCAGAAGCCACGTAATATGGTATATTAATGTGGTAAGAATAACATTACTGTTAATCTAAATACCACGGTAGCGATTAACCTATTTGGTAAAAAATTATTCCCATTTGGTATAAATTATTCTTCTTAGAGTGCGTGCAAATAAGTTGATTAATAGCCTCGCTACTCTAGTTCTTCATGCGCTTCTCGAAGAAGAATAGTTCTTCATGGGCTTCTCGAAGAGAGACTATCTGACATCAAAGTAGTATGTCTTTGACCTAACATGATTTTATTTTCTGGTTGCTGGTGGATCCAGCGGTGAACAAGACGCAAACTTTGCGTGTATTGGAGTCTTCAAATTATAGATTATTTCAATTTATTTCAAATTATAAGGATTATAAAATAATTATCTTTTACATAGGTACAATTATTATTTCTTATATTCTCTTGTGAGCAACACAAGACAAATGAAGCAATATAATAACGCATATCGAGTCAAATAAGAAGTGTCTCTATGTACCATGGATGAATATCGAGAATAAGAAATCAAATTTCAATCCGATAATGAAATAAAATAATGATCACATTAATTAAAAAATGGTGAAGTTATATTTCTTATTTCATTCTCACCTCAAGCTCAACATGACACAATTCGAGCTTTTTCTAGTAATTTCTCAACTCCTAGAAAATTGGAAAGAATTTTATACAGATATTCCAAATCAAAAAGGAAAATTAGAAGGCGCTTGCGATATAAAAACAAACATTATATAGCAAAACTTTCTTTTTATTATTTATTTTTCTTATTTTATTAGGAAAAACATTCCGAAAATCTGCTAATTGACAACTGAAATTATGATCGGTTCTCATGTCAATTATTATGATTTGTTATGCTGTCTCGTAGCTCAAATGGTTAGATACTATCTGAGAATTTGAGGACAAAGTCTCACATTGGTGAGGGATTAAATCAAGGACTTAAAAGAAATTGTGCTATGTCACTTGGTTTTATAGTGGAATTTTAATTTTTTTCATACGTCCATTGTACTTAAGGTCCTAAAAGGCGCTAGGCATCTTGGTGTGGCCAAGGCGGGTTTTTTATTTTAATTGAATTTATTATATAATATATAAATAAATCTCTATTTATATTTAAAAAATGCATAATTGTATTGTGATACAAATTGCAAAATAGAATGACATATAAATTATAAAGTATTAGAATATACTGAAATATGGGGAACAAACATATAAAAAGTGTTCATCTGTTGTAAACATTCCTAGTTTAAGTGTGATTGTGTAAATCCTAGATTAGATTTTATTCTAGTTACTGTGACAGCCCGTCCCTGATTTTACGATTTTATAAATTTTTAATAAGTGATTTTACAAAAATGCCCTTCGAGGCACGTGTATTGACTGAGGTTAATTGCGGTGTCGTGTCACCTAAGATTTATTTTCTTGGCGTAGATTGGTCATTTGAACTTAATTTCATTACGTTATGTGGTTAGGTGAAAATATGAATCGACGATCCGATCGTTGGATCGTCACCAAACTTTGGTACGTGGTAGTACGTAACATTTGAAGAATGTAGGAACTTACGGATCAGGAATCCGACGTACGGAACTTTCCGAAATAGATTTGGGAGTTCATAAAACAAAATGTTAACCGCCACTTGGTTTTTGGCAATTGGCGGAGATCCGACCGTTGGATCGTAACGAAATTTTAGTATGTTGTTCTAGAAGCATAATGTGCATCTTGGGAAGTTACGGATCTTCCGGATTGTCTACCGTCGATCTTTGATCGACGGTTGACTTTTGATTTAAGGGTCTCAAATGATTCTAGAATATCCTTCAGGATATGTTTTATACGATTTACGTATTCTATGGTTAAGAGTTCTAAGTTGTAGTTTGATAATTATTTTAGGCGCCGATCGTTTTGGGACGCCTCGATGATTGTGTTAGGAAGTCGTAGCGTGGACTTCAGGTGAGTGGGCTTTTGGTTTTCCGTATATACCTATATACCAAGTATTTTTCCCAGAAATGCATTTTAAATGACTTTATGAATGAATTGCCATGCCAATGTGTTTATACTTTTGATTATGCATTATGATTTGGGTATACATGGTTGTTGACGCTGCAGGCGCTCAGGTAAGTTCCAGGTAAGTTTATGTGTTGATGATGAGGAGTTGTGTTATAATGATTATGATGAGATGCATTGAGAGCTCATTAACTTGCACCCCCGTGTTAGTGCTCCCGCCCATGGTTAGGGCACAGGCCTTCACGTGATATTCACCTCCCGCACCACACGCTCATCTTGGATCCAAGTTAGGTGCACAGTCCTGTCGTATAGACCACTTTCAGTGGGTTCGACTCCTAGGTGACCCGCGATCATTCGCACAGTCTTCACGTGACTGTAGCACTAGAGCATATTGTTTTACACCCAGTCCTGTCGTATAGACCACTTTCAGTGGGTTTGACTTGTGTGCAGGCATGATTTATGAGCTAGAGTTCAGTTGATGTGATATTGCAATTATTATTGCATTTGGATTACTTACCTGGTGATTTGATTAATGTGGCACGGCATATTCATGATTTGTTTTTCGTATTTTGATGATGACGTTATCAGTTGAGATTTAGTATATGTATATACTATTTTATGGGAAACTATACATGTTTTACAGCGAGGGGTTATAACCTTTGAGAAAAAGAAATGTTTTCGAAAATCTTTATTTCGCCCACTCACATTTTCTGTTTTGCGCCCCTCCAAGTATTAGTAGCTGAGTTTTCACATCGACGAGGAGCCGTGGCAAACCTGGGTGAAGTTGATACTCTTGATGGTATAATTCTCACCCTATCTTACTGCACTAATCTTATACTCTGCCAACGCGTGTGAATTGGGTTCATGCCCGCTCAAGGTGCACTCTGATATGTATAGACACTTTTAGGTTTAAATTTATTCACATTTTTTTACACATCATCACACTTTATGGCTTCGTCACCTTCCAGGTGTCGGCCAACACGACTCGATTCGGAGTCCTAGTGGACATTCCGGGTCGGGGTGTGTCAGTTTGGTATCAGAGCATAAGTTCGGCAGTATTGTGTTCATCACACGCGTGATGTGAGCGTTTTCGGTTCTTGAGCCTAAAGCTCGAATCTTGGCACCTCGTCGAATACAAAAAGTGTGTTAATTTTCCTGAGTTTGAGTAGTTATGTCGACTTGACGACATTTATGAAGACCATCTTAGACGAACTTCTTTATAGACTTAAAGTGGAGAACTTATTTGCCAAGGGAAAATTGTGGATTCGAGACATATTGATGGCCCTAAAGCCGGGCTAATGTATCGATGATGGTGTGTCACCAGGGAATTATACATCAATCCCCTTATTATTTTCATGCCATCATTATCGATCTATTCGAGTTAGGAAACCAGAATTTGTTTTGGTTCCCTTGGCAATATCCTTTAGCATGCCTAATTGTTTAGGATTCTTACGAAGCTTACTTTGTCGAGATTCCAAGGGTGTCGAGGACGTTGACAAGGTACTAAAGTGATAGTTTTTGGTGAAGGAAACGTTTGGAAGACAGTCACTTATGAATCCCGAAAGTATTAGCCTTCTTAATCGCTAGTCATCATTTTGGATCTTCTGGAGAACGATCGACTTCCGTTTAAGCCATTCTAGAGTAGATCATTAGTAAATTATTCTTTCTGGTTTTGGAACATCTTAGTCAATACTAATTTCCAAACTTCTTTTGGTGATGTACTTGTCATTTTGATGAGTTTACGCACCTAAGTTTGAGTTGTTATACCTATGATTAGTACAGGATCTTCGAAGTAGTGAGTATTTCCCTTTCAGGACCAATTTCTCCTTAGTCATTTCGATAACCGTCTACCTTAGTGGACTATAGCTTGAAATCGGTCTATGGTAGCGTTACTAATTGACGATATTGTTTGATATCCAGGAACGGTTAACCAAATCCAAATGGTATGAATTTTTGATACCGGACATAAGTGCTAGTATCTGGGAGTTGTACCTTACACGGAATGTCGGTTCACAGCTTCAGGATTTCGAATAATATTAAAATATCATGAGTTGTTAATTAGAGCGTGACCAATGAACTGATTATCAGAGGTTGCTAATGTCGAAGAAACAAAATTTCGGAAAGTTGGAAGCAAGCCTTGTAGTAGGATAGCAAACCCGTAGTTGTTTTCACCTTATCACCTCTCTAGGAAAGCATAACCTCCCCTATTAGTCACCTTTTCGATTACCTTCACTGGTAGATAGTAGAATCATAGTACGAGTTAATTTCTCACAGTTAGAGTGAATGGTTATCGAGGAAGCTGTGAAGACTCTTTAGCCGTGACGTGGAGAAAGGCAATATTATAGTACGCTTCAAGGACGTACATTTTGGCGTCTCATTCCAAGATCTTATCTGAGATATTATCTTGACCTACTTTCTCAGATGAAGCTAGTTTCTTTGCATTCTTCGAGTGATTCTCATTATTTGGAAGAAGTTAGTTACTAAAGTTTACAATTAAGAAGCTTATCCAACCAAGTCTCCTATTTAGAGAACTTTAAACCTTAGGTTTGTAACTAGAATTTAGTCACTTCCATAAGTGACGATTTAAGATATTATCCTCTACTTCGAGTTGACGATTTAGCTGACCTATCCTTGTAACTCGAGTTTTCTTTCTTAATCTGTCTACTTTGTAATAGCCTTTTCGACGACTTTCTTACCTACCTCGGTAGTGGAACCATATTCCTCAACATCATCTTTGTTTAGATTGGTATTTATCTCAGAAGACGTGATCATCACAGAAGGTATCCTTTTCTCATTCCAAAAAGAGTTTTGAGGACGAATGTCGAAATTCTCACTAAGTGTTGTGAGATTTGAGATATTCTCAGTTTTGTCAGGATTATCTTCTATTGGTTGGCAAGCTTTCGGTTATGGAGTTCCTCGTCCTTTTTGACCGAAGAAGTTAGTAGTTTGGTTGTGGGCACAAAGAAAAATTTATGACAACTTAAGTGTTGTCTTTCCTCCAAGTTGGATTCTTACATTCTCCGATAACACTGAGAATCTTGAAATTCATGATGACGTCTTCTTCAGGAGTTTTGGCTATGTGCATGCATCATGATAGGGTTTAGCGAAAGAAGATTGAAATTCTCATCAAGTGTGGTGAATTTCGAGGCATATTTGATTTTGTCAACTCTATTGACAATTTGTCAGCGACCTTTTGATTATAATATTCTTCATTGCGTACAATCGAAGGATGCTATCGTATGTAATTAAGTTTCTGACAACCAAAGTGTTGTCTCATTTCAACTCTGTTTCACATCTTTCAAGAACATTGATTATTTTGGAAAATTCTTGTTGGTGTGTTCTTCGGAATATCTCAGCCGTACTGAGGTAGCACGGCAAAATCTTATTCATGTAATTGAACGATGAGAATTGCTGAAAGGAATCATCGTATACGTAATATGAGTTTGACAGTTATGCTTTTCGTTCGATACGGTGGCTCTCCTCATTTGAAAATCGATCGGCACATTGCTACAAGAAAATGTCTCCAAATTCCTTATTCACCTTAAGCATAGCTGAAATTTTGGTAGCAGTGGAGAAAGAACGGAATCAACTCTTATGACTATACTATGGTGCATCATCTTAGTGGTGTGGAAGTGGTCACCTTGCATCTTCAGCTCGTCATATTCTATTTTGGTTGGAATTTACGAGTATTGACGTGGTATTAGTTACAGTCATCAGGAAATCAGTTGGATGATTACAATTATTTCCTGTATGTAACTGGAGTTGGAACGTATCATCATATACTCTTGGTACGGGGTATTTCGTACATATTGAGAATCTGAGAAGCAACAATTGGAAAAGGTTGAGTCAATGTTACATTTCGGTGGTATTTCATTTGGAGATAACCTTGTTTAAGTGAAATGCCGTGTTCCTCCAGTTTAAGTTTAAGATGGGAAGTGATGATGATTTGTTTCCTCGAGCAGAGCACTAGAAATTCTTCAATGAGGCACTTGTGGAACCAACAAGATAGAGAAGTGGGCTGTTGTTAATTTTCCACAAGTTGTGAATTAAAAGTTTGCATCAGAAGCTCGATGTGAATATATGGAGATATGAAAGGAATTAACATTAAGTCTCAACTTAATGTGTTTGAAGAGAACCCTCAGTTTTTGTGCGCTTTACTTTCAGATTAAAGTTGAAAGGACATTATGAAGAAACTGCTTTTGGACTTCTATACAGTTGCAGGCAAACAGAAACCTGAGCGGTTATCATTTTGATTTATGCATATTTCCGCGTGTTACGTATTTTACTTTCCTAGTTTGGGAAGTCTTTTGAAGGTTGAGTAATTGGTTTGGCTATTATCACTTCTCACCTTTAGATGAATAATTGGTTTGAAGAGGGTTACTAGATTTTAATGAATGTGTTGCACCTTGTTTGTTCTACAACGAGTATAGTAATGACGTACCCTTACTTTTATTTGAGTGTTTGTAGCTACGGTTACAAGTTTTGATTTGGGTATGATACTGCAGAGAGTTGTTGTGGAGACACTGTGCATAATACATAAGTGGCAGCTGAGTACTGCAAGCAGGTGATTGATTGAGCAAGAGTTGTTATAGAAAGATTCTTGGCTAATGATTTTATGGTTCGAGAAGGTAGTTGATGTGATATTAATTAAGCACTCAAATTAAACCCTCTTTTTGACAATTGTAGTATGGATAAGTAGGGATCGTTCTGGACCGGGGATTAGGAGGGATTGCTAATAACCTCTAAACTGACTCAAAAACACAAAAACAAAGTTAAAAACGTTTGAATAGACTCAAGGGACTCAAAACAGGTTCATAAGACTCAAAACAAACTAAAAACACTCAAAACTGCTTAAAAACACTTATTGGGCAGATTCTAGACACTAGGGATAAGTTTGGACGAAAATTAGTTTTTACTTGACCTAAAACACTTAAAAACACAAACAAAACGGATTTTAAACAATTTGAAACAAGGAAGTAAAAGGGGGGTTTTGGTTTGAACGAATTTGAAAGTAAAACAAGCAATTTAAAGACAAAACAGATTTTAAAGTAAAACAAGTTTGAAAACTATTTTGAAAACTTGGATGGTTGATGGGCTAGCTAGAGGGTCCTTCTCCACACATGACACACTTGTACATGAATCGATTTCCAGTTGCTTTTCAATAAACCATGAACCTCAACACCCCAGATTAATCGTGATGCAGCGCATATTAGATCTCCAGAGCATAGCTCAGAGTATGCCAGATGCTTTCACCGATCTAGCACGCATGACAAGATCACATATTCCAGCTACAAATATGCCTGCAAAGATAGATGTACCAAATATACGATGGACTTCCCTCCTGGAAACCTGGGACGCCAATTCTGGTGATCCACTTACATTAGCGGCTAGCCAATTATTTGCCCTTACACAAAAGCGGGGCAGACATCTTGGTTCAAAGGATTCATACCCCCGAAAGAGGAAACCCACGGCACAAGGTCCTGAAGAGCCTCATGTGAATCCGACTATCGCTTACTCATTCTACCCAACTCATGAGGAAATTCTAGATTATGGAAGCGTCCTTGAAGAGACGAATCCTCCTCCCGAGAATCATGAGATTTCGGTCTATCATGCTAGTTTAGATGATGTGTGGCGTAGAAATGAGATTATTGTCGATGATGCATTAGCATTTGCAATAGCTACTGAGATCATGTTGAGCGATGACATTGAACCGCGTTCTGTTGATGAATGTCGACATAGAACTGATTGGTCAAACTGGAAACAAGCAATCCAAGTTGAACTCGATTCGCTTGCGAAATGTAAGGTGTTTGGACATGTAGCTCCTACTCCTCCACATGTGAAGCCTGTTGGCTACAAGTGGGTTTTCGTAAAAAAAACGTTATGAGAAGAACGAAATTATGCGTTACAGCTCCTTTTGTGGCACAAGGCTTCTCACAACGCCCCGGAATTGACTATGACGAAACTTATTCACCCGTTATGGATGTGATTACTTTTCGCTACCTTATCAGTTTGGTAGTTTCCGAAAAACTGGATATGCAGTTGATGGACGTAGTAACCGCGTATCTCTATGGGGATCTTGGTACGGAAATTTATATGAAAGTTCTCGAAGGACTTACATTGACTGGTCCAAATATTTCCAAACCCCGGAACACGCTCTCAATTCGGCTGAGGCATTCAGTCTACGGTTTGAAACAATCTGGAAGAATGTGGTATAACCGTCTGAGTGAATATTTGACTAGTCAGGGATATGTGAACAACGAACTATGCCTTTGTGTGTTCATTAAGAAGTCACATTCCAGATTTGCAATTGTTGCAGTAAGATTAGGCTTTGATAAGCCACATGCTCGCAACCACAGAAAGACCAGTCTATACCACTCATTTTTCTTACATTTTTCTTCCTCCTCTTCTCCATATTTTCTTCAATTTTTCATTTTCAATGGCTGCCACTCTCTCTACCCTCACATTGGGCACTCCCTAATATTCCTCGATGCTCGCTGCCGCCGCCACCTCCTCTCTCCAATGTTTTGAACTCCCAAACAAATTGAACAAAATTAAACAAGAGCCCATGTTCTGATAAATAAAAAAAAAAGAAAAAACAACAACAACCCATGTGTATGATAATAAATTCATATCATCTAAGCACCATCAGATATCAGCAAGAAATTAAGAAATCTCAAATTGGAACTACAGCAGCATCCGAATATCACCAGTGGGATCTTACATTTTGTTTGCTCCATTCTTCACTTCTAATTCAGAAATCCCAAATTGGCATGTTAAATCTATGCACTCACACTCCCAATTGCACAAATCTTAACAAAACCTAGTAATCAACAAATCAAATTTGATAATTAACAAAACCCAGTAATTAACACAACCCAATAATTAACGAATCAGCAACAAAAGATAAGAAAGAAAACCCCAATTAATTAAAACCTAGAAAACTTTCAACCGAAATGCAAAACAATGAAACAAAAACTGAGATTCAAGCTATCAATCGCATACATGGGTCAATCTGCAACACGACAGTAGTGGCTCCGTGCTGCTGCGTGCTGGCTGGGTGCAGTCGACGGCCACGAGAGAGGATGAGGAGGAAGCCCACGGGAAGAGAAAGGCAGTGGCAGAATGAATGTAGGTTTTGTTTTAAGATTTTGATGGTGTAAATATTGAAAAATATAAGGGGTATTTTTGTCTTAAAATGTTATAAACTTGTGGTCCATGGATGTGGAACAAGTCGTTCCAGGGGGGAGAGGTGAAACGAAAAATCTGGCAAAATGCGTCCCGTGGAACAGCACGTTCCACCCATTTTAGGCGCACCAAATGTGGGATGGAACGCCTCGTCCTACTGCGTTCCGTCTCGTCCCACGTACCAAACGGTACATAAGTGTGATATTAATACTATAGGAATCAAAGTTCTATAGTGGGCCAATAAATTATTTTGGTCATTCCGTGAAAAATCTCTCAAAATCCTCGTTAAGTGAAGGGGTTTGTTTGACCAAAATACCCTTAAAAAGCTAGTCACATGGTCGTTCACATGATAATTTAACGAGGATATTAATAATTTTTTTACGAAATGACCAAACTGATTTACAGTGGACAAACTTAGGGAACATTCTAACCATTTTCATTGTCAATGACCAAAATAAAAAGTTATTCAATCTCAAAGATTATTTTGGCTAAAAAGCCATAAGATATTTCGAGTCCTGCGATTGAGAATTTCGAAATTAAACATTCTTTTAAAGCCCATACCTCCTCAAGAAGCATATTGCTGAAATTTGACATTTGATGACTCATTAGTCCTCCTACCATCTGTATGAGAAAACAATATTCAATCTTGAGCTCTGCGTTATTTAATTCCATTTATTGGCCTTGTTGCTCATGACCAAGAGCTCCCATACAAACTCCATCTTAATAGCACAAACGATATTTGAGGAATCCAACTCAAAAACTCCAATAAAAAAGTGAACACTCTTAATTAACTAAAATACAATGCATACATCCTTTTTTCTTAAGCAAACAAATTGTCTAATATGTGACTCATTTGAGTCATTTCTTATGAATAATTTAAATTTGGGAGACCTACCCAGATTTTGCCATGTTCTAAACGTGTTGAATGCAGATAACTTATTTTCTAAAGGACTGCTAGTATCCAAATTTTGGGGAACAAAATTTAAGGTCATTTTGGTTCCGGTCCCTAATTAACCTAGATGTTAGAATGTAACCTTATTTGTTTAAATAGTTTGATCAAGGTCCCTAACATCATTTAACGAATTTAACTCATGCATTTATGCATTCAATATCCCACAAATTATGAAATTTTAAAAAATCCAAATAATATTGTTACAAATATAACAATTACTTAAAAATCAATAATAGAGTAATTTGTTCTTTATATAGTTCTAGCAAAAATATAAAATAAAATTTACCCACGTAATTATTAATATAGTGAAAGAAATAACTATTGATATATTTTAAAACATAAAATAAACACATATAATTAGCATGGGTACGTTCATAAAAAACTATTGGTACAAATTAAGGTACATATTGAAATTCAAAACTATGGGTGCAAATTAAATTGAAAATATGGGCACATATTAAAATTCAAAATTATGGATACAAATTAAAACTAAAATGAATATTGGTAGAAACTAAAAAAAAAGATACAAATTATAAATAGAAATATATGAAGAAAAAAAATACTAAAAAGATTATATTTGAAAATGATTAATATTTTTTTCTAAATTGACATATAAAGACTTGTAAATAATTTAATATTCGAATAATGGCACGAAGAAAAGTCAAGGGACCTTGATCAAAAACGAAAAAGGAATAAGATTTTAATTAATAATAAGGAGAAACGAGGGATGAGAACCTAATTTATCCTATTATTTATGAATAATTTGAAGCCTCTTCATTTGTTTTTAGTAATAATGATTACATTCCATCGCAATATCTATACTATTATTAAGAGAACCCTCCTTGTCAACTTTTTGCAACTTTTTTTTCCTATTTTGCCATCACTTTTGATACACAATACTTACATAAGGAGGGCAAAATAGTAATTTTGTATCTTTTGACCCCCTTTTTTTTTCCTATTTTGCCCTCACTTTTGATACACAATACTTACATAAGGACGGTAAAATAGTAATTTTGTATCTTTTGAGAAAATGACAATCATATCCCTATTTTCCTATTTTACCCGCACTTTTGATACACAATATTTACATAAAGAGGACAAAACAGTAATTATGTAATATTAAGATAAAATATGCACTTATTAAGAGAAATTGTTCCACCATCATTTTTTCATACTCTTTTCAAAATTTTAAAATCTAATCACACTCCTTAATAAAAAAAACAAAAAATAAAATGAAATTGTTCACACACACAGAATGTGTGCTCATCGGTTAGTAAAAATAAAATAAAATGAAAAGCAATTCAAAATTGGGGATAATGTTTTTGATAGGTGGTGTAACTACACAGATACGTCGTCCACAGATTTATTATTGACTCGCCTAACAAGCTTTACCTTTAAAATACAGGATTTTATTCAAAGCCTCGGTTTCTTTTTTTTGGACAAGAATATTATTGTTGGATTAGACAGATAATTACATTTTAAGCCTCGGTTTCTTTGTTGGATTAGACAGATTATTGTTGGATTAGACAGATTATTACATTTTAAAAACATCGGAAAATAATGCTAATAAATTTCAAACAAATAACTACAAATTTGCAAGAGTGGGAATGAAATCAACGGAATTGACATCGATTTCGGGGAAATAAGCGGCATTTTGAATTAGTTGTCATGAAACCGCATGTGGTATGTGAACGTACAAAGAAGAAAGCAGAGCGGAGAAATCATATAAGAAAAAGAAGGTGGAGGCTTGTGCGTTAGCGCTCGCGTTATGGGCTTGTGAGTTAGCGCTCGTATGTGGTATGTTATACTTCTACCTCATCAAACAACAACTTGACCTCGCGTTCAATTTAATGGTATTCAATCTAAGCTGGTCTACAAAACAGGCTTAGAGCATCTTCATCGCTGTAAAGGTATTAGGTTCGAATTTTGAGGATGACGAATTCGATACCAAGTTTGACTGCCCATTATGTGACTTAACCGAACTCTGTCTCCCTTTAGTATAAAAATATTGATGTACTAAAAAAAAAATTCATTTTGATCAATTACGCAGACAAAAACTAGCTCCTATGATGCAATTGAGTATGCAGAGTTTGCCTACCCTACAGCTTATGAGTAGGGAAATTGGGTCCCACAACTCTTTATATAATAAAATATCGTATGTGAAAAAAGATGACAAAATAAAATATAGAAGTAGGAATCTGGATCCTCTTTGTGAAGATTCCGTAGATCCGTTAATCTTGTGGTAAAAAATTTAGTCTCTCTAGCATTACTCTTTTACATAAGGCAATTGAGTAGTTTTTATAGTACAATTTGGCTTACTCTACTTGCCTACACCATTTGACAGGGCGACACTCATCTTCTTGCCTTTGTTCCTCATCCCTTCATGTAATTCGAAATCCAAACTATTGTTTAAAAAAATCATATTAACTAGCATTCCTTGGTCTTGAGCATTCTATCCATTTAACTAGAGCAATCAAAAAATTCTAAAGAGATGGTCGAAATTCTCCTAAAGATTGCATAAAGTCTAAAGAGGGTCAAAATTTTGCTAAATTTATCCCTTATGGGTGCCAATTCAAAATTTTCAAACACAAATACCTCTTTAACCCGCCCACCCAAACCGAAAACTAATTGTGTTGGGTGAGTCAGAGTAACAAATTGTTCAATCAGTGATAGGTTGGTCGAATGATGACTCGAGCATAATTTATCAGCCCACGGGTTGGTTTTAAACAGACCAACCTACCCAATGCTCAGTCCTAGTAGAGACGAGGGAAGTGAACAATGCTTGGAGAAGGAAACAATTTTGATGAAGAATCGTATTTGTTTTATTTTTTGTTTTTTATTTTTTCGATAGAACATAGTTGGATTTCCAATACGAAAAGAGTTGGATTTGTTAAGTGAGGTTAAGTGGATGGCCAGTTGCCAAACTTGTTTACAAAAAAATATACAAAATTGGTTATACTAGAAATTATACAAAATTGATTTAACATATATTTGAAACTAATTCTGTAAAAATAGTCGATGAGAGGTTAGGCTGATGGCATGTATGCAGTTTTATTGAAAATATACAAACTAATTCTACTAAAATTATACAAAAAGATTCTACTAAAAAAGTATACAAAACTAATTCTACATGAATTTGAAACTGATTATGCAAAAATGGTCAAAGACGAGTTGAACTGATTCTGCATAAAATGATCGAAAACGGGTTGAACTGATTCTGCAAAAAAATTGTCCAATGGGTTCAATTGATTCTGCAAACAAATGATCAAAGACGGGTTGAACTGATTCTGAAAAGAAAAAAAATGGTCGAACATGTTGAACTGATTCTGCAAAAATGGTCGATGACGGGTTGAAGTGATTATGCAAAAATGGTTGAGTACTCGTTGAAGTCATTCTGCCAAAATGATCGAGGATGGGTTGAAGTGATTCTGCCAAAATGGTCGAGGACGGGTTGAAGTGATCAAAAATGGTCGAGGACGGGTTGAAGTGATCAAAAATGGTCGATGACGGGTTGAACTGATTCTACAAAAATGGTCGAGGACGGTTTAAAATAATTCTGCAAAAAAGGTCGAAAACTGGTTGAAGTGATTAGGCAAAAATGGCCGAAGATGGGTTGAATTAATTCTGCAAAAATGGTCGAAGACTGGTTGAACTGATTCTGCAAAAATGATAGAGGACTGGTTGAACTGATTCTGCAAAAATGGTCGAGGGCGGATTAAACTGATTCTGCAAAAATGGTCGAGGACGGGTTGACTTGATTCTAGTAATAAATGATACAAACTGATTCTACATATAATTTCAAAACTGATTCTACAAAAATAGTCGAAGAAAGGTTGAGGTTATGACACATAATAATTTTGTTGGAGTTCTGAGGGTTAAGTTCTATTAACAGTCCTAAAGCTTTAGGGGTATGACTGGTATTTTAAAACATTGTTTTCATGTTTTTGGGCTGGGCGTTAGTAATTTTTGTGTTTTTGTCTCTCCTTGTGATGTTTAAAAAATAGTGGAGTTACTTGAAATATAATGAAAGTTTTTGTCTTTATATATAAAGCTCCCTTAAGAATAAAACAAATCAAAACAAATAGAGAATCCAAACTAAAATGGAAAAACCGTTCAGAAGGGGAGAGGATGAATGGGGCATCATTTTTGAAACTGCTATGAGCAGTTATCGTTGGTTTTTTTAAATGGATATCGATGGGAAAACGCCTAAAAAAATTTTGACTGGCCGGGTTTCTTTTTTAGTTATTTTTCTCTTTAATTCACCGTAATTTCTTGATGAATGAATTTTAACAAATATTACATAGAATATTTATGCTTCCATTTTGATTAGTACGGTTGTTGCGTATTTTAGATTATTAAACAAAAATAAAAAAATATTTGACCAAAAAAAAAAAAAAAAACAAATAAAAGTAAAGGGACGTGATGGATAACTCCTCCATTTTAGGATGATATATTAATATCTCACAAAATTATATTAAACAAAAAGAAACAAATAAAAGTAAAGGGACGTGATGATTAACTCCTCCATTTTAGGATGAGATATTAAAGTCAAAGATAACTGTATTGAACATCATTTTAGGAGAGAAATATTAAAAATAAAGTAAAAAAGGCGACTTGGTGAATAATTGCTCTCTATTTTAGGAGAAAGAGATATTAAACAGAAAAATTAAAATTTGTTATATTGGAAAAAAAAAAGGAAAAAAAAAAAGAAACAAATAAAACAACAGGAACTTCTCCTTATTGTAGGCCTAATTTACTGAATTGTATTTAGGACCAAAGAGGGAAATGATCGATGGCTAGAGAGAGAGAAGAGAGAGATGTAATTCTGAGGTGTGCGTTGTATCACCCCATTATGCCTTTATTTATAGTAGTAGGGAAGGTTAAATCCTTACCCTAATAGGATTACAACTCTCATAGGATATTAACTACTAAAAGGAATATTCAACGATATCCCTAGATACATTAGGATTTACACAATCACATTCCTAATCTAATAGGACAACAACACTCCCCCTTGAGTGTGTAAATACTCAAACAAAACATCGCATCAGATGTCACATCCCAACTCAACTCCGCCGTAGCACGATATTGTCCGCTCTGGGCTTACCATTCCCTCACGATTTTGTTTTTGGGGCAAGAGAACCTCACTACCCCAAAAAGTCCTCATGCTATAAGAAGGGGAGCATGTGCATATAAGGCACATCACCCCCTCTCCGTTGGTCGATGTGGGATCTCACAATCCTCCCCACTTAAGGGGAACCCGGAGTCCTCGTCGGCACATCCGCACCAAATGACAGAGTGGCTCTGATACCTAATTGTCACATCCCAACTCGACTCCGCCGTAGCATGATATTGTCCGATCGGAGCTTACCATTCCCTCACAGTTTTGTTTTTGGGGTAAGAGAACCTCACTACCCCAAAATGTCTCATGCTATAAAGAGGGGATCATGTACATATAAGGCACAACACCCCCTCTCCGTTGGTCGATGTGGGATCTCACATCAGATCTTCAGCAGATGTGGTAGAATAGTTGATGAAGTCGTCGGCACAACGGGTGAATGCGAGTCTCAAATTTGAAAGAAAATATGCATGGTTAGTAAAACTCCCAAAACCGCACTATGGTAAAACCTAAGATAGGTAAAAACCCAAAGACTAAGGAGAAAAGTGAAAAGTATGCATAATGTCTAAAACAAACGTCAAACAGTACGAAAATAGTGAACTTAACGGAGTATGATCATCCCAGGATGGGTGCCTCATTAAAACCTCGTTAGGTAGCAAAAACCCAGTGGGAAAAATGCTCATATTCATAGGAAAAAGGGTGCATTAAGATCAAGTGAGTATGCTTTTGGATACTCCCCCTGAGTTAGACATAACTTCCAAATAAGAGAACTACAAGCAATTCAATTCAAATAATTTATGCATATCAATTCCTTGGACGAGCTTTTGAAAAGTAGACTTGGGCAATGACTTGGTGAAGAGATCGGCCAGGTTGTCCTAGGAACGGATTTGCTTGACTTCAATGTTCTGATGTTGTTGTTGATGGTGAGAATAAAAGAACTTCAGCGTTATGTGCTTGGTGTTGTCTCCCTTGATGTATCCCTTCTTTAACTGCTCGATACATGCTACAGTATCTTCAAAGATCGTCGTAGAAAGGTCAACGACGGAAGTAAGACCACTAGAGCTTCAAATATGTTCTATGACTACTCTCAACCAAAAACACTCACGCGATACTTCATGCAGTGCTAGAATCTCAGCATGGTTCGAAGAAGTCGCAACTAGCGTTTGCTTGGTAGACCTCCAAGATATAGCGGTGTTTCTAACGGTAAAGACATAGCTTGTTTGAGAACGTGCCCTATGTGGGTCGGACAGATAACCAGCATCTATGTAACCAACGAGGCGAGAATCAACTCGAGGACCGAAGGGGGTTGCGGCTCCTCTCGAGGATTCATAGGTGTAGAACAACCCCAAATCCATTGTACCCTTAAGGTACCGGAAAATGTCTTTAACACAAATCCAATGTCTGTGTGTAGGCGCGCTGATGTATCTAGCCAAATGATTCACAGCGAAAAAGATGTCGGGTCTAGTGCATTGAGCCAAGTACAATAAAGCACCAATTGCACTTAAGTATGGAACTTCAGGCTCTAAAATTTCTTCCTCATCCTTCTTGGGAAGGAAGGGATCTCGTTTAGCATCTATAGTCTGAACGACCATAAGAGTACTGGAAGGCTTTGCTTTATCATTAAAACGTCGCAATACATTTTTGGGTGTAGTTGGATTGATGTACTAAGATTCCATCCGAACAATGCTTATTCTCCGGGCCAAGACAATACCGAGCTTTCCCAATATCTTTCATCTCAAATTCCAATTTCAAGTGAACGATTATTTCCTCAAGCTCTGCGAGAGTTCAGATGGGGTTCATGTCGTCCACATAAACTGCAATGATCGTAAATCCAGAATGTGACTTATTGATAGGAACCCACGACCTCCACTTCTTGCAATTTCACCACCGGAGGTTGCTTGGCTGCCAGAAGTCAAACCACCCCAAAACAGAAACCCAAGTCCAGGAGTGAGTGACGCTCCGGGGGAAGGGAAGTGGCCCCGTGGGGTGAGGTGAGTGGCGTGCTGACAGGACGTGGTTTGTTGGGGGCTCAACAGCTCTCCATCAACGACGTCTTCAGCATCATCCTCATCAGATCAAACGGTGCTCGCCTTCAACACTCGCACGAATAGGTAGTGCATCTTCTCCACCAGATCAAACGATGGCCGATCCATTGACATGCTTTCTGTTGGCTCCAGCTGCAGCGTATAGTTCATTACTGGTGGCCTTAGCATTGGTTGTGGGCCATTGATTCCGTGAAATTTCTGATGGTAGAAGACGACCGTGGATGGGACCAGATCTGTGCGATGACTGAAACTATAGCCCGAGTCAACGAGTTCGATGAGAGGCTGAATTTCTCTCAGCTTGTGTGACTCGGTCGAGTTGCTGAATGCGTTGAAGCTATCAGAAGAATGGCATGCATGATGTTGGCATGGGCTCGGTGGGAATTGATGAGGCGGAGTCTGTTGGTTGTGTTCATTGGTTGTGATCTGTCTTCTTCTCATCGCCCAGCGCCACTACAACTCCTCCATTTCAAGCTCGATGCCTTACACTATCTCAAACTCATCACTTTGGCCACCATGATCCAAATTTGCAAAGAACTTCAGTGATTGCTGTCAAATGACTAGCCGGTCGTGAAGCTCGACGCCTTGCACCACCTCAAGCTCATTATTCTGGCTACCATGATCAAAATCAGAGAAGAACTTCAATGATAGCTGTCAAACGACTAGCCGGTCGTGAAGCTCGACGCCTTACACTCAGCCACAAGCTCCAGCTACTTCTGCATATCCGCCATGGCTACTGCCTTTGAATGTGATTAACAAAACCAAAGTTTGTCAACTCACATATACTTGCCCCTTTTGCTCTGGTGCTGCCTTTGAATGTGATTAACAAAACCAAAGTTTGTCAACTTACATATACTTGCCCTTTTTGCTCTATTGCTGCCTTTGAATGTGATTAACAAAACCAAAGTTTGTCAACTCACATATACTTGCCTTTTTTGCTCTGCTGCTGCCTTTGAATATGATTAACAAAACCAAAGTGTGTCAACTAGTACCTACTTGCATCTTAGCTCCGTGCCTAGCCTCTCACTGCTCCAAGCTCCTCTGCATTTCTCCCTGCACCATGTGGGGATATATAGAACAGAAAGGGAAGGTGTTGGCCGACAAAAACAAAAAAACAAAAAAAAAATTATGAAGATTTCAGGAATGGTGCACGCACCATGTGAAGGGTTTTAGGTGGGATTAAGCTACAGGACAAAGGCACATGTTTAAAAGTGACCCATCAACACATTTGACGTGAGTTCCCGCATGCCAATTCAAAGGTGGAGCTCACATTTTTCTTAAGAGGAATGATATCTTATGCAAATTCAAGCACCCACTGAGGAACCCAGCTGTGCCATCTTCAAGCCATTCACAAGTGCATGCTACTGTTAACAAGTCAAGAAAGAAAAGGAAAAGAGGTGGTGGTGACAAAATTATTGAAAAGAAGAAAGTAGGGGAAGGATGGTGCACAACACCATCTTGGAAAAATATGATTAAAATATATATATATATATATATATATATATATATATATATATATACACATTAAAAAATAAATAAAATAAATAAATAAAAGAAAGAGAAGAAAAAAAGGGGAAGTAACACATCTTAGTGAGATATACGTTTTATTTGTATTTAGCACAATACACTTAATAAAGTAAAGCATGTCTATTGATATCTCTGAGAAGTTGCACATTAAAAATTAAAAAAAAAAAATTAGAAACAGAAGGGAGCCTTCACAAAGGTTGCTCACGTAACGCCTCACTACTCGGTGGAACTCCAAGAAGAAGAGGCACCAAAGGTTGATTATTTGGAGCCTCAATGCTTGGTTGAACTCCAGATGGCGAAGGCAAAAGGTGCCACTGGAGGAAAGCCACAAACCTCTGATGGTCACTTTGAATCCGACCTTCAGATTCCTGCAGCTGATCAAGCTTTCTCTTCATGCTCGTTGAATAATCATTTGCAAGCATGCCCAACTCTTTATTCTCGCACTTGAGCCGTTTGATTTCTCATCCAAGGTTTGCCACCTCGGCCGTCAATGATTCGACTTGGCGACTTCGAGCCAGTAAGCGTTGGCCCATGTTGGACACAAAGCTCGCACACTGAACACTAAGAGCCCGGGAGTCTTGAACAGCTAACTCATCGGACCATCGTGAAAGTATCCTATTATCTCTAGGAGTGAGGAGGTTCCTAGCTACTATCGTAGCCGTTGTTGTATCCTTCATCACGGAGTCTTCAACCGTGAGAGGGCCATTAGAAGATAAGAAGGATGGGCGTCATATATCACCCTGAAGCGACGCGCCTGTATCGCTCCCGAGACTCAAATCTAAGCAAATGTTAGACGGGTAAGCAATTTTCAGAAATAATAAAAGAAAAGGGTTGGATAGATTAAAATCTCAGAAATATAGCAGAGATAATTTTCACGGGCGGGAAATCTTCAAAGTGTGCATTTTGAATACAATCGATACCTCTATAAAAGGAGAAGCAACACAGCCACCTGTTCAAAAAATCGAAGAGACACTACTCCCTGAATTTCAAAAGCCGGATTTTCATGCATAAAATCCGTCAACACTTTTCAGACGCAATCTCAGCTTTTCAGATATCACGTGCAACTTTGTCAAAGATCTTTGACAAAGTTGAAAACGCGTGAATTCTACTATTCCAACTACAACACTGTCGCCGACAAGCGTGGGTAACAAGACCACGTCCGCACCACTACCTGTTAATGGGAAATCCCTATATATGTTAACCTTCATCCTCCATGGCAAGGCACACATCCAAAACGCCTGATTCTTCTTCCTTGCCAAGAATGCATCTGCAACCAAACCCCTCAACATACTCAGTTTTCTTCTTCCCTGAAAAACACCTCTTCAACCAAGTCACACCAAAGCAAAAGTATCTCATATCATCTGGATCGAAAGCAAGAGTATCTCATAGCATGCTTTCTCCCTATCCATTTCTTTGTCCTCCTTTTTCCCTGCAGAACAAAGACAAAGAGAGCAATCAGCCAGCGCTTGGAATCAACCTTCCGATTTGGAACCGAATTCCTGGAAGCCTCTTCCCTGATTGTTTACCTAACGTCGCTCTCAAGTACTCATCTTCAACTATTGATGTACTTCCAAGGAAGATACCACATATGACTGAAGAACAAATGAGGCAGGTGAAATTGATACATCGAAGCATGGGGAGACAAGCGCAACCAATATATGTGATGGTTCATCCACTACTTCTTCAAAAGAAAACGTATCTTATATCATCAAGGTCGAAAGCAAAGGTATCTCATATCATGTTTTTTCCCTGTCTTTTCCTTTGCCCTTGCTCTTAACTGCAAGATAGGGAGAAAGAAAGCAATCAGTCAAAACCTGAAATCAAACGTCTGATCTGGAACTGATTGCTCCAAAGCTTTGCCTGATTGATTTCCTTGCATTGCTCTCGAGTGGTCATCTTCAACTGTTGTTGAAGCTGGGTCTCAAGTCACCAACATAGATGGGTCGCTGAGAAGTGATGCTTTGAATGACCATTCAAATGCAAAAGGTTGTGCACCACTTTTGCTATGCAAAAGAAACAAGTAGAGAAGAATGCAGTGTGATGAGCTGTAACAAATCACTATAGCACAATGAAATGCATAATCCAGACGGAGGAGTCTAAGTCAAATCCAAGTTCGGCATCGTCGTTCTAATGGAAGAGCTTGAAAAGCTTCAACAGTCTTTCGCTGACACTATCGCCGAAGAGCAAAGCCTCGCCGTGCAACGCCATTAAATCACCACTGATTCTTCAAAAGAAAAAGTACCTCATATCATCAGGGTCTAAAGCGAAAGTATCTCATATCATGTTTTATCCCTGTCATTTTCTTTGTCCTTGTTCTTACCTGCAAGATAATGAGAAGGAGAGCAATCAGTCAGCACTTGGAATCAAGCTTCCAGTCAGGAATCGACTGCCTGGAACCCCTTCCTTGATTGTTTACCTAACATCGTTCTCGAGTACTCATCCACATCTGCCTGGAGAACATACAAAACGAGTGACAATGAAACATCAATCTTGTGGATCATCAGTAAACGCAACAACTGCACGTGCTGATATATCCCCTAACCCTCTTCAATACGAATTGGAAAGATTGAACAAAGAAACAGGCCATCACCTCCACCCCGTGCCTACCTTCCAGGTGTCTAAATCCTGAAGCCACTCGTGGTCCTATCTAAATTCAAGATCAAGCCTCGATGACCCTTGAAAGGAATCACAAGTTTGAATCAAGATCAAGTGTCCACCATCCTTGAATCAAATTCAACTCCAGATGAAATGAGTAAGTTCAGACCTTTGGAGGAAGCCAAAAAACCCTCCATCCCAGTTCAAGATTAAGCCTGTGGAAAATCAACAATTGGAAGAAACCAGAAAATCTTCCAGCCAAATTCAAGATCAAGTCCCGATGGCCCTTGAAGAAATTTCCAGCCCAATTCAAGATCAAGCCTTAGCGGCCCTTGGATCAACATCTACATTAAGGGACTTCAAAACGCATCTTCTACACTTGACAAGCACATGTATACGACGCACCTTGAAGTGGGGGCATTTGTAGACATCCAAATTTCTTTGAAATAAATGTTAAACAATGCCTTAAAATTTCAATATTCACATGTCACATAAATTTTACATGTAGCGTGTGACTCAACGAAAAATTGAAAGAAACTAGAAAAGTCACCAAATAAGACACGTGTCAACAACTGGCATAAATGATTTATTTCATTTGAATATTATATTCAAAATTAGGCCTTGAAAAAATTCTATAAATACAAGGCCATTTCATCCATTTTAGGGACCAATTCACATATACATTTCTCTACTCCCAAATTGGAAGAGAATTCCCCAAATCCTTGAAAGCTTTGAAACTCTAAAAGTTTTCAAGAATTTCGAAGGATCAAGAAAGCTCTCTTCGTTTTTCATCAAATCCTTGAAGAAATCCACGTAAATGTTCATCAAGATCAAGCCCCAAAGGCCCTTGAAGATCCGTTCATCGTTCAACCTTCAAGATCAAGCCCCATAGACCTTTGAAGAAACTTCCATCAACCTTCAAGATCAAGCCCCGAGGGCCCCTTGAAGAAACTTCCGTCAAACTTCAAGATAAAGCCCCGAAGGCCCTTTGAAGAAACTTCCAACCATTCATCCAAGATCAAGCCTCAAAGGCCATTGGATCAACAACACAATCCACAATTCTACGCCTTACGAAGATAGAATCAGAGGATCAAATTGTAAAAGAGATTGTAACCCCAAAATTAATACAAAATATTATTTTGTACACGTGTTCTTGTCTCGTTCATCGCAGGAATTTCCGTGTTTACAAGGTCCAAACACCTTACATTTAGCAAGCGAATCGAGTTCGACTTAGATTGCTTGTTTCCAGTTTGACCAATCGGTTCTACATCAACATTCATCAACGGAATGAGATTCAATGTTATCGCTCAACATGATCTCAATAACTACTGCATGTGCTACTATATCGCCGACGATCATCTCATTTCTACCCCACACATCATTTAAGCTAGCATGATAGACCAAAATCTCACGATTCTCGGTAGGAGGATTCCTTTCTTCAATGATGCTTCGGTAATCTAGAATTTCCTCATGAGTTGGATAGATGAGTAAGCGGCAGTCAGATTCACGGTAAACTCTTCAGAAGCCTGTGTCGTGGGTTTCCTCTTCCGGGGGTGTGAATCTTTTGAACCAGGAGGTCTGCCACGCTTTTGTGTAGGGGCAGATGATTGGCTAGCCGTTAATGTACGTGGATCACCAAGATTGGTGTTCCGGGCTTCCAGGAGGGAAGTCCGTCGTACATTTGGTACATCTATCTTTCTAGGCACATTCGTAGCTAGAATATATGGGCGCTAGATCGGTGAAGGCATCTGGCATGCTCTGAGTTATGCTCTGGAGATCTAATATGCGCTGCATTTCAATTTCAGACTGAGCGGTGCGGGGATCTAAATGAGACAAAGTAGGAGTCGTCCACGATAATTCGCGTCGTTCATGTTCTTATCTCCCCCTAATGACAGGAAGACTGTCTCATAAAAGTGACAATCCGCAAAACGAGCGGTAAATAGATCACCTGTCAAAGGTTTTAAGTAACGAATAATCGAAGGAGAATCATATCTGATATAGATTTCCCTCCTTCGCTGAGGCCCCATTTTTGTATGTAAGGGCGGCAAAATCAACACATAGACCGCACAACCAAAAACTCGCAGATGCAATATGTCTTGGGTCGCAACATGCCTGAGGCGGACCAACATGGTTGCGTGCAATATTGCATGGCCCCAAGCAGCGATCGAGAGCTTGGTACGTATGACCAACGATCGAGCAATCATTTGTAAGCGCTTAATGAATACCTCTGCCAGGCCGTTCTGGGTATGAACATGGGGTACTAGATGTTCAACTTTAACCTCAACCGACATGCAATAGTAATAAAAAGTTTTAGATGTGAATTCTCCAGCATTATCCAATCGAATATATTTGATCGGATAATTAGGGTGGTGAGCCCTGAGCTTGATAACCTGACCAACAGTTTCGAGAATGCAACGTTCCTTGTGGACACCAAGAACACGTGTGAGCAACGTGTGGAAGTGTTAACCAAAACCATAAAATATCTAAATGGTCCACATGGAGGATGAATCGGTCCACAAATGTCCCCCTGAATCCATTGTAGAAAAATTGGAGGATTCGAACTAATCTTGTCATAAAAGGGCTTAGTAATAAGCTTTCCCATAGAACATATTTGACATGCGATTCCTTGAATCAAACCTAAACTTTGGGTTAGTGGATGCCAGTGTGATGATTTGAGGATACAGCGAATCGTTATTCGTCTAGGATGTCCCAAACGATCATGCCAAAGTGTAATTTCGTGTACGGTCCCAGAGGTAGGCCGGCCACATAGTGGCATTCTATGGGGTGTATGGTCGTAGTATACAGAACATTCGGGATACGCTCCATCTTCTTTAGAATACACTTATGGCCATATTCGAAAGAAGTTATGCATAGAAATTCAACTCCGTTTTCTATGTGGGTTTCAGCATGATAATTGTTATCTCTAATGTCCTTAAAGCTCAACAATGTTCTTCCAGAACGTGGAGAATAAAGAGCCTCATCAATGGTCAAGATTGTACCATTGGACAACATTATACGTGCCTCACCATATCCTTTGATCAGGTTGGATGGGCCCGAGAGGGTTGTCAAAGGTGCATTCTTAGGTATGAAGTTAGTGAAATAGATGCGTTCACGTAAAACGGTGTGCGTGGTTGCACTATTTGCCAGACAACTAACTTCCCCACTAGTCATACCTAGAATGAAAAATTAATTTGAATCGGTCACATGCATAAAAGTTCTTAAAAATAAATATCCATTCAAAATAATTTTAAGATTTTAAGACGGAAATTAATTAAAACTTAATACCCAAAAAACAAATCACCAACAAATGATCCAAACATAAAGGAAAATTGTTCAAAATTTAACCAAAAAACAAGAGGGGGTTCGGCCACTACTGTGGAATTCGGCCCCATGGTCTTATTTCAACTAAAAAATAAGTCTATGTCTAAGATTCTAATTTTTCATAGGTGTGATAGCCTCCTGAAAGTCATAAACCTCCATCTTTGTACTCTCCAGATCGTCCACTTGCACAAAGTTTGATTCAAACTTCTTACGATGAGAATGATATTCAGCTACAACCTTCTGGGGAGCTCGGCAAATACGGGAATAATGGTCTTTTGAACAACAGTGATAGCACATATCCGCATCCATGGTTTCAGCTGCTTTGCCCTTATTCTTGAAGTTTGGGGCATTGGGAGCGAGGTTAAGGCGCTTCTGGGCTTTGTTTTCTCCCTTGGATGGGCCTTGACTCTGTTGACCTTGGTGGGATGAACAGACAATTGTTTTTGAGTTAGTTTGCCAAACATGTAAGTTTTTTTATTTTTAATTTAATTTGTTTTTGTTTGTTGAAGAAAACTTGCATATACAGTGGTATTTGAATAAATTAGATGAGACAGTTGAGAGAAGATAAATCGCCCTTGTTCGACGAAGAACTACTGGAACTGGCATGTGGTCCCATAATAGCCAAAACGTACTCTGGTTGTTACATGGACGGAGTAAAATTCATCATAGCGGAACAATGCGATAAGTTGTACACTAAAACAATGGAATTTTTGTCCTGGGAAAAATGCAAATAGTTTTTGCTTCGACAAAATTATAAGTGTGGTTCAATTGTTATATGCAAACCATAAGGAGGTTAAGTTGGAGGTTAAGTTGTTCACATGTCATTGGTATGATACAAACCCAGATAACCCAGACAGTGTTATTGAAGATAATTTCTTGTTATTCATCAGCACAAACCTTCGGTGGTTTGAGGATGATCCCCACATCCTCGGAAGTATGACGAAACAAGTATTCTACCTTGATGATCCAAAGACGAGGGGGAGAGGGTTGGAAAGTAGTCCAATTTAGACAATATAGAAATATTTGTTAGAATCTCTTTTCACATTGTCCCTCAATATTGTTTTCCGAATCATAAAGGGCTCCTCATGATCTTCTGACTCGTCATCTAAATCTGGAATCTCATACTCTTCTCGAACCAATTTTCAAAGATCTTGTGACTTGAAAATGGTGGTCATCCTAATCCTCTAGAAATCATCGTTCTCATTATTGAAAATGGGAAATCTAAGCTCACTGCTACTTGATCCAGACATCTCTCAGTTCTTAAACCACTTCATAGGGTTTCAAATGTTCGAAATCTTGCAAAAAAGATAGCTTCCGCAACGCCCTGTTGATTTAATCGAACCTAGGCTCTGAGGCCATGTTAATATTTTGTATTTTGGGTGTTCGAATAAAGAGGAATTTCAGTATTAGTTAGAACTCAGAGCAGAGAGAATGAGAATGTAAGAGGGTGACGACTGTTAAACATTGCAGCTTGGAATCATATATAGATATATATATATATATACACATATATATCATAGTAGTATGGTTTTGGTCCCAATTATAGTCATCAATCTTATCTCTATTGAGAAAGAAGACAAGGAACTCTACCTAACATTGTACTATTCTAACCTTAACCATACAATTCAGTTTTAATCTCAACCCTCCATTTGTTTTTTAGGACTTGGCTTGAGAACTAGCCGTTGGTATTTAAACAAAACTAGTTGTTGGCTTCTTGTTGTTGTTGCCGAAGACTGTTTGACTTCCAACAATCAAACATAAAACGAATTATGAATCTTCCAAAATTAACTGCTACATAAAGAATGTCCATAGACGGAGATTCAATTTCCAAGCTGTGGACATTTGTAGATCCAAGGCCAGATTTAGAGTAGATTTGATAGGGTTAACATGGGGTTGTGCAAGGGGCCTTACTTTATTGGCATAGAGTGTTGAAGGAGGCGTATAACAGTTGTTTCTTTCAGAAAGTAATTCAATTTTTTTTTTTCAACCTAGAAGCGTTTTTAACATTTTTTTGTCAAACACTATCAGAAGTGCTTTTGGTGGTCTAAAACTGTTTTTACCTATTTTAAAAACAATTCCAAACAAACATAAACTAATAGTCTTAGGACCAAGAAAATCTATTAATTTAGTGGAATATTAAATAATTGACAAATTAATAATTTATTGATTAATTAATAGCTTATTAATTTATTAAGGTATTCCGTATTTTCTCTAATGCTCTTAGCATTTAATGTTTCGTAGTACATAAATGGAACACTATTGCAAGTCAAAACTCTATTTAAACAAAAAATGTCTTGGGGCTCGTTTGGAAGTGTTTTTAAAATGACTAAAAAGCTTTTAGAGAAAATATTTTCAGGTTCTAAAAGCACTTAAAGTGCTTCCTATAAGAAACACATAACTGGTGCTTCTTGCAAGAAACACTTTAAGTGTTTTTTTTTTTTTTTTTTTTTTTTTAGGATTTACTTGTATTTTTACTAAATATTGGTTCTAAAAATATTTTCACAAAAAGCACTTCAATCCATTTTAAAAGCAGTTCCAAAGAACCCTTAGTAATAGGAAATTATTAATTTATATATTACTTGAGACTTATATGAAATTTTGATGTTTAAAATGTGGCATTTCATTTGGAGATGCTCTTATCTTATAAATTTAGCGTATTATTAATTTAGCAAGCGATCCTTAAGTTGGGAACAATAACAATATTATTTAACAGATGTTATTAATTTATCAGGTATTAAAGTATCGAGATTCTACTATATTGATTGCATCAAAAACGAAGAAAATCTTTGAAACTACTCATTTTCATTGTATTTGTAGGATTTCTTCTTTCTTATTTGTTGTAGCAGACAATGAACTTGCGTAGTCGTGAATTAGTAGAGAATGAAATTATGACACGTTTGTGCCTACGAAGATCGATTGAGTTTGTAAGGATCGTTATTTTCGCTTAGACAAAGGTCTAAGTTCAAGTAAGTCTGACCTACCCTTCCTAAACTTTTTTTTTTGTAACGAACAATAGTGTTTACATTAAGAGGGAGATGTTGGGCTTAAACTCACAATGGGTTAGCAATAATGTAGTTTAAATTTGCATTTGACGATTATCGAACCTAAAACCTCTCACTTATGTGGCCTTCCTAATTTTTTTTGTTACCTAAAAATGTATTCCACCCTGTGATTTTTTTAGCAAAGAATGTTTTTGTAAAGTAATGATTTGTTTGAATGAACGGTCGAATTTGATATCGCGTTAGGGTTTCACACTTGTGCTTTCAGGAACAATTCCTCCCTGAGGTTGCTATACAGGCAGCAATGGTTGTTCCTCCACCTCGCGGCCTCATACCATTCTACGCCACTCGACTCGACGGCTACAGTTCATCCAAGAACCTCCGAACCCTCACGCAGCTCCACACTAAAACCATAAAACTCGGCATTTCCCACCACGACTTCATTTGAACGAAGCTCCTCTGCTCCTACGCCGCCTCCTCCCAACTGAAGCAATCCAACCTTCTCTTCTCCTTCTGCACTAGCCGACCAACCTTCATATTCAACACCCTTATCAGAGCCCATTCTTCCCAAGGCCTCTTCTCACAGTCTCTGTCCATTTTTCTCTGAATGCTCGCCGCCAATAAACCCTTCGACCACCATACCTTGCCTGCGGTTCTCAAATCTTGTGCCGGGTTATCGGTGTTGAGGCTTGGCAAACAAGTTCATGGAGCTGTTTTGGTCAATGGGTTTGGCTTTGACTTGGCGAATTCAAATGCGTTGATTACTATGTATGCCAAGTGTGGTGATTTGGCGGGTGCCCATAAAGTGTTTGACGGAATGCTAATGAGGGATGAGATTTCTTGGTCGGCAATTATGTCGGGGTATGGGATGTATGGAGTGTTTGATGAGGTGTTTGAGTTGTTTGATAGGATGCTGGAGGTAGGAGAGAGGCCGGACGGGGTGACTTTCACTACGGTTTTGACAGCGTGTAGTCATGGAGGGCTGACAGAGAAGGGAAAAGAGTATTTTGAAATGATGAAGTAGAGGTTCGAGGTGATGCCCGGGTTGGAGCATTATACCTAGACCTGGCAAACGGGTCGTGTCTGTCGTGTTCATGTCATTTTCGTGTAACACCTGTTATCTTAACGGGTCGTGTCGTGACCCGACCCGTTATGACCCGTTAAGAAAATTATATTTTTTTCTTAAATTTGCACATACCACACATTGCCACATAAATATTACTTCAAAACATTAAAACACATTTGTCGTTTAAGTACTACATCTACATTTGAAAATAAAAGCCTAATAAAAAAACATTCATACACTACTAGTCTATTACAAAATATTAAATGTGCAAGGATATGCCAAATGAAAGAGCTTTTGTTTTCAAGGTTGTGAAGCCTTTTGTCACATCCCGACCCGGGGTCCACCACATCCCGGGCTCGTTCCACCACCGTAGCACGATATTGTCCGCTTTGGGCCCCGACTACGCCCTCACGGTTTTGTTTCTGGGAACTCACACGAGAACTTCCCAGTGGGTCACCCATCATGGGAGTGCTCTCGCACGCTACTCGCTTAACTTCGAAGTTCCCATGGAACCTGAAGCCAGTGAGCTCCCAAAAGGCCTCGCGCTAGGTAGGGATGGGAATAGACATATAAGGATCACTCCCCTGGGCGATGTGGGATCTCACAATCCACCCCCCTTAGGGGCCCGACGTCCTCGTCGGCACACTTCCGTCCAGGGATTGGCTCTGATACCAAACTGACACACCCCGACCCGGAAAGTCCACTAGGACTCCGAATCGAGCCGTGCTGGCCGACACCTGGAAGGTGACGAAGCCATGAAGTGTGATGATGTGTAAGAAAGTGAATAAATTTGAACCTAATTGTGTCTAAATATCAGAGTGCGCGGTGAGCGGGTAAGAACCCAATTCACACTGGCAGAGAATAAGTTGGGCAGTAATACATTCATCACACGCGTGATGTCAGCGTTTTCGGTTCTTGAGCCTAAAGCTCGAATCTTGCCACCTCGTCGAATAAGAAAAATGTGTTGATTTTTCTGAGTTTGAGTAGTTTTGTCGACTTGACGACATCTCAGAAGACCATCTTAGGCGAACTTCTTTATATACTTACACTATGTTTGGACGAGGGAAATAAACTTGAAATTTGGGTAAAAATTAGAATTTATAAATTGACATGCACCAATTCCTTTGTTTGGATTCATAAACATAGAAATTTAAAATTTCCGCATGGAAAAAAAACTTGGAATTTAGGACCTCCAATTCCCAAGTTTAAATTCCATGTAAATAGGTGTCATTTCCCAATTTCTATGATTGAGAGTTTAAAAATAACAAATTCCATATTCAATTCCATTGTTCTTTTAGGTTAACCAAACAGGAAAATTCACAAATTCTATAAAATAAAATCCCGTCATTTCAATTACTGTCACTTTAAAATTCCTTAGTAATCTTAAATTTCTTCATCCAAACATAGTGTTAAAGTGAAGAACTTTTCTACCAAAGGAAAGTTATGGATTTGAGACAAGTTGATGGCCCTAAAGCCGGGCTAATCTATCGACGATGGTGTGTCACCAGAGAATTATATCAATCCTATTATTATTTTCAGGCCATCATAATCAATCTATTCGAATTAAGAAACCAGAATTTGCTTTGGTCCCCTTGGCAGTATCCTTTAGCATGCCTAATTGTTTAGAATTCCTACGAAGCTTACTTCATCGAGATTCCAAGGTTGTTGAGGACGATGACAAGGTACTAAAGTAGTGGTATTCGATGAAGGAAACGTTTGAGAGATAGTCAGCTATGATTCCCAAAAGTACTAGCCTTCTTAATCGCTAGTACGGATTTTCAAGAGAAAGATCGACTTCTGTTTAAGTCGTTCTAAAGTGGATCATTAGTAAGTTCTTCTTTTTGGTTCGGGGACATCCTAGTCAATACTAATTTCCAAACTTCTTTTGGTGATGTACTTGTCATTTTGATGAGTATATGCACCTCAACTTGAGTTGTTATACCTATGCTTAGTACGAGATCTTCGAAGTAGTGAGTACTCTCATTTCAGGACCAAATTCTTCTTAGTCATTTTAAAACCATCTTCATAAGTGGACTCTAGCCTGAAATCGGTTTATGGTGACGCTACTAATTGACGATATTGTCGGATACCCAGGAACGGTCAACCAATATCCAAATGGTATGATTTTTGATACCGGACATAAGTGCTAGTATCGGGGAGTTGTACCTTACTCGGATTATCAGTTCACAGTGTCAAGGTAACGAATAATGTTAAAAATAGTATGAACTTGTTAATTAGAGCGAGACCACTAGACTGATTTATCGGAGGTTGCTAAAGTCAAAGAAACCAGCTTTCGGAAAGCTAGAAGCAAACCTTGTAGTAGGTTAGTAAAACCGTAGTTGCTTTCACCTTATCACCTTTCCAGGTAAGCTTAACCTCCCCTATTAGTTACCTTTTCGACTACATTCACTGATAGACAGTAGAATCGGAGTACTAGCTAATTTCTCACAGTTAGAGTGAAGGGATTATCGAAAAAGCTATGAAGACCCTTTTGCCCGTGGCGTAGCGAAAGGAATTATTATGGTACGTTTGAGGACGTACATTCAGACATCACATTCCAGGGTCTTATCGAAGATATTATCCTTGACCTACTTTTTCAGACGAGTTCAGTTTCTTTGCATTCTTCGAGTGACTCTCTTTATTTGGAAGAATTTAGTTACTAAATTTTATTGATTAAGAAGCTTATTTAGCCAAGTCTCTTTTGAGGGAACTTTGAACCTTAGGTTTGTACCTAGCATTTAGTCACTTCCTTAAGTGACGATTAAAGCTCTTATCCTCTATTTCGAGTTGACGATCTAGCTGACTCGTCCTCGTAACTTGAGTTTTCTTCCTTAATCTGTCTACTTTGTATTAGCCTTTTCGATGACTTTCTTATATACCTCGGTAGTGAGACCATATTCCTCAGCATCATCTTTGTTTTGATTGGTACGTATCTCAGAAGACGCGATCTTCGCATAAGGTATCATTTTTCTCATTCCAAGAAGAGTTTTGAGGACGAATGTCGAAATTCTCACTAAGTGTCGTGAGATTTAAGATATTCTCAGTTTTGTCAGGATTATCTTCTATTGGTTGGCAAGTTTTCAGTTATAAAGTTCCTCATCCCTTTATATCGAAGAAGTTGGTAGTTTGGTTGTGGTACAAAGAAAAATCGATGACAGCTTAAGTGTTGTCTTTTCTCCAAGTTGGATTCTTATATTCTCCACTAACACTGGGAATCTCGAAATTCATGATGACGTCTTCTTCAGGAGTTTTGGCCGAGTGCATGCATCATGAAAGGGTTTCGCTAAAGAAGATTGAAACTCTCATCAAGGCGGGGTGAATTTTGAGACATATTTGATTCTGTCAACTCTATTGACAATTTGTCAGTGACCTTTCGATTGTAATATTCTTCACGGCTTACGATCGAGGGATGTTATCTTATAGAATTAAGTTTCTGATAACCAAAGTATTGTCTCATTTCAACTCTGTTTCACGTCTTTCCATGACATTGATTATTTTGGAGGATTCATGTCGGTGTTCTTCTGAAAAATTCAGCCTTGCAGAGGTAGTTCGGCGAAATCTCATTCATATAATTGAACGATGGGAATTGCTGAAAGGAATCATCGTATGCATATTATGAGTTTGACAGTTATCCTCTTCGTTCGATACGGTGATCCTCTTCATTTGAAAATCAGTCGGCACATCGCTACAAGAAAATGTGTCCAAATTCTTTATTCATCTTAGAGCATTTCAAGTACCTTTTCCCTTGAGCATAGCTGAAATCTTTGTAGCAGTGGAGGAAGAACAGAATTAACTCTTATGACTATGCTATGGTGCATCATCGTAGTGGTGTGAAAGTAGTCACCTTGCATCTTCAGCTCGTCATATTCCTTTTTGGTTGGAATTTACGGTCATGGACGTGGCAGTATTTATCACGATCAGGGAACCAGTTGGATGGCTACAATTATTTTTGGTATGTGGATGGAGTTGGGACGTATCATCTTATACTCTTGGTACGGGGCATTTCGTACATATTGAGAATCTGAGAAGCAACAATTGAAAGGTTTAATCAATGTTACACTTTAGTGGTGTTTCAATTAGAGATGATCTTGTTTAAGTGAAATGCCGTGTTTCTCCAGTTTAAAGTTTAAGATTTGAAGTGGAAATGATTTCTTCCCTCAAACTGAGCGCTAGGATTTCATCAACGAGACACTTGTGGGACCAAGTAAGATAGAAAAGTGAGTTGTTGTTAATTTCCCACAAGTTATGATGTCAAGGTTTTCGTCAGAAGATCGAATTGTTTTGGAGATTTGGAGATACGAAAGGAATTAAAATTAAGTCTCAACTTAAGGTGTTGGAAAAGAATCCTCAGTCTATGCGCGCTCTACTTTTGGATTAAAGTTGAAAGGACATTAGGGGGAAACTGTGGACTTCTATACGATTTCAAGCAAGCAGAAACCCGAAGGGGTTATCACATTGTTATATGCATATTTTCGGGTGTTACGTATTTTATCCTCCTAGTTTGGAAAGTCTTTTGAAGGTTACGAATAATTGGATTGAAGAGGATTACTAGATTTTAGTGGACGTGTTGCATTTTATGTGTTCTATAGTGGACATCGTGATGACATACCCTTATCTTGTTGGAGTGCTTTTAGCTGTGGTTACAAGTTTTGGTTTAGGTATGATACTGCAGAGGATTGATTTGGAGACACTGCTCATATTACATAACTGGCAGCTGAGTACTGCAAGCAGGTGATTGATTGAGCAAGAGCTTATTATAGAAAGATTGTTGGTTAATGATGTTATTGGTTCGAGAAGGTAGTACCGGAGCACGAACGAGTTTTGTTAGGACGAGGTATGTGTATTTCCCAATGGGGGGCATCATGGTAATAGTGCACCTCTGGGAATTGTTACTTGCTCAGCGAGACGACAATGAATTGTTATTATTATGGGCTGCAGACCGTAATAATGATAATTAATTGTTGAATTCGTTAAGCAAGTTAACGTTTAGGTTCGTTTACAGTCACTAGTTTGTTTATGGTTGGACTTAACCCAACAGTATTATACATTTATTTCCAGAGTCGTTAAACTACAAGAGCGTGGACGAATTTTCTCTATGATCGGTTTAGGTTTTCGTAGAACTATTTTAACTATATCCTTGCGTATTTTTCAAGGTTATGTTTTCATACGCCTATTTCTTTAAAACCATGTTTTAAGAAAGGTTTTGGATTGTAATGTGGTGCTGAAAAAGAAGAAAGGGAGGAGTCTGGGGGCATGAAAGAGGAATCACTGCACTCCAATCGCGACGGAATGGCATTCTCTTTTATGCAACCACTCTAACTTGATATCTTCTTTGCACATTTATTTCCTTACTGTCTTTTCACTACTTTGTTTAGCAAATGGTTTTAAATTTCGGGGACGAAATTTTCTAAGGTGGGGAGATTGTGACAGCCCGTCCCTGATTTTAAGAGTTTTTAAATTTGTTATAAAGGATTTTACAAAATGCCCTTTGAGGCACGTGCGTTTTTTGAGGTTAATCGTTGTGTCATGCCACCTAAGATTTGTTTTCTTAGGATATCCTCGTAGTACTCGTCGCTACAGATGCGTGGGCTCAGACGGTTCGTGATTTGGAGCTATAACGGAGAAGATATGGACGTTTGAAGTTTGGGCATTTTAGGAATTATTATTTTAGTAAAATCTGGAATTTCTTTTATGAAAGTGGACGGCCCAGATTTAATGAAGGAGGAAATGGATGGTACGGATTAAAAGGGAAGGAAATTAAAAGGATGGGCACTGCCCAGTTAGGTGGAGAGAGAGAGAGAGATTCGGCCAAGCAGAAGAAGAATAAGGAAAGAAAGGAAAGAGAGAGAGACGCGGGGGATCCGCGACCCGGATCAGACTCGGTCGGAATACACACACATTTCTGACGATTTTACACCCTTTTCCCGACGAATTGAGCCAAACAACCACTCCCAATCCTCATATTGACCTTCCCTTTTCATGTTTCACCCTAAAAATCATGAATTTTGGTGGTGGTTTCATCAAACCCGCACCCGTGGGTGCGCGGCTTCCTTGTGTGATTTCCATCGATTGTGAAACGATTTCTTCCAATTACCACCACCCCTAGCTTCCTCTTAAGGCCTAGAACAAAGCCCAAATAAGTATGGGAGCGGCGAAGCTGTTTTGGAGACGGATCGAAGACACCCAAAAACAAGGGTTTTGGCACGATTTTGAGGAAATTGAAGCCTTTCTAGGCCAAATTGGACTTGGCCAAAGGTATGAAAGTTGTTCCTCTCTTTGAGATCTTCAATTCTGAAATTTTTGAGAATTTTTAAAAATAGTTGAATTTTTCGGCGAGTCGGGGCGGCCAACCGCCACCCATGGCGGCGTGTGGCCAGTGGGCCGCCAATGTCATTTTTAGGCTGTGTTTAACATCCTAGGTTCAGTTTTGTAATTTGATTGTCGTAGATTGGTCATTTGAACTTAAGTTCGTTACAATTCGGGGTTAGGTGAAAATATGAACCGACCATCCGACTGTTGGATCGTCACCAAACCTTGGTACGTGGTAGTACGTAATATTTGAAGAATGTAGGAACTTACGGATCGGAAATCCAATGTACGGATCTTCCCGAATTGAGTTTGTAAGTTCATAAAATAAAATGTTAACCGCCACTTGGTTTTGGAAATTGGCGGAGATCCGACCGTTGGATCGTAACAAAATTTTAGTATGTTGCTCTAGGAGCATAATGTGCATCTTGGGAAGTTACAGATCGGAGATCGGAGTTACGGATCTTTTGGATTTTTTATGTAGGGATGTGGACCCTACCGTCGATCTTTGATCGACGGTTAAATTCTGATTAAGGGTCTCAAATAATTCTAGAATATTCTTCAGGATATGTTTTATACGATTTACGTATTCTATGGTTAAGAGTTCTAAGTTGTAGTTTGATAATTTTTTTAGGCGCCGATTGTTTTGGGACGCCTCGACGATTGTGTTAAGAAGTCGTAGCGGGGACTACAGGTGAGTGGGCATTTTGATTTTCTATATATGTATATATGCATCGTGTTTTTCCCAGAAATGATTTTTAAATGATTTTATCAACTAATTGCCATGCCAGTGCATTTATACTGTTGAATATGCATTATGAACGGTTATATATGATTGTCGACGCTGTGGGCACTCAGGTAAGTTCCAGGTAAGTTTATGTTTAATGTTGACGAGTTATGTTATGATGATATGTTGAGAGGCCTCGAAAGCTCATTAACCTGCACGCCGGTGTTAGTGCTCCCGCCCAGAGTTAGGGGCATAGTCTTTCACGTGATGTTCACCTCCCACACCACACGCTCATCTTGGATCCAAGTTAGGTGCACAGGCCTATCGTATAGACCACTTTTAGTGGGTTCGACTCGTAGGTGACCAGCGATTATTCGCACAGTCTTCACGTGATTGTAGCACTAGAGCGTATTATTTTACACCAAGTCCTGTCGTATAGACCAATATAGGTGGGTTCGACTCGTGTGTAGGCATGATTTATGAGCTAGAGTACAGCTGACGAGCTGTTACAGTTATTATTGCATTTGAAATACTTACCTGATGATTTGATATATATGGCATGGCATATTCATGATTTGATTTCGTATTTTGATGATGATGATTTCAGTTGAGATTTAGTATATGTATATACTATTTTCTGGGAAAGTATACAGGTTTTACAGCGAGGGGTTAGAACTTTTGAGAAGCAAATGTTTTTGAAAACCTTTGTTTTTGCCCACTCACTCTTTTGTTTTGCACCCCTCCAGGTGTTAGTAGCTGAGCTTCAGATCGACGAGGAGTCGTGGCAAGTCTGGGTGTAGATGATACTTTTGTTGGTAGAATTCTCACCCTATCTTACTGCACTAATCTTATGCTCTGCCATTGCGTGTGAATTGGGTTCTTACCCGCTCACCGCGCACTATGATATTTAGACACAATGAGGTTCAAATTTATTCACTTTCTTAAACATCATCACACTTCATGGCTTCGTTACCTTCCAGGTGTCGGCCAGCACGACTTGATTCGGAGTCCTAGTGAACTTTCCGGGTCGGGGTGTGTCACCTTTCATTAAGTATAACATAAGATTTTGTGTTATCCACTAGTGTAAATATTTTAAATTGAAGATCGAGTTCATTCATTGTATTCATATAGGGTCAAGGAGTGTAGCTGTAAAAAATCATCAAAATCGGAGTTAAAATAACCGTTAAATCATGATTTTTCGTTGATAACCGTCGAAAAGTTTTGTCCCGTTACTTGATCTTTGAATGTTTGTTTTTTACGATTTTTGGCGTATGCGATCTCGACGCATATACAAATAATTTTGATAGTTGGATCATTGAAATTAGTTTCGTAGAATGCGTATCCCATCAAAACAATAGATTCACTAACACTTCGAGTTTATTTACACTTTCATTAAGTCACATAAGATTTTGTGGTATCCACTTGTGTAGCTGTAAAAAATAATTAAAATCGGAGTTAAAATAACCGTTAAATCGTGATTTTTCGTTTATAACCATTGAAAAGTTTTATCCCGTTACTTGATCTTTGAATGTTTGTTTTTTACGATTTTTGGCGTATGTGATCTCGAAGCATATACAAACAAGTTTGACGGTTGGATCGTTGAAATTAGTTTCGTAGAATGTGTATCCCATCAAAATGAAAGATTCACTAACACTGAGTTTATTTATATTTTCATCAAGTATAACATAAGATTTTGTGGTATCCACTTGTGTAAATATTTTAAATTGAAGATCTAATTCTTTCATTGTATTCATATAGGGTCAAGGAGTGTAGCTGTAAAAAATTATCAAAATCGGAGTTAAAATAACCGTTAAATCATGATTTTTCGTTTATAACCGTGGAAACGTTTTGTCCCGTTACTTGATCTTTGAATGTTTGTTTTTTGCGATTTTTGGCTTATACGATGTCGAAACATATACAAATAAGTTTGACGGTTGGATCATTGAAATTAGTTTCGTAGAATGCGTATCCCATCAAAACAATAGATTCACTAACACTTAGAGTTTATTTATACTTTCATTAAGTATAACATAACATTTTATGCTATCCACTTGTGTAAATATTTTAAATTGAAGATCAAATTCATTCATTGTATTCATATAGGGTCATGGAAGGTAGCTGTAAAAAATCATCAAAATCGGGGTTAAAATAACCGTTAAATCGTGATTTTTCGTTTATAACCGTCGAAAGGTTTTGACCTGTTACTTGATCTCTGAATGTTTGTTTTTTACGATTTTTGGCGTATGTGATCTCGAAGCATATACAAACAAGTTTAACGGTTGGATCGTTGAAATTAGTTTCGTAGGATGCGTATCCCATCAAAATGATAGATTCACTAACACTTAGAGTTTATTTATACTTTCATTAAGCATAACATAAGTTTTTGTGGTATCCACTTGTGTAAATATTTTAAATTGAAGATCAAATTCATTCATTGTATTCATATAGGGTCAAGGAGTGTAGCTGTAAAATATTATCAAAATCGGAGTTAAAATAACCGTTAAATCGTGATTTTTCGTTTATAACCGTCGAAAATGTTTGTCCCGTTACTTGATCTCTGAGTGTTTGTTTTTTGCGATTTTTGGCCTATGCGATCTCGAAGCATATACAAACATGTTTGACAGTTGGATCGTTGAAATTAGTTTCGTAGAATGCGTATCTCATCAAAACGATAGATTCACTAGCACTTGAAGAGTTTATTTATCCTTTCATTAAGTATAACATAAGATCTACTTATGTAAATATTTTAAATTGAAGATCAAATTGATTCATTGTATTCATATAGGGTAAATGAGTGTAGCTGCAAAAAAACATCAAAATCGGAGTTAAAATAACCGTTAAATCGTGATTTTTCTTTTATAACCGTCGAAAAGTTTTGTCCCATTACTTGATCTCTGAATGTTTGTTTTTTTTTATTTTTGGCGTATGTGATCTCGAAGCATATACAAGCTAGTTCGACGGTTGGATCGTTGAAATTAGTTTCGTAGAATTCGTATCCCATCAAGTTCAATGGTATATATATATATATATATATATATTAAGTAGATTTGAATTTATTTATTTTGTACGTATAACACTTGAAAAATTAAAAGGTATGTATATTTAAGCCGATCTAATGGTCACCAATTTTTAAAATTTAATTTAATTTATATATATATATATATAATTATTATAGTTTTTAGGGGTATAAAATTGTTAAATTAATATATATATATATATATAATTATTATAGTATTTTTTTAGGGTTATTAAATTATGAAATTAATATTTTGCTTATCGTGTATCGTGTTACCCACGTGTATACCCGAACCAACCCGTTATCTTAACAGGTGCTTATCGGGTTACCCGATAACGACCCGATTCGTTATCGTGTCGACCCGAACACCTGTTAATTTCGTGTCGTGTCGGGTCGGGTTATCGGGTCGTGTCAGGAATTGCCAGGCCTAATTATACCTGTATGGTGGATTTGTTGGGTAGGGTGGGACGGGTGGATGAAGCAGAGGAATTGGTTTTGGGGATGGCAGTGGAGCCGGATGAGGCATTATGGGGTGCATTGTTGGGGGCTTGTAGGATTCACGGGAAGGTAGAGGTGGCTGAGAGAGTTGAAGAGATGCTTTATGGAAGGCGATCTAGTGTAGCATCTATTTGAGGCATTTAACAATGAAGTACATGCATAAGTCCACCAGTTCTTTGCTCATGATGCTTTTGGGGAAAAATTCCCTTCTCCAGTTGCCTTCGGGATTGAAATTTGTTCGCAAAGCCCATATATACTTCTCAATCTGAAGGTTGCCTTCTAGTTACTAAGAATTCTACATGTGGCTTTCGAATTTGTGGCGGGAACGGATGGAACAGACTATACACGGACTGGAATGCTTTCTCTTCTATTGCTATGGAACTTGACTTTGTGGGAGAACATATTTTGATGGCAATGGATATAACTGCTAGAGGCTGTAAACAACCCAAGGAAGAAAGAACTTTCATTCATCACTTTTCGGGACGATGAAGTTCTTTGATGTTGGTTTGGTGTTTCTTCTCTTCTCATTTCACGGATGCTAATATCATGAAGTTTTTTTTTTTTTAAAAAAAATTAAAATTTTTTTTTAACTTGTTTGTACTGGTTTTTCTCGTTTTGCACACTTTTTTGTTTTTTCCCTCTTGTATTAGATTGAATAAATATAAGGAAAATTTTGGGGGTGTGGGGGGGGGGGAACTAACACACCCCGACCGAGATCGAGGCATGCTGGCCGTCACGGGCGTAGTCGGGGCCCAAAGCGGACAATATCGTGCTACGGTGGTGGAGCGGGTCTAGGATGTGGTGGACACCGGGCCGGTATGTGACAATTTGGTATCAGAGCCTAACCCTGGCCGTGGTGTGCCGACGAGGACGTCGGGCCCCTAAGGGGGGGGTGGATTGTGAGATCCCACATCGCCCAGGGGAGTGATCCTTATATATATATTGCCATCCCTACCTAGAGCGAGGCCTTTTGGGAGCTCACTGGCTTCGGGTTCCATAGGAACTCCGAAGTTAAGCGAGTAGCGCGCGAGAGCACTCTCATGATGGGTGACCCACTGGGAAGTTCTCGTGTGAGTTCCCAAAAACAAAACTGTGAGGGCGTAGTCGGGGCCCAAAGTGGACAATATCGTGCTACGGTGGTGGAGCGGGCCCGGGATGTGGTGGACCCCGGGCCGGGATGTGACAATTTCCCACATCGCCCAGGGGAGTGATCCTTATATGTATATTCCCATCCCTACCTAGAGCGAGGCCTTTTGGGAGCTCACTGGCTTCGGGTTCCATGGGAACTCCGAAGTTAAGCGAGTAGCGCGCGAGAGCACTCCCATGATGGGTGACCCACTGGGAAGTTCTCGTGTGACCCAAAAACAAAACCGTGAGGGCGTAGTCGGGGCCCAAAGCGGACAATATCGTGCTACGGTGGTGGAGCGGGCCCGGGATGTGGTGGACCCCGGGCCGGGATGTGACAGGAATGAAGAGGTGTGTGCGAAAGGAAAAATAGGGTGTACGAAATCACTTCTTGAATTATATTGACAAGACTGGTTTCAGAGCTTCACAAGTAGTCGCATAAATATATTGTATTCTCGAATAATCTACAAATACAGTGTCAATTAAACTTGTACGGTTCTCTCACAATGTTTTCTGGAACATACCCACATAATATGATCTCAAATAAGAGAAGCTCTAGGGTTGAATATATACACTCTGTGTCAACATGGGATTTATCGCCGGCCACGAATTCATGAATGTTACAGTCAACCTCAACGGAACTAAATCCCGATGTCTTCTGTACTCCGAGGTCTTTCATCTTCTTCCTAACCTTGTTTGCACCATCCCCCCATCCAGCAGCTGCATATATATTGGCTAGGAGCACATAGTTGGAATCAACACCAGGATCAACCTCAGAGAGGTACTTCATCAATCTTTCAGCTAAACTGATGTTCCCAATGGTTCTACAACCGGCCAACAAAGAACCCAACACAACTTCATTTGGCTTCATCGGCATGTTTTCTTTTACACTCAAGGCATCTTCCAACCTCCCTGCACGGCTATAGAGATCGACTATGCATACATAATGCTCGATTCTTGGTGTTATTCTATGAACTCCCTTCATGTTATCAAAGTAATGGAGCCCCTTATCGACTAAACCAGCATGGCTGCACGCGGTTAGTGCTCCAGTGAAGCTAACCCCGTCTGGCTTGAGCCTTTTCTTCTGCATCAGGTTGAAGAACTCGATAGCTTCCTCTGCGTGCCAATTAATTGCAAATCCAACAATCATCAAGTTCCATGATACCAATGTCCTTTCCGGCATGTTCTCGAAGACTTGACGAGCAAAACCAATACAACCACATCGAGAGTACATATCAACCAACGAGTTACTTACCCTAACATTGTCTTTAAAGTCTCGCTTCATAACAAAACAGTTTAGCCACAAGCCTAAACCAAGCGTTCCCAGATCTGCACACGCAGCGATTACAACAATTATAGTCACATGGTCTGGTTCAACTCCCACGAGCTGCATCTCTCTAAACCACTCCAACGCTTGCTCGAACTGACCTTTCTTGACAAACCCACCAATCAACACGGTCCAAGAAACCGCATCTCTCTTAGGCATTTTTTCAAACAGCTTAACCGCATCTCTCTTAGGCATTTTTTCAAACAGCTCAACCGCATCCCAAACCTTCCCATTTTCATGTACCTATCAATCATAGTATTCCAAGACATTGAATTCTTCACATCCAGCCCATCAAAAACAAACCTAGCAAAATCCATATCGCCACACTTGGCATACATGTCAATCACCGCCGTGCCCACCATCACATTATTTGTATCCAATCTGAGCTTCCGGGCATAAGCATGAAGCAAAGGCCCAAACAGAACGCCCTTGGCCAGAAAATGGGCACAGTCGGAGAGAAGCGTAACGAATGTGACGTGGTTTGGTTCGACGCCAGCTCGTCTCATTTGGATGAAGTGAGCAGAGCTTCAGCTAAATGACCATTTCTGTTGGAAGATTGAAGATTAACAGTTTGGAGGCTATCGGGAGTCCCAGTGATACAAGGTCTAATCGGTGTTGTTAGTTAGGGTTTGTAGTTTTACTCAATGTATAAACCCTAGGGTTTAGTCCTTTTATCCATTGTGTTTACTAGTGTTGTAAGTACGTCTCGATATTGTAAATAGATTAGGAGCGATTTAAGGAAGGTTGAGTGTTGCTCTCCCTAACCTCTTCTCTATATAGCTGTCCACTGTAATTGGTTCAATTATGAAATACATATCAAAGTTCAATATGGTATCAGAGCAGGAGTCTTAATCCCTGCTTCTGTTTTTATTTCCGCTGAGCTTTTCCTTTCTGTGCTTTAAGTCAAGATGGCTGAAGATGGCTCATCTGAAGCTGAAAGCTCACTAGCTACTTCAGATTCAACCGACGTTGAAGTTAATCCTAATCAATGTCTCAGTTCCGTTCTATTGAACGAGTTCAACTATCTTCCTGGACTCGTGCTGTCTCACTTGCACTTGGAGGGAGATCAAAGCTAGGTTATGTAAATGGCGCCATTGCTGCACCTGCATCTTCTTCCCCTACTTATGCATCGTGGCTATGTAAAGATCAGCTGGTCATGTCTTGGCTACTCAACTCCATCGAGCGTAGGATCTCCGAGATCTTCAGCTACTCAGAATCATCTATGCATCTCTGGAAACAAGTTGAAGAGATGTATGGCAATCAAAACAATGTCGCACGTGTCTTCCAACTCAAGAAAGATATCTCTAGCCTTCAGCAAAAGGAAAAAACCTTTGTACAACACCTTGGCAGTCTTACAAGCATGTGGAATAAGCTCGACGTGTATCGTCCTCATACCACTGACGCCACTGTGTTGACCAAGAGAGCTGAAGAAGACAAGATCTTTCAGCTTTTGGCAAGCTTAGGTCCAGAATATGAAGATCTCAGAAGCCATATCTTGATGAACGCTGTGCTTCCATCTTTCACTGGTGTTTGTGCTATCATTCAAAGAGAAGAAGTAAGAAAAAAGGTCATGAGTCAAGAAACCAAAGCCACTGTCTCCGAAACAAGGGCTTATGTTTCCAGCAACTACAGACATGAGGGCAAAGTGTGTAAGGGAAAGAGACCTGAGTGCAGCTATTGTGACACACTTGGGCATACAAGAGACAAATGTTGGATACTTCATCCAGAATTGAAGCCCAAGTCCTTTAAAGAGACAAAGGGTCTACAAAGAAACCTGAACAACAATGCTTACAAAGCAAATCATGCAGCTACCTCCTCAACCGAAGGGCTGATGAACTTCACTGCTAATCCTGCTGCACTAATCAATGAATTTGTAGCATATCTCCACAACAAACAAGTCCAAACCCATGGAGCTGAAGTTCCTGTTGTTGACGAGAAGAAGAACATAGCCCTACTTGGGAAATTTGCTGGCTTCTTGGCTGAACATGACCAGGTCTCGCAGAAAGATATTCCAGGTATTTCAAATGTCTTCTTAACTGCCTTAGATACCAGCAATGAACATGACTATTGGATTATAGACTCAGGTGCCGCAAATCACATGACAAATCAAATTACCAACTTGCATGATTTTAAAATCTTGTCAAAACCTGCTCAAGTGTCCTTAGCTAATGGTAATGGTGCCTCAGTTGTAGGAGAAGGAAAAGTTAATTTATTGTCAAAACACACAGAGTCAGTAGCTCTTTATATTCCTTCTTTTCCCTTCAAGCTGCTATCAGTAGGAACCATCACCAAGTCTCTAAACTGTCTAGACATTTTCTCCCCTCACGATGTTATCTTTCAGGACATCACCGCCAAGAAAATGATTGGTAAAGGTTTCTATTTGAATGGTCTCTACTACCTAGCTAAAGACACCAAGGATCCCAAGGTCTTTCAAGTCAGTTCAAGTGTTTCTCAAGATCAACAACTTTGGCATCAACGCTTGGCACATCCCTCTGAGAAAGTAATGTCCTTTTTGTTTCCAAAACTATGTAAAGACAAGTTACACTGTGATGTTTGTCACTTGTCTAAGTCAGCTAGATTGCCTTTTGATTCCTCAACCTCTAGAGCCAGTCATCCTTTTGAAATCATTCATTCAGACATTTGGGGTCCAATACTAGAGTCCTTTGATGGATATAGGTACTTTGTAACCTTTGTCGATGATTTTACAAGGATAACTTGGTTGTACCTTTTGAAATATAAAAGTGAACTTCCAAATGTCTTTCAAGATTTTCATAAACTAGTTGGTACTCAATTTGCATCAAAAATTCATGTCTTAAGATCTGACAATGGCACTGAGTATATGTCCCATAACATGTCTCAATATCTGAATCTTCATGGCATCTTGCATCAGACCACATGTGTTGGCACACCCCAACAAAATGGGGTTGCCGAGAGAAAAAATAGAGACCTTCTTGAGAAGACAAGATCACTCATGTTTCATATGAATGTTCCCAAAAAATTTTGGTCACAAGAAGTGCTCACTGCCACTTGTCTTATCAATAGATTGCCTAGTAAAGTACTAGCCTTCAAGTCTCCATATGAAACATTAAAAGGAAGAAGAATTGATCTCTCACATTTGAAGGTTTTTGGTTCCACTTGTTTTGTTCATAATCAACTTTTCCATCGTGACAAGCTCGATCCCAGAGCAACTAAATGTGTCTTTATGGGTTATTCATCTACTCAAAAGGGTTACAAGTGTTACAATCCAATCACACGAAAGCTTATGGTCTCAAGGGATGTGAGGTTTGAAGAAACTATCCCTTATTTTTCAAAGGAACTGAGTGATGTTGGTCAGGGGGAGTTCTTAAGTGATCTGATTCCTTTGCCTAGTGTTCCTCACTATCAAGAGACTCCCACATCTCATGTCACTTCACCTGCATCTCCAGAACCATCACATTCTCAAGTTACAAATCTTGAGCCTCAAGCCCCAATTAGACGAAACCCTTCCAGAGATAGACAGCCCCCACTTCGCCTACATGACTATGTCACCTTCACCTCTAGATATCCTCTCACATATTTCTTATATCAGTCTTTTTCACCCTCTCATACTTCATTTCTTAGCACCTTGGACAACACTCATGACCCTCAAACCTTTCAAGAAGCAAATGAAATTGCAGCTTGGAAAGATGCAATGAGAGATGAACTGCAGGCACTTCATGACAATAAAACCTGGAGCATAGTTAGACTTCCCAAAGGGAAGAAAGCTGTGGGCAGTCGTTGGGTGTACAAAACCAAGTTCAACACAGATGGGACAATTGAAAGACATAAGGCTCGGTTGGTGGCTCGTGGCTTTACTCAGACATATGGCTTGGATTACAAGGAAACCTTTGCTCCAGTTGCTAAAATGAACACTGTTAGGGTCCTATTATCGGTTGCTGTCAACCAAACTTGGCCTCTTTATCAAATGGATGTGGAGAACGCCTTCTTACATGGTGATTTAGAAGAGGAAGTGTACATAAAACTACCACCAGGTCATCCTCAATCTCATGATCCTGACATGGTTTGTAGGCTACACAAATCCATTTATGGATTGAAGCAATCTCCATGTGCATGGTATGCCAAACTAAGCTCAGTCCTTGAAGCATTTGGTTTTCAAAGGAGCAATGTTGATTCTTCCCTTTTTGTCCGTATTGGTTCAGTTGGGAGGTTGATTGTGTTAATCTATGTTGATGATCTCATAGTGACAGGTGACAATATTGAAGAAGTTCATTCTCTCAAGCTTGCCCTTCGAAGCAAATTTGCAATCAAGGACCTGGGAACTCTCAAATATTTTCTTGGTATTAAGCTTGCCACATCACCGAAAGGCCTCTTTCTCAATCAAAGGAAATACATCCTTGATCTTTTGAAGGAATTTAACTTACTGGATTGCAAGCCTGCACGCACTCATTTGGATAGTAAACTCTGTCTTCATGATCACAGTGAGCTTCTTTGCAATGTCACTGAATATCAAAGGTTGGTAGGAAAACTTATCTACCTCACAATAACGCGACCTGATATTTCTTACGCTGTGAGTATTGTCAGTCAATTTATGCATGCTCCTACATTAGGTCACATGCATATTGTGAAAAGAATTCTACGGTATCTCAAATGATCAGTTTGTAGAGGACTCTATATGAAAAAGAATGATAACACTGCCATCATGGGTTATACCGATGCTGATTGGGCGGGAAATTCCCTTGATCGCAAGTCTACTACAGGTTTTTGTACATATGTAGGTGGCAACTTGGTAACATGGCGAGCAAAAAACAAAGTGTTGTAGCTCGATCCAGCGCAGAAGCTGAATATCGTGCCATGGCTTCCACTGCGTGCGAGCTTATATGGCTGAAAAACCTCATGTCTGATCTAGGGTTTCCCAGCAATGCACCGATGCCTATGTTATGTGACAATCAAGCTGCCATGCATATTGCTTCTAATCCCGTATTCCACGAGAGAACGAAGCATATTGAAGTGGACTGTCATTATGTTCGATCCCAGGTTCAATCCAAAGTTATCACCACCCATTACACTCACAGCCATGATCAACTGGCTGATATCTTTACTAAGTCTCTTCCTACCGATCGATTTTTGTGCATTTTGTCCAAGCTTGGCTCAAGGAATCCTCCTGATCCAGCTTGAGGGGGAGTGTTGGAAGATTGAAGATTGACGGTTTGGAGGCTATCGGGAGTCCTAGTGATACAAGGTCTAATCGGTGTTGTCAGTTAGGGTTTGTAGTTTTACTCAATGTATAAACCCTAGGGTTTAGTCCTTTTATCCATTGTGTTTACTTGTGTTGTAAGTACGTCTTGATATTGTAAACAGATTAGGAGTGATTTAAGGAAGGTTGAGTGTTGCTCTCCCTAACCTCTTCTTTATATAGCTGTCCATTGTAATCGGTTCAATTATGAAATACATATCAAAGTTCAATAATTTCGGCAGCATGGGATATTGAGGAGGTCCATGAAACAGTGGGTTCTATGGGGGTTTTGGTCCTTTCAAGCGAGACGGAGTGCTTCCGGTAGTGGTTTGGATTAGGGGAGGTGGACTGGGAAGGGTTTGGAAGTGGGAGAAACGGCGGTGGTTGTTTGGGAAGTTGAGGGTGTTGGATTGGGGTTGTTGTGTACACGGGAAGACTCATTGTTTAAAATACCATTATTCTAAAAAGGAGGCACTCTTATAAACAAAGGATGTGGCAAGATCTAAATTGTTATCTTGTCTAAATTATAATTTTAATTAGACCTTGAAAAATAATATACGACGCGATAACATGACACGAATAAACACAAAAACTTATATAGTTAGGTCTATAAATTGGGTTTACACAATAATAATGCCTTAGTTAACAGGGCTGGCTAATGTTCATTCGCAAAATACGATAGACATGTTATGTATGTCAACTATGCTTTTATATATCTTTTATTTCTGAAAAATCATTTACCATAATAACTTGGCCATTTTTATGTAATGTGTTTTACATATAAGGTTTCATGATATTATAAGGTGCCTGCATTATGTTCAACTTGATATTATTTGAAATGTCTCATGTTGTGGTGATTCTTGTAAAAAATATAGAGAAACTAGTGTATGGTTGAAAAGCGACACTACACGTAAAGTATACAAATTAATTTGAGTTAATATATTTAGGCGTGAAAAGTTAACATGTCTGTTGTCTTGAGAATAATGTTACATGACAAGAAAATGATACGATGTGAAAATGTTAAAACACTATATGTAGCTGGCACAATGCTAGTACTTATAAACTTAAGGGAAGTATTTGGAAAGGTAATGGGTAAGTCTTCAAGTGGCTTTATATTCATTAAATTGACAAGTAAGTGAAGGAAAAATTTTGTCCTAGCTAAGAACATGTGAGAACATTTGAACACATATGCAAACTAATAACACTTTAAATTAGGCATGCATTCAAAAACAATTCTAAAACCCATGACTTTCAAAGCCTAGTGAATGGTGAACCATAAGACTCTTTAACAACATTAAAGAGAAGGAAGGTTTTGAGATTCATTACCCTTGAAGCTCATCCTTGTTTACACAAGGGATTCACCCAAGTGGAGGGCCTTCAAGTCACCTCCTAGCTCCTTGAATCTTCCTTGTGATTTTCTTCCTTTTGAATGCTCCTCTTGCTCCTTGAAGATGTAAGGAAAGGATCTCCAAGAACACTAAAGATTTAGTGTCTCTAAGTCTCCACACCAAGGATGTAGTGTGAAGAGAAGATGGATGACTTAGAGAGATTTTGATGGTAGTGAAACTCTCCCTAAGTGGCCGGCCACTTGATGAGAAAAGGAGAGAAAATGTTTCTCTTATTTTCCTCAAGAAAACCCTAATGAGGTTATGGCTATAAAGTTGCTTTTATACCACCTCACATGTGAGTGGCACACTTGCAATTAACCCAAGTTGGGTACCACTCACCCTAGGCCGGTTTTGACTTTGTTTTTGGGTTAATTTCCATTTAGTTTTAGTTGTCACACAACCTAAACTCAATGGGCCTTGTGGACCAAAAACCCTTTTGGGCCCCGAAACCCAAAACCAACTTAAAAGCCCAATACGAACCTTTCGTAAGATTAATTAACTAATTAATTAATCTTGACCATTCTCAATTAAACTATTTAATTGCTTATCCATCTCATTTATATTTCTTCACTTTCATCCTTACTCGGTGTACGATCCATTAGGTTCCTATTAGCGAGGCAGTGGGCGATTGTTACTCTTAACGATCGATTGCGAATTGAAACTACATTTCAATTCTCCCTTTGATGAAGATTAGTGTTAGCTAATCCTCAGGGCTTCCACAAACCATGAGTGACACCTAGCAGTATGTCATGGCTACCCAAGCTAAGTAGAAGTGGTTGGAGAACCTATCCAGTTACAATTACAATGCAATACGGTCCTTCTCTAATACAATACTCTTGATCACATTGTTTAAGTGATAGTTTATTTCATGTCTACTATCCAATGTGATACTTCTCTATATGATTCATTTGAATATGACTTGAAACATATTTCCTAAGTCATATTCGTATGCTTTGGCCAAAGACTCCTGAATCATATCTCAGAGTATTCTCCTTCCACCATGGAAGGTTAGAGATCCCTTGTTGTGCATTCATATGCCTACATGACTGATGTGAAAATTAACTTGACACTCAAATTAAACCCTCTTTTGACAATTGTAGTAAAGTATGTAAGTAGGGATCGTTCTAGACCGGGGATTAGGAGGGATTGCTAAACACTTGAAAACTGACTTAAAAACGTAAAAACAAAGTTTAAAACACTAAATTAGACTCAAAGAATGCAAGACTAAACTTTAAAACACTAAAACAAAGCAAAAGACTCAAAACAGCAACCAAAAGACTCAAAACTGCCTTAAAAACACTTTCTGGGCAGTTTTGGACACAAGCACCAAATTGGACGAATTTGGGTTTTAACTTGAATCAAAACACTTAAAAACACAAATCAAAACAGATTCTAACTAATTTAACACTTCAAAATAAAGGGGGATTTGGTTTTGACGAAATTGAAAACAAGACACAAACTTTGTAATTAAAACAGATTGTAAAAACGATTTTGGATTAAACTTATGGATGGAAGGCTAGCTAGAGGGTTCTTCTCCACACATGACACACTTGCATACAAACCAATTTTCAGTTGTTCTTTCGATAAGTTATGAAACTCAACACCCCAGATTAATTAGGTTCGCTTAAATTAACCTTCAAGTTCTCCTTAAGTTAATGAATTGGATGGGAATGCGCATACAACAATTCAAAGCATTCTTCAAGAGTTCCTTACGTGAAAAGCACAACAAAGATACAATCAAAGATCATTAAGCAACATGAGGACTATAAGTGTTGACGAGGCCTTCGTTACTATGATGAGCATGAAACTAATGCCAAGAATTCATTTAACGCGATCGTTTATAAGCGACCTTCACTACTTGTGAAATATAAGGTTGTAACTATTAGGTGAAACTCCCTTATACTCTAGCATCATATTCATGCATGAAAACTAAGCGTGCACTCTCAATCAACATACACAAATAAGTTATCCATCAAGCAGTTAAACGAATTGAACTCATAACTTATGAAATCACAACCAAAGGTAATCAATTCATATTGCAAGTATGTACATGGTTTCGAATCACCCCCTAACTAAGGGGGGTTTAGTTCCTCATACTCACAACACAAAGAATATAAAGTTTAGACATTGAAAACAAAAGAAAGAAAACACCTAAACGCTCCAGCGATTCAAAGTGAACAGCAAGCACGTCCAAGAACTCTCCTTCCCTTCCTTGATTGCGGCACAAAGTTTGATGATGGAATTTGGGGGTTATGGATGGTGTAGGATGCTGGAATTGTGTTTAGGATGGATGTAGGGTGTGGCAAGGATGGTTTTTGGTCAGAAACTATGGTGTTTTGTGAAGGATGGTGGCTGCAGAGAATGGGTGAAGTTTTCTGGCGTGAATGGTAGTGAATGGATCCTTTTTGGCTGCAATAAGGGGGTTTATTTAAAGGAAATCAGGAATTGAAACCCTAGGTTGATTTAGGTGATCAGAAATTAAGTCAAAAGCTTCTAGATTTAGGAAACAAAATCAGAAAACTAAAGGAAATTGGCTAAGAGTTGCGGCAAGGACTTAAAACAAAGTAGGAATGTGTTTTAATTCAGAAAATAGGAAAGAATCACTCTCCCTTGCACGGCAAGGAAGAGGAAAGGGCAAGGAGGGTGCGGCTGGATGTTTAGGAGAGGGGAAGTGTCCTAAAACTAAAGGGAAAGGGGTCCCCTTGCACGGCAAGGGAAAGGGAAAGTGGGACAAGTGCGGCAAGGAGTTGGACCATGCAAGGAATGTGTAATTTGTGTCCTAGAATGCTTAAAAGGCCTTCAAAGTTGCTGGAACAAAGGGACTTTTAGGATTAGGAAAGGTCAAACCAAAATAGGAAACCTTGGCTTAACTTTCCTACTTCAAGTAGGAATCCTTGTTGGAGTAGGAATCCTCATTCTTCTAGGAATCCTCATTTGATTAGGAATCCTTCTTTGACTAGGAATCCTCATTTGATTAGGAATCCTTCTTTGACTAGGAATCCTCATTTGATTAGGAATCCTTGCATCTTTAGGTCTTCAATTTCGCCCATTCCTTTGGCTCCAAGCATATGACATCCATTCCAAGCTCCATTTTGCTCCAAAAGGCTCCCAAAATGCATCTTTTTGTATTCTTTGCCCTTAAAACCTGAAAACACATAAAACTAGCTTAAAAGATTACTTTAACTAAGGAAAAACAATGTAAATGCACAAGAACAAGCTAACTAAGGCGCATAAATATGCTCCTATCAAATTCCCCCACACTTAGCTTTTGCTAGTCCTCGAGCAAAACAACATAAACAAAACAATCAAAACGAAACAAAACACACTCTAAACCTTCCAACATTTGCCTCAGGGATTTCCAACGCACATGACATGTCAAAGATCATCATTCCCACAGATTTTAGTCATCTTTACATTTAAGCGCATACTTAATCATAGTCACCACTTACTAGTTCACATTTAACCAATTAAAATAATGTTTTGAATGTAGTAACATGCCTTAGAGAATTAGCTCAATTCCTTACAAGATACTCTCTATTTTCACTCAGAATTTCTGACTACACACCCTACACTAAGTATATGTGAGAAGATTGATGTAATCATGAAAACGAACACTCACATATGATTATAGCAAAGAAAGCAATTTCTGGAGTATGTGTATATATGATCTCATGAAAGGAATGCTACTACTTAGATGCGAGAACCAGTGACACCATATGCTCATACCAATTTCAAACTCCACAAATTGAAACACACAACACTCAAGATTGAAGTTAAGGGTTGAAACGGGGCTAAGGGAATTGGCTAACAAAGAAAGGATATGGATAACAAAGGTTCTTAAAGCAATAGCAAGCAAAGTAATGAAATTAGCACTTAGAATTCACTTTGATTGCAGATTTCAACTTAAACACAAAGGGAAGAAATACACAACTCTTAGGGCCGAATTCAATCTTTTTGGACCCTTTCTTCAACAACCAACACTTGTGAGCTTATTCTCACTTATTTTGAACTTCTTTCTCTTTCTTTTTCACACTTTTATTTTTCTTTTCTTTTTCTCACGAATTTTCTTTCTTTTTACTCCCAACCCGTGCCCTTGTTTCTTGGCACACACACACACACAATTGGATTCCCCCACACTTGTTTTCTGCACAAAATTTACTCAAAAAGAATTCCCTCTAAGTCATGCTTTACTATGCTTCAAGAACAAGGGAATGGATGATCCTAATCTAGGCTAGGTGAGGATGATGTGGGTTAAGAAAGAAAATAGGCTAAACGAGGCTCAACGGGGTTAAACCTAAACACAATGCACAGGGATGGCTGTTTGGCTCTTGGTTCACTACACAACTTCATCTTGTTCGTGTGTTATGCAAATCAATATCATGCTTTGAATGAAACAGATATGAGTTCTAGCATTTGGAACTAAATGATAAAACGCCTTCTAAGTAGTAACCAAGCAAAGAATGATGAGATCATGCAACGACTTTAGAAAACAACAATGCACAGATTATTACACTCCAAAGAACGTTTTAGGCTCAAGTCTCTCAAGGTTGTAGCGTTAGTTTGAGTTCCTTCCTTCAAGCATGTTACAAAAACTGATTTTTCCTTTGTGATTACATGTGAATTCATAAGCTATAACCACAGCCAAGCATAAACCAAAGGTATATCAAACTTTCATCCATGTTTACAACTCTCATTAACAGTCATGCAATTAAAAACCAAATCCTCATCATTGTGTTGGAAGGTACCCTAAGACACAAACAAACACACAAAAACAACTCTTTTTGGCTTTTTCAAAACAAATTTTTCAAATTTTTATGAAATTTTCGGATTTTTAAAACAAAACACACTAAAACACACCAAAACAGCTTAAAAACACTTAAAAACAGCAAGAAACATCATTAGAAGTGATAGGTGAATAAAACCCACGAAAATCATGCAAAACAGATTGTTTACCCCCCCACACTTAAATCAAACATTGTCCTCAATGTTTCAAGCATAGAATCACACAAAACAAAAGTAAACAACAAAACAGCAACTGAAACAACTAAACATGGCAGATTAGAAACAAGCAACAAAGAGAAGGGTTTTAGGAACGCAAATCTGGAATTGGAGTGATTCCTAAGGCTTCCTTTGTTGAAATGCATGGGTTGCCTCCCAAGTAGCGCTTTCTTTAACGTCTTGCAGCCGGACGAGGAACACGTTCAGTCCCCATTGGTGCCCACGGCAGTGAGTGGGATTTCTTCCACGACATGCTCAACAAAGTGCTCATAGTAGGGCTTCAATCTATGTCCATTCACCTTGAATTCTTGTCCGGTTTTCAAACTTTGTATTTGGACTGCACCATGCACAAAAACATTAGTGATAACAAATGGACCCACCCACTTAGAACGTAACTTACCGGGGAATAACCGAAGACGAGAGTTAAATAGCAACACTTTCTGCCCAATGGTGAATGTTTTGCCTCTAATCATCTTGTCATGAACCGCCTTGGTCTTCTCTTTGTAAATCCGGGCATTCTCATAAGCATCATGCCGAATCTCCTCAAGCTCGTTCAATTGGAGCTTTCTATGATTTCCAGCCGTGTCCACATTCATATTGAAGGTTTTGACCGCCCAATGTGCCTTGTGTTCAAGCTCCACGGGCAGATGGCATGCTTTGCCATAGACTAGCCGAAATGGGGACATGCCAATGGGCGTTTTGTAAGCCGTTCGATACGCCCACAATGCATCCTCCAAGCGCAAGCTCCAATCTTTTCTATTTGGCCCAACGGTCTTCTCCAAGATTTGTTTGATCTCTCGATTAGAAACCTCGGCTTGGCCACTTGTTTGGGGGTGATAAGGTGTGGAAACCCTATGCATCACATTATACTTCCTCAACAATGCCTCAATGGTGCGGTTACAAAAGTGAGATCCACCATCACTTATGAGCACTCTAGGCATCCCAAATCTAGAGAAAATGTTAGATTTAACGAAATCTGCAACAACTCTAGAATCGTTAGTTCGGGTGGCTTTAGCTTCCACCCACTTCGACACATAATCAACCGCAAGTAAAATGTAAGTAAAACCAAAAGATGTAGGGAAAGGACCCATAAAATCAATACCCCAAACATCAAAGATTTCAACAACAAGAATGGGGGTTTGCGGCATTTGGTCTCTTTGGCCTAAATTTCCTGTCCTTTGGCATCTATCACATGTCAAACAAAAAGTCCTAGCATCTCTAAACAACGTAGGCCAATAAAAACCACATTCAAGAACCTTATGCGCTGTGCGTTGTGTGCCAAAGTGTCCACCACATGCATATGAATGGCAAAAACTCAAAATTGAATTAAACTCAGATTCAAGAACACAACGACGCACAATCTGATCAGGGCAGATTTTCCACAGATATGGGTCATCCCATACATAAAAACGTGCATCCTTTCTAAGTTTATCACGTTGGGCCTTGCTTAGGGTGTTAGGAACTTGCTTAGACACCAAGAAATTGACCAAATCGGCATACCAAGGGGTACTTACCTTAATGGACAGAAGTTGTTCATCTGGAAACGTTTCAGAAATGGGAATAGGGTCCTCTTCACGCACCATTCGACTTAGGTGGTCAGCCACCACGTTTTCACATCCTTTCTTGTCCCTAATTTCAATATCGAATTCTTGCAGTAGTAGCATCCAACGAATGAGCCTTGGTTTGGCCTCCTTTTTGGTGAAAAGATACTTCAAGGCTGCATGGTCAGTGAGAACAAGTACTTTAGTTCCAATAAGATATGATCTGAATTTATCTAAAGCAAATACAACCGCCAAAAGTTCTTTTTCAGTTGTAGAATAATTCAATTGAGCATCATTTAAGGTGCGTGAAGCATAATAAATAACATGTGGCTGTTTGTTTTTCCTTTGACCCAAAACAGCACCAACTGCATAATCCGAGGCATCACACATCAATTCAAAGGGAATGGACCAATCTGGTGGTGTGATGATTGGTGCCGTGGTGAGGAGGTCCTTGAGATGGTTGAATGCCTTCTCACATGCCTCGTTGAACTCAAAAGACACTTCCTTTTGTAAGAGACGGCATAGGGGTTGTGCAACCTTGGAAAAATCCTTGATAAATCGTCTATAGAATGCTGCATGACCAAGAAAAGAACGAACCTCTCTAACCGAAGTAGGAGAGGGTAAGTGACGAACAAGATCTATCTTTGACTTATCAACTTCAATGCCCTTTTCAGAGATAATATGACCTAAGACTATGCCTTGTTTAACCATGAAATGGCATTTTTCCCAATTAAGAACAAGGTTAGTTTCAACACAACGTTTTAAGATCAAACTAAGATTATGCAAACAATCATCGAATGATGCACCAAAAACGCTGAAATCATCCATAAAAACCTCAATACTTTTCTCAACATAATCAGAAAATATGCTCATCATGCATCTTTGAAATGTGGCAGGTGCATTACATAAACCAAAAGGCATGCGACGATATGCAAATGTACCAAAGGGACATGTGAAAGTGGTTTTTTCTTGATCCTCGGGTGCTATGACAATTTGATTATAACCAGAATAACCATCAAGAAAACAATAGAAAGCATAACCCGCTAACCTCTCAAGCATTTGGTCAATGAACGGTAATGGGAAGTGATCCTTCCTTGTGGTGGCATTTAGCTTCCTATAGTCGATACACACCCTCCAACCTGTTTGAACTCGTGTAGGCACAAGCTCATTTTCGGCATTTGTCACCACAGTCACCCCTGATTTCTTTGGAACACATTGAATGGGTGAAACCCACCTACTATCCGAAATTGGATAGATTACTCCACAATCGAGTAACTTAATTATCTCTTTCTTCACTACTTCCATCATTGGAGGGTTGAGACGGCGTTGAGCCTCTCTAGTTGGTTTGGCCCCCTCCTCAAGAAATATGTGATGCATACAAGTCGTAGGGCTTATACCTTTAATATCGGCCAAAGTCCAACCTAGGGCAGATTTGAACTCCTTCAAAACACGCATGAGTTTCTCCTCTTCTTGTGCCGTGAGGGATGAGGAGATGATGGCAGGTAGTGTCTCGTTCTCCCCCAAGAAAATGTACTTCAAATGGCTTGGTAAAGGTTTGAGTTCAAGGATAGGTGCCTGAATGAGTGATGGGAGCAACTTGTTAGTCGAAATAGGAATTGACTCAATGTTAGGAGACTTACCATCATGCTTAGGTAACGACTCAAGGGCAGCAACTATCTCAATGACTTCCTCACTAGGAGGCACGGCATAGGGTAGGTTATGCATGCCGTGGGTTAGCCTACTTTCTCCCCCCTTGGTTTTGACTTCTACGCCTCTTGTAATGACCTTTTCAAGCACATCGTCACTCAGATCTTCAAGATATCCCTGCGCCAAAGAGTCAACAATATCAATAGAGAAACATGAATGATCTTCACTAGGATACTTAATAGAATCAGAAAGATTGAAGTTAACAACTTCCCCATCAAATTCCATGGACAAGGTTCCATTAAACACATCAATTTTAGTCCGGGCCGTCTTCATGAATGGCCTTCCAAGTAGAATGGGCAGCGAAGGTGCATGGTCCGATTCATCCATCTCAAGAACATAGAAATCCGCCGGAAAGATCAAATGATCAACCTGCACCAAAACGTCTTCCAAAACTCCCTTTGGATAGGCATTAGATCTATCGGCCAATTGTATGATAACACCATCATTTTTCAATGCTCCTAGGTTCATAGATACATAAATGGAATATGGCATAACATTTATAGAAGCACCTAAATCAAGCATGGCAGATTCAAATCTAGTGTTACCAATGACACAAGGAATGGTAAAACTACCCGGATCTTTGCATTTGGGAGGTAGTTTGCGTTGCAAGATGGCGGATACATTCTCACTTACCTTCACCACCTCCTTGGTCGAAATCCTTTTCCTAGTGGTGCACAATTCCTTCAAAAACTTGGCATATCTCGGGACTTGCTTGATTGCATCCAACAAAGGTATGTTAACTTGAACTTTTCTAAAGGTATCAAGGATGTCCTTTTCAGCCTCTTCTTTCTTCGTTTGCATGAACCTACTAGGAAAAGGCACATTTGAAGGAAAAACATTAGTATCAACTGAATTTGACACATTCTTACCCTTATTGGCCGAATTGGGCTGAATGGGTGCTTGCGGCAAGGGTTGCTTCACCCTTGCCGTGGGTGTGCCTTGTGCATCCTCAGATTGCAGCTCCTCTTCATCCACTTTCTGGGCAGATTTGGGAGTTTGGGACTCATTCCCAACTTCTTTTCCACTTCTCAAGAGTATGGCCTTTGCACTTTCGAAGCCCCCCTTTGGATTTGGAATGGTAGAACTAGGAAGTTGTCCTTGGTCTCGAAACTTACCTACGAAATCTGCAATCTGCCCAATTTGTTTCTCCAAGTGATCCACCCTTTTGTTTTGGGTTTGCATGGCTTGGGTGTGATCTTCTTGCCCCTGAGATAACTTGGTTAGTATTTTAAGAAGTGCATCATTGTCTAGGGACGTACCTGAAGCATTTGGGGCAGTTTGGGGTTGAACTTGAGGATAGGGCCGTGTGAACCCAGGGGGGTTTTGCCGAAATCCCCCTTGTTGTTGGGATTGTTGGGGCTCCCTCCACTTGAAGTTTGGATGGTCTCTCCAACCTGGATTATACGTATTAGAGTATGGATCGTTCCTTGGTTGGTTTTGGCCTTGAAATCCAATTGCATTGGCGCTCTCCCATCCACCATTCTCAATCAATTGTGGGCATTGTTCAGAAGCATGTCCTTGGATAGAACACACACCACACACACTTGGTCCTTGCACCCTCATTCCTTCGGCCATCTGAGACACAATGGAAGTAAGATTAGCTAATTGTGAGTGAATGCCGGATGTGGAACTTACCTCATGCACTTGCTGCCGTGGGGTGCCTCTTTGCCCAACACCTTCATATTGTTGAGCGTTCAACGCTCGGTTAGCAATCAAGATCTTGGCAGCCGTGGGTGTCTTGTCCACCAAAGCTCCACCCGCTGAGGCATCTAGCATTTGGCGTTCAATTGGTAGAAGCCCCTCGTAGAAATATTGAAGAAGAAGCTCCTCCTTCATTTGGTGCTGTGGACATGAAGCAACAAGTGATTTAAAACGTTCATAATAAGTAGGAAAAGATTCACCTTCATCTTGCTGAATTCCACTAATCCTTTTGCGTAAAAGAATGACTCGAGAAGTTGGGAAGAACTTCTCCAAAAATGCCCTTTTCATGCTCTCCCAAGATGTAACAGTTCCGGGAGCTAATTCAAACAACCAATCTTTGGCTTTGTCCATTAAAGAGAATGGAAAAGCCTTCATCTTCAATATGCTGCCATCCACATTCACAGGGGTCATGCTCGAGCAAACTACTTCAAATTCCTTCAAATGCTTGTTCGGGTCTTCCATGGACAGCCCATGGTACTTTGGAATGTGATGCAACAAGCTTGATTTTAACTCGAATTCCTCGGTCTTCCCTTCTGCAGCCGTGGGGTATTGAATGCATAAAGGCATGGCATTGCCCACTCCCGAGGCAGAAAGCTCTTTGATGGTTCGATTGTCCGCTGCCATGGCTGGAACTTCCTCCAAAATCTGTGTCGTGGGTACTAACTCCTCCTCTTCTCCTTGCTCTTCAAGCTCAGGTTCAGGGCTGAGAGGATTTGATGCTTGCTGATTCCTCCTCCTTCTCAAAGTCCTCTCAAAATCGTCGTCAAAGTCAAGGATATGCTCACGAATCTGTTGAGAACTCCGAGTCATACACTAGTACCTGAAAAACAAAGAAAAAAAATAAACTAGAATCAGTAACTAACTAAATTAGACTCAAAGAATGCAAGACTAAACTTTAAAACACTAAAACAAAGCAAAAGACTCAAAACAGCAACCAAAAGACTCAAAACTGCCTTAAAAACACTTTCTGGGCAGTTTTGGACACAAGCACCAAATTGGACGAATTTGGGTTTTAACTTGAATCAAAACACTTAAAAACACAAATCAAAACAGATTCTAACTAATTTAACACTTCAAAATAAAGGGGGATTTGGTTTTGACGAAATTGAAAACAAGACACAAACTTTGTAATTAAAACAGATTGTAAAAACGATTTTGGATTAAACTTATGGATGGAAGGCTAGCTAGAGGGTTCTTCTCCACACATGACACACTTGCATACAAACCAATTTTCAGTTGTTCTTTCGATAAGTTATGAAACTCAACACCCCAGATTAATTAGGTTCGCTTAAATTAACCTTCAAGTTCTCCTTAAGTTAATGAATTGGATGGGAATGCGCATACAACAATTCAAAGCATTCTTCAAGAGTTCCTTACGTGAAAAGCACAACAAAGATACAATCAAAGATCATTAAGCAACATGAGAACTATAAGTGTTGACGAGGCCTTCGTTACTATGATGAGCATGAAACTAATGCCAAGAATTCATTTAACGCGATCGTTTATAAGCGACCTTCACTACTTGTGAAATATAAGGTTGTAACTATTAGGTGAAACTCCCTTATACTCTAGCATCATATTCATGCATGAAAACTAAGCGTGCACTCTCAATCAACATACACAAATAAGTTATCCATCAAGCAGTTAAACGAATTGAACTCATAACTTATGAAATCACAACCAAAGGTAATCAATTCATATTGCAAGTATGTACATGGTTTCGAATCACCCCCTAACTAAGGGGGGTTTAGTTCCTCATACTCACAACACAAAGAATATAAAGTTTAGACATTGAAAACAAAAGAAAGAAAACACCTAAACGCTCCAGCGATTCAAAGTGAACAGCAAGCACGTCCAAGAACTCTCCTTCCCTTCCTTGATTGCGGCACAAAGTTTGATGATGGAATTTGGGGGTTATGGATGGTGTAGGATGCTGGAATTGTGTTTAGGATGGATGTAGGGTGTGGCAGGGATGGTTTTTGGTCAGAAACTATGGTGTTTTGTGAAGGATGGTGGCTGCAGAGAATGGGTGAAGTTTTCTGGCGTGAATGGTAGTGAATGGATCCTTTTTGGCTGCAACAAGGGGGTTTATTTAAAGGAAATCAGGAATTGAAACCCTAGGTTGATTTAGGTGATCAGAAATTAAGTCAAAAGCTTCTAGATTTAGGAAACAAAATCAGAAAACTAAAGGAAATTGGCTAAGAGTTGCGGCAAGGACTTAAAACAAAGTAGGAATGTGTTTTAATTCAGAAAATAGGAAAGAATCACTCTCCCTTGCACGGCAAGGAAGAGGAAAGGGCAAGGAGGGTGCGGCTGGATGTTTAGGAGAGGGGAAGTGTCCTAAAACTAAAGGGAAAGGGGTCCCCTTGCACGGCAAGGGAAAGGGAAAGTGGGACAAGTGCGGCAAGGAGTTGGACCATGCAAGGAATGTGTAATTTGTGTCCTAGAATGCTTAAAAGGCCTTCAAAGTTGCTGGAACAAAGGGACTTTTAGGATTAGGAAAGGTCAAACCAAAATAGGAAACCTTGGCTTAACTTTCCTACTTCAAGTAGGAATCCTTGTTGGAGTAGGAATCCTCATTCTTCTAGGAATCCTCATTTGATTAGGAATCCTTCTTTGACTAGGAATCCTCATTTGATTAGGAATCCTTGCATCTTTAGGTCTTCAATTTCGCCCATTCCTTTGGCTCCAAGCATATGACATCCATTCCAAGCTCCATTTTGCTCCAAAAGGCTCCCAAAATGCATCTTTTTGTATTCTTTGCCCTTAAAACCTGAAAACACATAAAACTAGCTTAAAAGATTACTTTAACTAAGGAAAAACAATGTAAATGCACAAGAACAAGCTAACTAAGGCGCATAAATATGCTCCTATCAATGACTAGATAGCTTGACCCCAACAATGTCGTGGACACTCTCGATGGAATGCCTTTGACATGATCAAAGATCAAGGACCTAACCATTAGACATCTATGATGCCTCAGGTCAAAGGACTACTTTGCATATTGCAACTTACGAGTTCTTACATGACATGTATGTTCGAACTCTCTTTTGATCGTTGTTTAGTGTACTCGATTACCTTTCGAGCACCTATGTGTTTGTCTCAGTGTCCAACACTAAATGACTTGAGACTAGTCATACTCACGCTTGAGTTAACATAACACATACTAACCTTAGCGGATTGTCAATGCCCAATTGGCAATCCTATGGCTAGGAACGTTTTAGGAATGAACATAAGAGAAAGGTCTCGTTAATCTAACTTACTTAGATCACTTCTCTCTTAGACTAAATACATTCCTTGGATTCCTTTATTGCTTAAACCTATAATCCAATAAATAATGATTAACAATAAGCTTTGCCCTTCATTAAACAATACAATAGTTTAACACAATAAGTATTCCAAAAGCTATTACATCAAATGAGTGGCTTTGTGGGCATACTTCCAACAATCTCCCACTTGCACTCAAAGCCACCTTCCCATGTATCTAATACCCATCTTTTCCATGTGGCGGTCAAGTTGGATTTGAGACATTGGCTTCGTCAGTGGATCTGCTACGTTATCGACTGAGGCAACCTTGAGGATGTTGACTTTCCCCTCGGCGGCATATCTTCTAATGATATTAAAGCATCTGTCAAAATGCTTGTTCTTTTGATGAGCCCTGGGTTCCTTGGCTTGAGCTATCGCCCCACTATTATCACAGTACAAAGTTACTGGTGATGTAATGGTTGGAACCACTCCAAGTTCAGTAATGAACTTCTTCATCCAGAACGCTTCTTTGCCGGCTTCAGCTGCAGCGACATATTCAGCCTCTGTCGTGGAATCAGCAATTACATCTTGTTTCTTGCTTTTCCAGCTGACAGCCCCACCATTCAGAGTGAATACATATCCGGAGTTGGAACTTCTATCATCGACGTCAGATTGGAAATCTGCGTCTGTATAGGCTTCCACTCGCAACTCTGTCGCTCCTCCATAAACGAGGAACATGTCCTTAGTTCTTCTTAAGTACTTAAGGACCGTCTTGACAGCTGCCCAGTGTTCTGATCCTGGGTTAGATTGATATCAACTAGTGATGCTCACAGCATATGCGATATCAGGCCTTGTGCATATCATGGCATACATGAGACTTCCTATGGCGGAAGCATAAGGAATCCTACTCATTTGCCGTATTTCTTCAGGATTTTTCGGTCCCATGGATTTAGAAAGGTGAATTCCATGTCTCACAGGAAGAAGACCTTTCTTTGATTGTTCCATTTGGAACCTACTTAGCACCTTATCTATGTACATAGATTGGGATAATCCAATTAATTTTCTGGATCTATAACGATAGAGCTTTATCCCAAGAACATAAGATGCATCTCCCAAATCTTTCATGTGGAAGGTTTTGGACAACCACACTTTTACAGAAGAAAGTACTGCAGTGTCATTCCCGAATAGTAATATGTCATCTACATATAACACTAGGAATACAACTGCATCCCCAACGACCTTTTGATAAACACAATTGTCGTCTTCGTTTTGAGTGAAACCAAACGATTTGATTTCAGTGTCAAAACGAATGTTCCAGCTCCTGGAGGCTTGCTTAAGTCCATAAATGGACCTCTGAAGCTTGCATACCTTAGTCCTTTCAGACTTGGACATGAAACCTTCGGGTTGAGTCATATAGAGCTCTTCCTCTAGGTAGCCGTTCAGAAAGGCCGTCTTCACGTCCATTTGCCATATCTCATAGTCATGGTACGCAGCTATAGCAAGCAAAATCCGAATGGACTTAATCATGGCTACAGGAGAGAAGGTTTCTTCATAGTCAATCCCTTCTCGTTGCCTGTAACCCTTGGCTACTAGTCTAGCCTTATAAGTCTCCACGTTCCCATCAGCGCCTATCTTTCTCTGAAAGACCCATTTGTTTCCAACAGGTACTATACCTTCTGGAGGGTCTACAAGAGTCCAGACCTGATTGTGATACATGGAATCCATCTCGGATTTCATGGCCTCTTGCCATCTCTTTGAATCAATGTCGGACATTGCTTCAGTGTAGTCTCTAGGGTCTTCCTTTGTGTCATTGTCACCTAGAAGGTGCAACTCTCCAAAGTCGTTATCCAAGCCATACCTCTTAGGTGGCTTGCTGACCCGTTCGGATCTACGTGGAGCTAGGGTTTCAGGAACAGGGTTGTCAACTTGTTGAGTGCTTGTTTGTGGTTCATCATTAATCTCATTAATTTCCATCGTTTTACTTGTGGTTCCTTTGAGAACAAATTCATCCTCTAGAAACTTAGCAGTTCTGGCGACAAACACTTTCTGGTCGTCAGGATGGTAGAACTCATATCCCATAGTTTCTCTAGGATATCCCACAAAATAGCACCTAACTGATCTTGCTTCAAGCTTAGTAGCTTCAAGCTTCTTGACATATGCTTCACAACCCTAAATCTTAATATGATTAAGACTTGGCTTTCTTCCATGCCATATCTCATAGGGCGTATGTGAAACTGACTTGGAAGGTACTCTATTAAGCAAGTAAGCTGCTGTATATAGAGCGTATCCCCAGAATGTTACTGGTAGATCTGCGGAACTCATCATAGAACGAACCATGTTCATCAAGGTTCGATTTCTCCTTTTAGAAACTCCATTAAGTTGTGGAGTTCCCGGTGGAGTCCACTGTGATATTATTCCACACTCTTTGAGATAATCTAGGAACTCGTTACTCAGATACTCTCCCCCTCGATCTAATCTTAGGATCTTTATCTGCTTCCCAGTTTGCTTCTCAACTTCATTCTTGAATTCTTTGAACTTTTCAAAGGATTCTGACTTGTACTTCATAAGATACACATAGCCAAACCGAGAGTGATCGTCGGTGAATGTGATATAGTAGGAGAAGCCTCCTCTCGATGTAGTGGACATAGGTCCACATACGTCAGTGTGGATTAACCCTAGAATTTCAGTGGCACGCTCTCCCTTCCCAGTGAATGGAGATTTGGTCATCTTCCCTTTCAAGCAACATTCACAAGTACCCATTTGGTCATTACCTAATGGGCGGAAATATCCATCTTTCGACATCTTGCGAATCTTATCAAGGTTCACATGTCCAAGTTTAAGATGCCACATCTTTTCTTGGTTAACTTCTTCTCTAGCCCTTTTGGGTTTTGAGGTATTCCCGCTTTCAATACAGTGCATTCCACTACTTGTCTCTAGATGAAAAAGTCCCTCTATCATATTACCATGAGAGATAATACGACCGTTCAAGTATAAAGTGCAGCTCATTTTGTCAAACAATACTGAGTGCCCATCTCGTAAAAGCATAGAGATAGAAATCAAATTCTTTATACATGAAGGAAAATATAAACAATTTTTAAGTTCCAGGACTTCCCCAGAGGGTAGTTTAAGCATATAGGTGCCAACTGCTTTTGCAGAGATCTTAGTGCCGTTCCCAACTCGCACAATCATCTCCCCATTGCGCAGTGTCTTGCTCCCTGTTAGTCCCTGCAACGAATTGCAGATATGTTGACTAGCGCCTTAATCAAATATCCAGGAATTGGAGCTCACTGTAAAAGCACTCTCTATGACAGAAATAGTCCCTTCAAAAGTTCGTGTCATAAGGCTCGCAATCCGCACCCTGTATTTCTTCTTCCAACGTTCATCCTTTCCACAATGAAAGCATGTTCCTTTGGATTTTCTTGCCTTCTTCTTATGCAACCTTTTCCTTGTGATTGCATTCTCACTCCCACTGTCCTTTTTGAAACTTTGTTCAAACTCACAGCACATGTCAATCATCTCGGTAAAAGTATGATCGAATCTATTCACTTTATAGTTTACTATAAACTTAGTGAAATCATCCGAGAGAGATGCAAGGAAAAAGTCTTGGGCCATTTTCCCATCGATGGAAGTTCCTAAACTCTTAAGATCTTGAAAGATCCTTTCCATCTTTTGTCCATGTTTTTGGACCGATGTCCCCTTTACCATTTTGGCATTCAATAGACTACAAACATTTGAGAATCGTGCATTACTAGTCTCAATGTCATGCATCTTATGCAAACTATCAACCATGGCATATGAAGTGTCCATGTGCTTATGTAGCTTCTTAAGCTCCTCACTAAGTGAAGTGAGGATTAAGCATTTGGCTTGTAAGTCATCCTCATAGTGTCTTGCATAATTTTGACACTCCTCCTTTGAAGCTAGTTTCGTAGGAGGTACATGAGGAGGGGATTGCTTGAGTACATACGATATGTTATTCATCTTTGAGACATTCTCGATGTGATGATACCAAGCAAGGAAACGTTGACCCCTAAGGCCCTTTTTGTCAAGTACAATGGTAGGTATAATTTTAGGCATGTCGTTAACTACATAACATAACAGAAATCGTATTAGATTGTTGATTTTAAAACTACTTGATTGGGTCTTAAATCAAATAGTACCACCCACTATTTTTGGCAAATTCCGCATCCCTCAATGGAATCCGAGAGTTATGTTGAACTCTTAGCGGGGTATGGGAGACTCACCATTACCAAGCCCACCTCACGATGATACGATGTCGGTTAGCAAATATAGTGATGAGAGAATAACGCTTTAGTCATTTACAACTCTTGTAATTACCCATCTTGTTTGGCCTCTAGAGAATGATGCCTCACAATGATATGATGTTGGCACCATTGCACTTAGTTAAGTCATTCCCACCATGCTAGTTCGTGTAGGGTTTCAAGGATAGCCTCGCAATGATATGATGTTGGTCATCCTCGTTGCCTACCTTACCACATCATGTATGTTCATATGGACTCCTCCTGAAGGTAAGCACATACTTTGAACTTCCCCATGATAGGGTGAAGCCGATGTATGAGTCACAAACGATTGGAGCCCATCATAGTGGAAGGCCTACGAAGAGATGTTCAAAGCATCTCTCGCTTATCAACTTAATATTCATTTTGTTGAGGGAGTAGTGTTGGGCTACATCAATTTCATTTTAATCTTATTAGGTTTTAGGATGATTATGAACCGTTTGATTTGATCCAACACGAGCCTTGTGTTGGACCTTGGGTCTAAGGTAGGTTGTTGTTGATTTTAGTTACGCGTTTAATCTAATTAAACCGTTATTTCCTATTGGGCGTTGGACCCAACTATTCCAATTTGCATACAAATAAACAAAAGGAATACATGAAATAAAGAGGAGGGCTTATGCCCTCTTACAACATATTTGAAGGACTTATGCCCTTTTACAACACATTTGAACTAATCAAATTACATTCAAATCTAAACTACTTAACCCAAACATTCATAATGCAAAGCGGCCAATCACATAGCTCAATTATCGAGGCCTTTGGTTCATAATCACCCTTTTTCTTAATCAATCACATTAACTAAGAAAGCAACTTAAACAATTGGTTTTCGGATTCATAGAATTGATTTAAATGGAACTAATATGAAATGAAAATCCAATTCTCATTAAAGAGACAAAACCATTTTGTTCTCATTATAATTTGGGCCGAAAAAGCAATGACCACAACTTATTGGGCCACAATGCTAAAACATAAACTTTTGGGGTCACTTTGTAAAAACACAAGAGTCCACAACTTCATGTAATTACAACTAGAACCCAAAAATTTCAACAATAACAAAAACTTCATTAAAGGAGCAAAACAATTTGTCCTTTAGTGATTTTGGACCTTTACGTAAAAACGTAAACTTTTGGGTCAAAGTGCAAATACACATAAGTATCAAGACTTTATGTAATTGCTCAAAAAATCCCAAAAATACCCCCACTAAGGGGTGGCCGGTTTTGGTAGTGTAAAAAGGAGGGAAAGGTTTTGGTGAAAATTCTAAATTTTAAAGTGTTTTGAAAAAGTCAAAAGGTATGGGTTTAAAAGTTGATTGGTATGGGTTGTAAAAGTTGATTGGTATGGGTTTTAAGAAAAAGTTTGACAAACAATAAATACACAAATCATCCATCACCTATCATCCATCACCAATCAATAATAAACCAAAACTTTATGAAAAACATCAAACACTTTGAATCAAAACACCAAACCTTTTTGTTCTTGGTAAGAACATCAAGAACATTGAAGAACACACATGAAAACTCATAAGAGCTCCATGAATGTTTTCACTCAATAAAACTCAAATTTTCACTACTCAAAAGAGGGTTAACATCCTAGGGTACTTAGGGGTTCCAAAAGTCACTTTAAAACACTTTTAACAAGACAAACATGAACCCAAAAATCCACCCTTTGGATTTGGCCGAATTTCCCCACATACATGGCACCAAATTTTAGTTCCAATATTCATGCTTAAATGAACTACATCTACAACATTTGAGATGCTAAATTTTCAAGCAAAATTTATATTCAGAAAGCAAGAACAAAGCTTGTAACATTTACAACATTTAAATCACAAACCATGAAAAACACAAAACCCAAAAGGATTCACCATACTCTAGACCTAGGCTCTTGATACCACTTGAAGGAAAAATTTTGTCCTAGCTAAGAACATGTGAGAACATTTGAACACATATGCAAACTAATAACACTTTAAAGTAGGCATGCATTCAAAAACAATTCTAAAACCCATGACTTTCAAAGCCTAGTGAATGGTGAACCATAAGACTCTTTAACAACATTAAAGAGAAGGAAGGTTTTGAGATTCATTACCCTTGAAGCTCATCCTTGTTTACACAAGGGATTCACCCAAGTGGAGGGCCTTCAAGTCACCTCCTAGCTCCTTGAATCTTCCTTGTGATTTTCTTCCTTTTGAATGCTCCTCTTGCTCCTTGAAGATGTAAGGAAAGGATCTCCAAGAACACTAAAGATTTAGTGTCTCTAAGTCTCCACACCAAGGATGTAGTGTGAAGAGAAGATGGATGACTTAGAGAGATTTTGATGGTAGTGAAACTCTCCCTAAGTGGCCGGCCTCTTGATGAGAAAAGGAGAGAAAATGTTTCTCTTATTTTCCTCAAGAAAACCCTAATGAGGTTATGGCTATAAAGTTGCTTTTATACCACCTCACATGTGAGTGGCACACTTGCAATTAACCCAAGTTGGGTACCACTCACCCTAGGCCGGTTTTGACTTTGTTTTTGGGTTAATTTCCATTTAGTTTTAGTTGTCACACAACCTAAACTCAATGGGCCTTGTGGACCAAAAACCCTTTTGGGCCCCGAAACCCAAAACCAACTTAAAAGCCCAATACGAACCTTTCGTAAGATTAATTAACTAATTAATTAATCTTGACCATTCTCAATTAAACTATTTAATTGCTTATCCATCTCATTTATATTTCTTCACTTTCATCCTTACTCGGTGTACGATCCATTAGGTTCCTATTAGCGAGGCAGTGGGCGATTGTTACTCTTAACGATCGATTGCGAATTGAAACTACATTTCAATTCTCCCTTTGATGAAGATTAGTGTTAGCTAATCCTCAGGGCTTCCACAAACCATGAGTGACACCTAGCAGTATGTCATGGCTACCCAAGCTAAGTAGAAGTGGTTGGAGAACCTATCCAGTTACAATTACAATGCAATACGGTCCTTCTCTAATACAATACTCTTGATCACATTGTTTAAGTGATAGTTTATTTCATGTCTACTATCCAATGTGATACTTCTCTATATGATTCATTTGAATATGACTTGAAACATATTTCCTAAGTCATATTCGTATGCTTTGGCCAAAGACTCCTGAATCATATCTCAGAGTATTCTCCTTCCACCATGGAAGGTTAGAGATCCCTTGTTGTGCATTCATATGCCTACATGACTAGATAGCTTGACCCCAACAATGTCGTGGACACTCTCGATGGAATGCCTTTGACATGATCAAAGATCAAGGACCTAACCATTAGACATCTATGATGCCTCAGGTCAAAGGACTACTTTGCATATTGCAACTTACGAGTTCTTACATGACATGTATGTTCGAACTCTCTTTTGATCGTTGTTTAGTGTACTCGATTACCTTTCGAGCACCTATGTGTTTGTCTCAGTGTCCAACACTAAATGACTTGAGACTAGTCATACTCACGCTTGAGTTAACATAACACATACTAACCTTAGCGGATTGTCAATGCCCAATTGGCAATCCTATGGCTAGGAACGTTTTAGGAATGAACATAAGAGAAAGGTCTCGTTAATCTAACTTACTTAGATCACTTCTCTCTTAGACTAAATACATTCCTTGGATTCCTTTATTGCTTAAACCTATAATCCAATAAATAATGATTAACAATAAGCTTTGCCCTTCATTAAACAATACAATAGTTTAACACAATAAGTATTCCAAAAGCTATTACATCAAATGAGTGGCTTTGTGGGCATACTTCCAACAGTAAGCAAAAATAGTATTTTATCAATTCAATCATGACTGTTTATTTCATGTAATACTGAGTACTCCAGACTGTTAAGGAAAAAAAAAATTAAAAAGTAACACCCTAGTTTACTAGAGATGAGATCTTCTGCACCCATTTTTTCCCGTGGCCTCCCTGTGCCTTTGTTAATTGGCTGAGAATATGGTTTATTTTTTATTATTTTAATTATTGTCAAGTTAACATTAATTATGTTTAGTTCAATTAACAAAGGCACAGGAAGGCCACAGGCAAAAATGAGTGTAGAAGATCTCATCTCAGTTTACTACTCACTCCAATTCAAGGTTAACTTTGACATTTTCGCTGATAAAATGAGCATGTGACTTACACATGTGAGATTAAGTTGGACAGTTTAAAAGTGTAAAACTCTCCCATATGTACTTCAGTTTTTTTTCTTTGGAGAATTATACAATGAAATAGACAAATTGTTAAGAAATATTGACCCTAACTATTGGAAATATTAAGCCCACAAGTTCTGATAACCATACAACTATGAGGGTGGCAAGCGAGGCTGACAGTGACAAATCATCATCCAAGTGTCGGCAGTCAGCAGCGAGTGAAAGAGAGAAAGATCTCCTTTTTGTGACAGCCCGTCCCTGATTTTAAGAATTTTTAAATTGTTATAAAGGATTTTACAAAAATGCCCTTTGAGGCATGTGCATTGTTCGAGGTTAATTGCTGCATTGTGCCATCTAAGATTTGTTTTCTTGACATATTCTCGTAGTACTCGTCGCTACGGACACGTGAGTGCAAACGGTTCGTGATTTGGAGTTATAACGAAGAAGTTATTAATGTTTGAAGTTTGGGCATTTCAGAGTTTTATTATAAAATCTGGTGTGCCATTTGGATGGCCCAGATTGAAAGAAGAAGTGATGGCGGCTGGGATTGGTTGTTTAAAAAAAAAAGAAAAAAAAAAAGAAAGAAAGCTGCCTGTGGGCAGCGAAGAAGAGAAAATAGAAGAAGGAGGGGGATTGGGCAAAGCTGCCCAATCTGGAGAAGAGAGAGACTGAGAAGCCAATCGGAGAGAGGAGGAAGAAACCAGCCAACCAGGGAAGGAGAAAAGAGGAAAGGAGGGAGAGAGAGACACGGGGGATCGGCCGGATCCATTTCGACCCGCCCGCGCGACCGGGTGGTTCTCCACACTTTTCTGGCCATTTTTCCACCCATTTCCGGCGAATTGAACCACCTCACCTCATGGGAAACACTCTAGGACCTTCCCTCTATCCATTCCATCCCAAATTTGGAGAGATTTGGTGTTGAAATTAGGAAAAACGCATAAAAGGGTGCGGTGGCTTTGTGTCGTCGATTCTCTCATTTTTGAAGCAATTTCTTTCAATTGCTAACACCATTAGCATTCCCTTAGGACCTGGAACAAAGCCCAAGCTTTAGTTGGAGCATCGGGTTTGATTTGAGGACGAATTGAAGCACACCCAATTTCTAGGGTTCTTACGGTTTTGGTGAAATTGGAGCATTTCCAAGCCAAATTGGACTTGGCCACAGGTATGAAGTTTGCTCTACTCTTCGAGATCTTCAATTTTACAATTTTTGAGAATTTTTAAAAATAGTTGGATTTTCCGGCGAGTCGGGACGGCCGACCGCCACTCTCGGCGGCCCGTGCGGCGGCACGTGGCCAGTGGGCCGCCAATGTTATTTTCATGCTATGTTCAATGCTCTAGGATCAGCTTTGATAATTGTTGGAAGTAATTTGAGTAATTGAACTTAAGTTCGTTACGATTCATGGTTAGGTGAAAATATGAATCGACGATCCAACCGTCGGATCGTCACCAAACTTTGATACGTGTTAGTACGTAATATTTGAAGAATGTAGGAACTTACGGATTGAGAATCCGATGGACAGATCTTCCCAAATTGGATTTGTAAGTTCATAAAATAAAAGGTTAACCGCCACTCGGTTTTGGAAATTGGAGGAGATCCAACCGTCGGATCATAACGAAATTGTAGTATGTTGTTCTAGAAGGTTAATGTGCATCTTGAGAAGTTACGGATCTTCCGGATCAAGTACGTGGGGCAGTGGACCCTACCGTCGATCGTTGATCGACGGTGAACTTTGGACTAAGGGTCTTAAATGATTCTAGAATATCCTTGAGGATATGTTTTACGTGAATTACATATTCTATGGTTAAGAGTTCTAAGTTGTAGTTTGGTAATTGTTTTAGGCGCCGAACGTTTTGGGACGCCTCGATGTTCACGTTAGGGAGCCGTAGCGCGGACTCCAGGTGAGTGGGCTTTTGTTTTCCGTATATACCTTATACATTGAGTTTTCCCAGAAAACATGTGAAATGGTTTATGAAATGAAATGCCATGCCATCATACTTTTGTTATATTTCTTGAGTATGCATGATGAAATAAGTGTGCATCATGATATTATTATGCATTATGGAGTGCCAATGCATCATGAAATTGTATGCGCATGATTGTTGGTGCTGTGGACGCTAAGGTAAGTTCAGGTAAGCCTCTGAGTGTTTAAATAAATGTTGAGATAACGAGATTGACGAGATGTTGAGATGCATCGATAGCTCATAAACCTGCACCCCCGGTGTTAGTGCTCCCGCCCAGGGCCAGGGCCAGTCTTTCACGTGTTGTTCACCTCTATGCACCGCACGCTCGCCTTGGATCCAAGTTAGGTGCACAGTCCTGTCGTATAGACCACCTTGAGTGGGTTCGACTCGTAGGTGACCCGCGACTTATTCGCACAGTCTTCACGTGATTGTAGCACTAGAGCGTAGTAGATTACACCCAGTCTTGTCGTATAGACCACCTCGAGTGGGTTCGACATGTGTGCAGGATATATATTAGGATGAGATGATGAGATTGATTATGAGCTATAGTTCCAGCCGTGCTGATCACACGGGGGACATGTTATTATCGATGATGAGTTTATTTCACTTGATTTATGATTCGTTGGCCTAGTATGGCATATGTTTGATTCGTTGGCCTAGTATGGCATATGCTTGATTCGTTGGCATGATTTGGCATATATATTGGATTCGATGGCATATCATTGACTTGTTGTCATTTTCATGTTTTGATTCATTAGCATGATGATGAGTTGAGTATATTTAAATATTATTTTTCTGGGAAAGTATACAGGTTTTACGGCGAGGGGTTATAAAGATAGTTTTTGAAATGGGTTTCGAAAGATTTGTTTTTGCCCACTCACGCTTTTGTTTTTCGCCCTTCTAGGTATTAGATAACTTTGTTGGTGGCTCACGAGGATACAACGGAGGTTCTGGCAGACCATCACAAATGTAGGACCACCTTTGGGTATTAGTTAAATTGCTTGACTGCACTTAGGCTATATGCTCTGAATGTGTAATCACACTTATTCGGTTTTTATTTATTTGTATTTCTTCTTATTCTAATGCTTCCGCACTGTGCACATGGCTACGTCACCCTCACGTGACGGCCAGCATGCCTCGATCTCGGTCGGGGTGTGTCACTTTTTAATTGATGTATATTAATTAATAATTTTATTAAAAGTGAAATTTATTATTGGTCACTTAATTTGATTTAACTTAAAGTTCGGTCGAGTACTTAAAAATTCGTTAATATGTGTTTATGAATTTGTTACATTGTAGAGCAATCACATTTGGATAATAATACTGTTATAATTTTTCTTAAAAAAATTGAAAATAAAAGAGATGAAAATTCTAACAGAATTACTTATGAAAAGTCATTCTTCTGCTGCATTTTCATGTCATGCAACATAAGAATTGACTTTCGGTTGAAAAATACGAGTGATGTTTTTGTTTTTTTTTTCCGTTATTACCGATGTGATTTTTTTTATATCTCATTTAAATACGCTCTCTTACGATTTTGTAGTTTGAAATTTAAGCTCCAAATCAACTAGAATTTAGAGATCAATGTTTCAATTTTCTTTTGAAAAAATGATATTAGTGTGAAGGCAAAAGCGACAAAAGTGAGAATTTGAGGAATCCAACATTGAATTTAGGGGTCTGATGGCGGCTTACTTGGGAGGGAGGGATCTCCGCTGATTACGGAATCTTTGTCCTGCCTGATTCTCGGACTGGGAAGCAGGAGGAACCAGCAGCAACTGAATATCTTGGAGAGTAGCTTCGGGCAAAAAAAAAAAAAAAATTCTTGGAGAGTAGCTTTATTTTATGTCACACATTTTTTTTTTTTTGTCACACATATTTGATTTATAAAAAGACAATTGCCTAGTGGAACCTTGTCAATATCATACAAATAAACAAAAGATAATGCTAGGGAGATCAAATTTTTAAACCAAATTTGCAAATCAAATAATGTATTACTAATAAAAAATAAACACGTTAATCAACATTTAAGTAATAATCTAATCGTTAACGACCATATAATTTGATTTACAAAATTTGATTTAAAAATTCAATCTCCCGAGCATTACCCTAAACAAAATGATACTAAAACAAAAGAAGAAAATAGTTTCAAACAAAGATTTAAATATACAAAACACATTAATAAATGGTGCTCCTACCCCTTCAAGTTTTTCTTTTTAAATACCAACAATATATTTACCCTAACAGATGAAGATTTGAGCTAAATCATATAATAAATCAATTATATTAATTTGATATCTAACTCATCCACACCAGAGTTAAACCGAAGACATCATATTTACAAATGGAGAAACACACCGCTAAACCGTAGTGCACATCGTTCAAGTTAATTAACTGATACTATTACATAAACAAAGTGAACACAATGAATTATGTTTCTTTTTTATTTTTGCTGTACCATCGAAAGTGTAAACAAACCGGGAATTTTTTTATTTTTTGTGAAATGTTACTTTATTCCAACACAATAATTACACAAGAAAATGTCTAGATCCAAACACATAAACACAAAAAAAGAGCCTCGGAAGCAACTAAAGAGTCCTAAACAAAAGTACGAGCCCAAAACTAACTGGGATTTAGAACCTTTTGGAAGTCCACATCTTGATGTGATAAACAAGAAGAGGAAAAGGAATCGAATAAAGGACCACAAACGCTTGCATTTGGTAAAGCCCATCCGACCCAAATCGAAAATAGCCCTAGTTGCGATGAAGGTGTTTTTTTTTTAATTTTTAACAAGACATATGTTAAACTATTTTGAGTTATGAAAATAGAGATTCAAACTTAGATACAAAAGAACAGACATATTACAGTGGCTAACTAACCTAACTGTTATAAAAGTTTATTAATTAATTGATTTGTTTACAATACAAGAGTAAATCCCTATCCTATGAGCCTACCAGTGCCAAACATGGGTCCAACTCGGCGCGGGTTGGATGATCAACCCAATCCTAACCTAACTTTCAAATTTGGGTTTAGATTTGGTTCGAGTTCGTGCGAGTTTAGTCAGACTTGGGTTTTAATTAGGTTCAGTTTATTTGGGTTGAGTTCGGGTTCGCCCAATTTTATCGAGTTCAATCTTATAACACCTTATTGTGCATGATTTTTTCAAATTTTGGACCAAACAATGTCAATTAGTTAAAATTTCATTTTTATATCATCATCCACACAAAAGTGAAAGCAAACAACTTGGAGACTATTTCTAATGTTTCAACCATTTAAAGTTGAAATAAAATTACAAGACATATATCAAAGCTTCAACCAAAAGAAATTTAAAAGTAACACTATCATTCATTATCTATATGAAAACCGACAATAAACTTCAAGTATAATATGAAGTGGAATAGGTAATTTGCGCATGAGTGAATTCGAGCTCAAAATCGGGTTGGATTTGGGTTGAAATGAGCGGGCAAGACATCAACCCAACCCAATAAATGATTGGATTGAGATCAGGTTGGGTTTGGACGAGTTTTTTTTCCTCATTCTAACCTGAGCCGATCGGGTATGAAATCGGATTAGGCATGGATGTATTCGGGTTGATTTAACCCAAGTTTCACCCCCAAATGAACTATTAAGGTTTTATCACCACTTGTCTTTAAAATTAACCTAACTCATCATTTTGGTTCCTTAATTTCAAAATCGACCAATTTTGTCCTTAAAATTTTTCTACTACACATCAATTTGGTCCTTCCTTTGGGATTCCGTCAATTACTCAATTAATGTGATGATGTGGCATATATATGGATATCATTACCAATTAAACAATGCCATATGAATTTCCATAGGTGTTATTTTTTTTAAACTAATGTAAAAAACCATAAACCTGAATAAATAAATAAAGAGACAAACAAAAGAAAAACTAGAAAACCAAAGAAAAAAGGGGAGTTGACGGTACAAGAAAGTTTCAATGGTTCAATGGTATCGAGAGTATCTCTGAAGAGTAAACACAAGACGACGACCAACGACTCAAAGGAGTGCTCGGTGGTTCTCTCCTTGCAGGAGTGGAGCACGTGGAAGGCCAAGGTAGTCACCCACTATTGCTTCATTCATTCCGAACTCACTCTTGCCGCAACTTAATCATCTTATTAGCTCCGTATGATTGTATCCGGGTCAGATCCTTCACATTCTATTATCCATCTTTGATATTATCTCTGATGAGTTAATCGGTCGGTGCCTATTTGTCTTATCAACATAGTATGATTCAGGGATCTGGCCTATATTGTTCAGGGATTTGATCTATATGTTGAGGGCTATTAATTTTAGTAATTAGGTTCGAGAAATTTATGTATGCTTTACTTAAACTAATCACTAGTACAAAACATACATGTGCGAAGGGACTTTGCTCGACGGAGCAAATTACGTTGCGCAAGGATATTTTGCGCAACGTTGACAACTAAGCATCACATAAGGACATTTTGCGTAATGGGACTTTGCGCGGAGTAGACAGCTGTCACGCAAAACTGTTTTGCGCGACAAACGTGAATGTGAACCTTCGTCGTGCAATGTTGGGAAAAAAAGGGTAAAAGTCTTGGTTTGGCGCCAAAATCTTGCGCGACGCAGCACATACTGCGTCGCGCAAACGACCTTTGCGCAACGTTTTGTTTCACCGTCGCGCAAAGACCATTTGCGCAACGCACCAACCAATGCGTCACACAAACATAGTTTGCGCGACGCGGTTTTTCCGCTGCGCAAAGTGTTTTTATACTTTATTTAAGTATAACATAAGATCTTGTGGTATCCACTAGTGTAAATATTTTAAATTGAAAATCGAGTTCTTTCATTGTATTCATATAGGGTCAAGGAGTGTAGCTGTAAAAAATCATCAAAATCGGATTTAAAACTACTGTTAAATCGTGATTTTTCGTTTATAACCGTCGAAAAGATTTGTCCCATTACTTGATCTCTAAACGTTTGTTTTTTTGCGATTTTTGGCATATGCAATCACGAAGTATATATAAACAAGTTTGACGGTTGGATCGTTGAAACTAGTTTTGTAGAAAAAACAATAGATTCACTAACACTTAAGAGTTTATTTATACTTTCATTAAGTATAACATAATATTTTGTGGTGCCTACTAGTGTAAATATTTTAAATTGAAAATCGAGTTCTTTCATTGTATTCATATAAGGGTCAAGGAGTGTAGTTGTAAAGAATCATCAAAATCGGAGCTAAAACTACTGTTAAATAGTGATTTTTCGTTTATAACTGTCGAAAAGTTTTGTCTCGTTACTTGATCTTTGGACGTTTGTTTTTTTTCGATTTTTGGCATATGCAATCTCTAAATATATACAAACAAGTTTGACAGTTGGATCGTTGAAACTAGTTTCGTAGAACCCTAAACCCCTGTCTTTTAATCAGTAGATTTTGCTTTATAATGTATTCCTCAGCATATATGCAAGTCATTTCTAAACCCTTATCTGTTGAAAGCATCATAGGATCTCGGATCTAAAGTCATCATTATCGTATGAAGATAAAACGAACTATAACTCATGATTTGATCAGTTTTGACTATCATCCTTCAAGCATACAAGTTAGATAAAAGTCCTTGATCTCAAGGCATAGAAAAGAACTTAATGTAGACTTAACCCATCTACGACAATCCTTTGATAAACAAGAAGTTAAGATAACTTGGGGCGCAAGTAATCAACTTAAACCAACTTGTTCTACGTCTGCCATATAAAAGATGGCAGTGGCACGCCTTCACATATAGTTAGTGTTGACTGTGAGCCTTAAGGCCTATACCTAAGGCCCTACAGAGGCACCTTTCAGGCTAACTACAAAGCTCCTATTGAAGCCTCTTTCAAGCAGGAGCTCGACGACCAACCAAAGTACCAATCCCTCGGGGAGCTGTGTGCCCGAGCCAGGAACCTCCGCCACCCGGGATTTCTTGCGCGAACATAGTTTTGGCACGCCCGGTGGGATACAATCTTGTATGCCAAGAAGATGAAGGAGAGTACAAACCTTCAGCCATGGGGCAAAACAAAAACAACCCAGTACACTCCAAGAAACAAAATGGCAAATCTACCTGAAGAGTTGCAGGGATCTGTTTTGACGGAAAGTTCAAACCTCTCTAAAAAGCCAGAAGGAAAGGTCATAAATGAAGACTTGTAGCAAGCCACCATGATGGCTGCTTTGAGAAGCATAGAGAAAAGTTCTCAGAATATGGACAAAAACTCTCAAAGTATAGAGAAAAACTCTCGGGAGGCAAGAGAAGATATAAGCAGACTTTATTCCATAATTGGAAACTTGTAAAGAAGGCTAGACCTGGAGTACTCTACTTTGGAAAAAGATCATGCTACAGAAAAGACGAACGAACCTAATCCTCAGAAAGAGCCAGTTGTTCCTATTTTTCCTCTCCTTGAGGAAATGAGGGATAAAGGAAAGGATAAGCTGGGTCCTAGAGCTGATCAGCCAGTGTTGGAAGAAACTCTAGAGGCAAAATTGCAAGACCCGCTGTTTTCACTTAATAATAGCGGGCAGAACAAGCAAGAAAAGACTAAGTATGGGATGCCTTTTCTAGTTGGAGAAACCAGTGGCAAAGGCGAGCCTGTCAGAACAGACAAGCCCCTTCCGTATAGGCCCCTGTCGTTGGCCAAAAAAGGAGGGGAAGCTAAATGGAGACAGCTCGAGCCCAGAAGAGAAGCCTCATCGGGCAATGATCGTAGCCCGAGGTTGGAAACTCCTTACACCCCGCATGACAACGCAGCCAATCAACAACTTAGAGATGAGTTGGCTGAGTTAAGAAGAATGGTGGCAAGAAATGTTCAACCACAAATTCGCCCGTTGTTTAGGATTGCATATCAAAAGCCCTACCCATAGTTCATTGATGAGCAAAATCCATTTCCCATCAACTTCAAAATGCCCGTATTCCCAACATTTAGCGGAGAAGACAACAATGTATCTTCCAGGGATAACATCTTCAAGTTCTCCAACCATTGGGTGGCCTTTGAAGACAATCCCAACTACAAAATGAGGTTATTTGGGAATTCACTGGTGGGCTTAGCGTCTCAATGGTACTCCCTATTACCTCTAAACTCCATTGCTAAATGGGGGCAAAATGGAAATGGCTTTCCATGAGCAGTTTTACATAATGGAACCAGAGATGACCATCAACGATCTAGTGGAGGTAAAACAATATGAGCATGAATCTACTGAAGACTTCATTATGAGGTTTAGAAAGACAAAGATGAGATGCCAGTTTCCTATCAATCATGTCCAACTTATAGCTATTGCCCAGAAAGGCTTGAGGCTGCCTTTGAGGAAGAGGTTTTACGACACGCAGTTTAATGAGTTGCAAGAGTTAGTAATTGCTGCTACCAAGTATGAGAAGTTGTTAAATGAAGAGCAACAATTAAAACACTCCTCCAAAACACCACCTTTTTACAAGAATAAAGCTGCCATTCACCAAGTAGGATTTGGAGGAGAACTAGAGGAGGACGATGACCATGGGAGAGGAGCAATGGATATGTGTGCAACAGAAATGACCACTCCCTTTAAACCTTTAATGGTGAAAGGTTTAGTCCAACCAGTCAAAGATCAAAAAGTGGTAATGAATGATGGCGGGTTCGTCCCTATGAAGCCGCCAAAATATCAAAATTACTCTTTTGACTTAACCAAAGCTGCAGAGATTTACGAAGAGCTGGTACGGGCAAAGGTAATTATACCCGATAGTGCTAAAAAACTACCTAAGCCGGATGAGTTGAGAGGAAAGAAGTATTGAAAGTTGCACTGCACCTTCAACCACTCCATCACCAATTGTGTCCAGTTCAGAGATTGGATACAAGATCTTATTGTAAAAGGGAAGCTGTTACTAGAGAAACCTCAAGCCAACATGATGATCGACGGATCCTTTCCCCGAAGCCCCTATAAACATGATCCATTTAATATGGACCGATATAAAGGGAAGGGGAACCACCTGAGAGATAAAAACGGAATAGAAAAGCCCATGGAGGAGACTCTAAGGCTGCCCGAGAAATCCAAAAAGTAATCTTAATAAAGGGAGTAGTTCTGGCAAACTACCAAAGCAAAAGATAGAAAAGTTTTTTTTTTTTTACATGAGAAAAGTACATAAGAGTTTTAGTCCAACAACTTTACATCTTCAGCCAAAGCAATTACTTTAGAAAAGTAAGTTTGCATGATAGTAAAGATACAGTTTGGTTATCCTAAACACATGTGGCTATTCACCAATTGATCCCTATAATATTCAATCTCATGAGAAGTCTTTTCCATCTCTTCGACTTTTTGAGAAAGGCGATCAGCGAGGATTGCTTTCTCAGCTTTCAACGAAGATCCTTTCCAGAAGTTGAATCTCGGAATCAACCACTGAGATCCTTTCCTCCGTCATCGTCCCTTCTGCAACCAGTTGCTGAAGAGTGGCATTACTCTTTCATGTCTTTCATGAAAGCATTTCGGCCTGTTGGAGGAGCGCTCGCCTTTCTGATGTTGTTCCTTCAAAGCCTGAAGATTCTCAAAGAAGTTCAGAAAAGACTGATATTGTGCTTTGGACAAAAACTGGGCTTGGTGAAGGTCCATGAAGGCCTTTTCTGCATCAAAGAGAGCCTTGAGGCTGAAAGAGGCAGTAAAGTCTTTTTTCGTCAAATCTTTGAAAACCTGACGAGCATGTTGGAATGAGGGTAACTCAGAAGGTACTGAAGGAGATTGAAGTTTGCTTTTTATTTGCCCGAACTTCTTTACCAGATCGGGCAAATTTGGCGCTGAGAGTGTGGAGGGTGTGCCTTGAGTACTTCCGGCCACAACAGCAGGGGCAGCCTCAGTCTGGGGAGTCGAAGGGACATCAGGAGCAAGACCAGAAGCAGGGGCTGAAGTAAGTAAAGTTGCCATGGAAATTCTAGTTTGCATGGCTGTGGACTCAGGATTGGAGACTCCTAGGCGGTCAAGGACCGAGGAAGGGCATGGAAGATCTCTTGTGAACCATAGGCGGAGGAGAATTGCCCGAGCCATCACCAGAACCCTGTTACAAATAAGACCGACCGGTTAAGAAAAGATTTGTGCAAGTTAAAAGAAGGTAAAAAAGACTTACCCAAGTAGAGCCTGTTGCCTCAGGGAAAGATGGGAGAGGAGTTGCTTCCCCTGATAATTGAGGTTCTCTGTCGCGATTTATTAAAGACGGAGACACAATACCCGAACCTTCGACAGAGACCTATAAAAGCCGAGGCATAAGTTAATACTTAACTCCCAGAAAAGAAAAACAACAACATAGAAGGTCTGAGTAATGGCACACCTGGGGAATGACCTGAGGTTGTGAAGCAGACGATTTAAGGTTCGGGCACATCAATAGAAACTGCTTGATGGGCCGGCGAACTTGTTATTTCTGAAGCTACGGGAATCTCTGGAACTATTGGTTCTCCAAAAACAAAAAGGGGTGTTTGATGAAACTCCAGTGTCCGAGGAGGCTGGAAGAGGTAGGAAATGATAAACGCAAAGGATGAAGACTCTTAATAAAAACAAATAGAAGTAAACACTTACTGATCCAATATCATCATCCACGAAGTGCGTCATTTTCCCCGAAGAAAAATCGAGCTGAGAAATAGGAGTCACCACCATAGGAACCGATTTTGACCGAGAGAGATGAGCTTTCTTCGATCTGGCTAGGGAAGGAGAAGCTTCATCAGATGAAACAGTTTCTCTTCGAATCTCTTATTACAAACAGTCGGGCAGAAGAGTTAGCTAAGTAAAAATAAAAAGTCAAGGAAATGACAGCCCAAACCTCAAGCTCTTTGAGGGCAGCATCTCGAAATTCTTGACTCTTCTTTTGTATTTCCGCACCCAACGGTTCGTCTTTAGAAACAAAAGTGGGCTTCTTTGAGGTCGTGGGTCCTGAAATACGGATAAAACAAAGCTGTTAAATCTAAAATTGGAAACAGAAGATTGAGACAAGGGATACTTACTAGAAGCTCTCTGTTTCTGCCTGCCCGCTGCTGGAGCAACCACGGAAGAAGTCTTTGAAGCAGCTGTAGAAGATTTGGAGGTCTAAGCCCTTGTACTCTTCTGAGTAGGGGCTGCCCGCTTGGCTTGAGGTTGTTTCTCAGGCTCGAAGTCAGAAGTCTCTACTACAGCAACGCGTGCTCTTTTAAGTGATCGAGTGCTCACCCCAGCCTCCTTTTCAGTTTCTGAATCTCCAAAAAGCTCGAAAACATCCCCGTTATCCCCAGCCTCTCGCTTTTGGGCCTCAGTTGCAGCATCATGAAGGATTCGGGCATCCGTAGAATCCTCATCTGACCCAGCCTCTAACTCAGTGGTCCCTGGAGCTGCAGTTTAGATAAAGAGTTAAAAGAGCAGATTTACAAAAGTTCCGTGAAGTAAGAATTGGAAGGGCAGGAAATACCAATTCGGAGAAGCTGGTTCTTGTGGGAAATCATCTCTTTGCAGTTCTCCAGCTCACCCGAACTAGGATAAGACCTGAGAGAAAGCTGGCTGAAAAGACGATCATGTGCCTCCCGCAAATCCCCTCCGTATTTCTTAATCCACTTGGTTTCCCACCAAGTAGAGAAAGTCGAAGTACATTCAAAGTTAAGAATTAAGGACTTTCTGGCAACCTAGCTCATAACCTCCAGGATGCGTTGATGTGATAAAAGTTAAGCACACAAATTAAACCCTCTTGTTGTCAATTGTAGTATATATGCAAGTAGGGATCGTTCTAGACCGGGGATTAGGAGGGATTGCTAATCTACTTAAAACTGACTCAAAAACACAAAAACAAACTTAAAAACACTTAAATAGACTCAAAGGACTCAAAACAGATTCAAAAGACTCAAAACAGCTTAAAGCAACCAAATAGACTCAAACTAGACACTAGAAATGATTTTGGACCAAAATTGATTTTAACTTGACTCAAAATACTTAAAAACACAAGTTTAGACAGATTCTAACCTAATTGACACAATAAAGTAAAGGGGTATTGGGTTTTGACGAATTTGAAATAAAACAAGCAGATTGTAAACTTAAACAGATTTTGGCACGAAATTGGTGACTTGGATGGGTGATGGGCTAGCTAGAGGGTCTTTCTCCACACATGACACACTTGCTCATAAATCAATTTCCAGTTGTTCTTTCAATAAACCATGAACCTCAACGCCCCAGATTAACTGTGAACAACACTAATTAACCCTCAGATTTTCCTTAAGTCGTTGAATTGGATGGATAACGCATCGGCAACCAAATTATTCTTCAAAAGTCCCCTACATGAACAACATAATAGAGATACAATCAAAGATCATTACGTTCAATGAAAATCATAAGCATTGACAAAGCACTCGTAACTATGAACAACATGATACTTATGCCAGGAATTTACTTAACGCGATTGTGACTAGCAACCTCCACTACTTTTAAATATAAGTTCATACCGATTAGGTGAAACTCCCTTATATTCTAGCATCAAATTCATACATGCAAACTAAGTATGCATCCTTAATCAACATACAAGAATAAGTTATCAATCAAACAGTTAAGTAAATTGCATTCACGATTTATGAAATCACAATTGGAAGTAATCAATTCATATTGCAAATATGTTCATGGCTTCGAAATTCCCCCTAGCTAAAATGAGTTTAGCTCGTCATGTTCACAAAACAAAGATAATTGAACTTAAACATTGAAAACAAAGGATTAAGAACACCTAAAAACGTTCCAGCGATCCAACTTGAATAGCAAGCACGTCTAAGGATCCTCCTTCGTCTTCTTTGCTGTGGCACAAGGGTGGAAGGGATGTATGAGATGTGTATTGAGGTGAGAGATGTGAATTGGGGTGAATGAATCTCCCTAAGGCTACGGCAAGGACTTAAATATATAGGGAGAGGTAAGGCATGGTTTAGAATTAAATTAGGCAAGGTTTTATGACTCCAAATCCTCCAAGAAAAGGGTAACAAATCAGAATCCTAAGAGGAAAAGGGTAAGTAAATGCGGCAGGCCTAGAAAATAAGGGGAATGTGACTTCCTTGCACATTTGGTGCGTCATTGTCCTAAATGGAATGGGGAATGGATTTCTTATGCGGCAAGGAAATGGAAGTGAAGGGAAGGGTGTGGCTCCCTCTTAGACAGGGATTAGGACTTCTAGAAAATTATTTAGGAAGCCTTTTTGTAGCTGGAACCTTGGTAAAATAGGATTAGGAAAGGTAAGGACAAAATAAGGCAAGTTTGACTAGTCAATCCTTCTTCTTGCTGGATTCCTTGTCCTCCTTGGTCTTGAATTTATTTTCTTCCTCTCTTTGGCACATTCCTAGCTTCCTTTGGTCTTCAATTTCGTCCATCTACTTTGCTCCAAACATATGCTATCCATTCCATGCCTAAAACTGCTCCAAAAGGCACCAAAATGCACTTTCTTGCCTCTTTAACCCTTGGGACTTACAAACACACGAAAATGACTTGAAATACTAAATTAACTAAAAAATAACAACATAAAAGCACGAAAACAAGCTAACTAAGTCGTAAAAATATGCTCCTATCATGCGTCGGGTTGCTTGGAAAGTAACCTCATCAGGAGAGTGAAGGCGGTAGAAGGTACTACAGTGAATAGAGTAAAAAAAAGGGACTGGGATGGCTTGCGTAAAACCCATCTGTCTACCACAAAAGTTGGGGTGGTAAACTTCTAGCCTGCGCTCATAACGCCCCCCAGGCTAAATCTCGAGACGGAATGCAACTAATAAATTTCTCTCTGGAGAAAGGGGCAGTATCTTCTCCGAAGGCATCTTGAAAGGCTTGATCAGGGAACCAAGGGTATCTTCTAAAGGCAGATGCTCCCCACTCTAAATCTGTCCGAGTTCGACAAACTCTGAAGAAATAAAAGCAGTCGAAGGTAGAGTGATTTGTTGAAGGAGCCTCGGCTAGGATTCGGGCAGGAGCTACACCCTCTGGGAACTCCAAGTTAGCTGGCCGAAATTCTGGGAAGTACCATTGCAACCATAATTGGATCATCCAAGTTGGTTCATTAAGGTTAGTCTCAAAAAGGGTGTCCTGAGTCATTTCGAAGAGAAGACGATAAAAATGAGCGAGGAGGAACGGGCCTGTAGCAACGTCATCGAAGTTATGAAGGGCTTCGACAAGTGGAATCCATTCAACTTTCATCCCTTTAGATTTGTTGGGAAAACCAAACTTGTTCAGCCAGTATAAGAGGAAGTACATATGCTCATGTTCTAGGCTAGCATTGGGAGAGCCTGAGCTGAAGTTGTCTTTTACAAAAAGAATAAACCTTTGAAAGATGTACCATAAATCTTGAAAGTTGTAGAATTGTACTCTAACTGAAGAAGAGGGGCTGAACTTGAACTAGTGCTCGAACTCTTAGCAATTGGGAGAGAAGGGGGAGCTTAGTCTTGAGTCACGTCCACAATCCTGCCCAAAGGTCTTAAGCCAAAAACTTGCGCCATATCCAAGGTGGTCGGGGACATAGGGCCCATCTTGAAGTTAAAGGTGCTTGTGCTCGAATTCCAGAATAGAAGAGCAGTGGCCAATAATTCGGGCTTAGCCACTATGGTGGTCTTTGAAAGCATTATCAATTCATAAATGCCATTATTCATCCATCTCTTCTTAAAAAGGGGTTCAAGATCATCTATCCACTTAACCCAGTTTTCATCATTCATCAGAGGAAAACCGCGACGATGGTTTGACCACTTGGATGAAGAAATACCTGATTCAGCCAAGAAAGGGTTGGGGGTGAACCAACTGGCTTTGGTCATGTTAGCTTCTAGTACGGTTGGGATTGGAGAAGTCTATGCAGGTGCTAGTAAATGCACTCCGCCTTTCTCAAAGAAAAGTTCTGTACGCAAACTTGCCCGACGATGATGAAGGGCATTAAGCAAACGGCCCAGGGTAGTAATACCCTCGCTAGATTCATAAGAAGGCTGAGATTGAGAGAGATTTGAGGCCATTGTTCTAGCTTAAGACAAAAGGTTGGAAGTATGGAGAGGAGGTCGGAAGAGGTGAGGTTTCTGAAGAACTTATAAGGAGTTTAAGAAAACCCAGGTTTTAAGAGACTAGAATTGCTTGAGAAAATTAGCCTAAGATCAAATGAAGAACGGTTAATTAAAGGCAAAAGTAGTGGGTTAGCGCAAAGAGCTTCGGTTAACCAACGGTTGCTTTTGGGCAGTGCAAGTTCCAAGACAGAATATGTAACGGCAATTAATGAAGGACGGCTGTTCAATCATTATTAGCACCTCGGCTTACAGGCTTAACAACGATTGAAGGGGGCATTGTTTGGGGTAATATTTACACTTTGGGCCTAGAGGAAGAAAGGCCCAGAAGGAAGGTAAAAATGGGAGTTTTGCCCGAAGCCCAGTGGCAAGCCCAGACTAGACTCTCAAGGCAAGTTGACTACTCCCCATTAATACATAGACCACAGACCTACAATCAGATAGGACAAGTGATAGAAACCCACCAGTTGCTAACCAAAAAGTACTTTACAAGTGGCAGTACCAATAAATAACCAGCAGTTTCGTAACCTCCAGTGGCTTTCGGGCAAAGATCAAACCGCCAGCAGTCGAGGCAATTTGTCTATAAAAGGAAGAAGAGGGCCCAGAGACAAAGACACCCAATCAACCAAACAAATATACAACTTGTCTCTCTCAGTCAAGCCAAACCATTCAGAAAGCTGTGCCTTGCCCAGAATCTGCTCTCCTTGTAGTCTTAGAATTCCCAGAATAGGATAACCTCCTCTTGTGTAAAAGCTCTGCTACCATTCTCCAAACTGCTGTAGTACGATTCCCTCGTATAGATTAGTTCACTTTCATTCCCTTTAGTGCTTAGAAACCTTTGTAATCATAAAAGAAGAGAATCTGCACAAGATTCAACCTTGCCCGACAAGGTTAAATCTTGCCCGATTCTCTTTGTGTTGTCTTTTAATCAGTAGATTTAGCTTTATAATGTATTCTTCAGCATATATGCAAGTCATTTCTAAACCCTTATCTGTTCAAAGCATCATAGGATCTCATATCTAAAGTCATCATTATTGTAAGAAGATAAAATGGACTATAACTCATGATTTGATCAGATTTGACTATCATCCTTCGAGCATACAAGTTAGATAAAAGTCCTCGATCTCAAGGCATAGAAAAGAACTTAATGTAGACTTAACCCATCTACGACAATCCTTTGATAAACAAGAAGTTAAGATAACTTGGGGCGCAAGTAATCAACTTAAACCAACTTGTTCTACGTCTACCATATAAGAGATGGCAGTGGCACGCCTCCGCATATAGTTAGTGTTGACTATAAGCCTGAAGACCTATACCTAAAGCCCTATAAAGGCACCTTTCAGGACTAACTACAAAGCTCCTATTGAAGCCTCTTTCAAGGAGGAGCTCGACGACCAACCAAAGTGCCAATCCCTCGGGGAGCTGTGTGCCCGAGCCAGGAACCTCCGCCACCTGGGATTTCCTGCCCGAACATAGTTTTGGCACGCCCGATGGGATACAATCTTGTATGCCAAGAAGATGAAGGAGAGAACAAACCTTCAACCAGGGGGCAAAACAAAACCAACCCTAGTACACTCCAAGAAACAATATGGCAGATCTACTTGAAGAGTTGCAGGGATCTGTTTTGACGGAAAGTTCAAACCCCTCTAAAAAGCCAGAAGGAAAGGTCATAAATGAAAACCTACAAGCCACCATGATGGCTGTTTTGAGAAGCATAGAGAAAAGTTCTCAGAATATGGACAAAAACTCTCAAAGTACGGAGAAAAACTCTCGGGAGGCAAGAGAAGAAATAAGCAGACTTTATTCCATAACTGGAAACTTGCAAAGAAGGCTAGACCTGGAGTACTCTACTCTAGAAAAAGATCATGCTACAGAAAAGACGAACGAACCTAGTCCTCAGAAAGGGCCAGTTGTTATTGTGGAAAGTTTGGGCACGTGAGTAGGGTGCGTAGAGCACATGAGGTACTTGGGTAACAAGGTATGTATAAAGAGGGAATTAAACATGCACAGGGGGACCAACTGTCACATGATGGATTGGAGACTCGCATTGACCTGCGAGGTAATGCACGAAACTCGCCGTCACGAAGATCGAAGGGCCAGAGTACGGGGGAAGGAAGCTGGAAAACCAAGGAGACAATGAGAGATAGTGTTTGTAGTCGGGAATGGTCGCAAAGGGACATGGGGTTGTGTGACAATGAGGTAGGGTTGGACAGAAGGGTACTGCTTCGTCACCGTTGAAATAGAAAAAACATATTAGTAGGGCTGGAAAAGGAAATGTGAAGCTAAAGGATATCATGGCTCAACTTTAAGAGGAGGAAAAGTTGGCTCTTAAAGTGAGAAAAAGAGCCTTTGATGTGGGGCTCATTGGGGGTAGGGGGTCATTGCGCTAGTGACGATAAATGTTGAGTTGTTTGATTTTATTGAACCAGAAGGGAAAGAGGTTAGGGATGGAGAAAGGAGCAGGCAGGGGATAAAAGTGGATTTAAACTTGCTGGCTAGTATGGAGGATGGAATAAGTCAGGGTGCTGAGTAGCAAAAGGAGTTGAATGTAGGGGCATCATGTGCAACTTATGGGTGGATGGATATGTTTCCTAGGGCGAAGAGTAATCATGGGTCGCGACTTTTGTTTTCTATGACTCTATGTAGGGGAATATTCTGGAGTGTCATGCTATCAATGCGGAAGCCTGGTAGGAACATGGGGATGGCTCATTGGCTTTTAAAGTGAGTGAGAAATTGAAGGGTACCAGGCAAAGGCTATGTGCATAGAAAAAGTCTACGAAACCAACGGCGCATTGCGGAACTTAGGAAGGAGATTGGGAAGGGGATTGGGAACCTTTTAGTTCAGTAAGAGTAGATAAGGGCTAAGGAAAATGCGCTACTGATGGCTATTAAAGAGGAAGAATATTACTAGAAGGTGAAATCGAGAATCCGAGAGGGTGACAAAAATACAAAATGATTGCATGCTTAGATAGTACAACAATGAAAGAGGAATAATCGGTTACATGGGTTGGAAAACAATATCGGATTATGGTAGAAGACTCAGTCGAGTATGCAGGAAATAGCAGTTAATTATTTTACAACTTTATTTCAGTCAGTAGGTTTAATGCTGGGAAGGGCAATGGTGGCTTGTGTAGGGCCAAAGGTGAATGCTCGGGGTTAATAAGGAACTTATCTGTTCGTTCTCAGACGAGGAAATTCGGGAAGCAGTGTTTCAAATTCTAACAACAAAATCATCATGACCAGATAGGTTTACGGTTGGGTTTTTCCAAGACCATTGGGATGTTGTGGGAGCGAATATTATTTGTATGTGAAAGCTTTCCATCATTTGGGGGGGGGGGGGGGGGGGTTGCTTCAGATGGTTAATCATGCACATATTGTACTAATCTCGAAGATGAAGAATCCATGGCGGATGATTGAGTTGAGACCTATTTCTCTATGTAATGTCGTATACATGATCATTTCTAAGGTCTTGAAGATGAGATTAAAAAAAGTGATTGGTCAGATTATCAGTCCAAATCAGTTGGCATTTGTGTTGGGCCGTCAAATTCATGATAATAGTTTGGTAGTATATGAAATTTTGCATTCTCTGAAGTAAAAGAGGATGCGGAGGAGGGGGAAGGGACGATGTGGATAGTAGTATGGCAATTAAACTGGATATGGCGAAAGCCTATGATCGAGTGAAGTGGGGTTTTTTGACGGAGGTTATGGGTAATTTAGGATTTCATCCTAAATTTTGTGCTTGGATTTAGGAATACATCTCTGTGGTGTCTATGGTAAATGGTGTTCCATCAAGTTAATTTTGACCTGAGAGAGGCTTGCGGCAGGGAGATTCAATGTCATCATTCTTATTTTTTCTTTGTGCGGAAGCTCTTTCGTCATATATTAGGAAGCATGAGGTGGATGGATTGATTAATGGGGTGGGGATTTCGACGGATGCAATACCTATAACCAACCTGCTTTTTGAGGATGATTCAGTGTTTTTTTGTAGAGCTAATGAGATAGAGGGCGGTCAGGTGGTTAAAATTTTGGAGGATTATGGAGAGTCTTCTAGGCAAATTATTAACTTGGAGAAAAGTTAAATATTCTTTGGGAAGGGTTGTCCGAAGAAATAAAAGAAGCGAATTGTTACAAAAATGAATATTCAAGTTAGAGATGGTTTTGACAAATATCTAGGGATTCAGGAAGACTTTGGGCACTTTAAGAAGGCAATGTTTGAATCGGTGCGTTGTGGTATTAAAAGCCAAACTGACAGTTGGGCCGAACAATTTCCTTCCCCTTGTAGGTAAGGAAGTGTTGATTATATCAACCGTTATGGGGATGCCGAACCATGCTATGGCATGTTTAAAATTGCCGGTGGGTTCTTGTAAGGAAATGGAGCACGTTATTTCATAATTTTGGTGGATAGGGCAATCTAAGACGAAAGGGTATCATTGGGTAGCATGGGACAAATTGAAGATGAGTAAGAAGTTTGGTGGGTTGGGTTTTCAAGACTTAATCAGATTTAATTTGGAGGGTATTGCATAATCCTAACTCGGTTCTTGGGATTTTACTTTGGGACAAATACTTCCCTAACTCTACCTTTCTTGAGGCTAACAAACGTAGCAAATTGTCATGATGGAAAGGCATTTTGTTGGGGGTGGCAAGTTGTGGTCTACGAGCTCCGATGGCGGGTTGGCAATGGTGAGTCTATCAGGGTGGCTAGCGATCCCTGGATATCGAAGCCTCATTCTTTTAAACCGGTGCTGCGGGATGGGGCCCTTAGTTTAAGGATGAGTTGTTGGGGAAAAATTAGAGTGTACAACTCTAACACAAGTGTTGGAGAGACAACACACGTAAACAAATTACTTGTATTACACACACAAAATATTACAACACACAAACTCTCAAAGACACTTTTTAGAAGCAATGAAACTCACTCACTTTCTAGAGACAAACTATAGATCACTCACACTCCTCACAAGACTACTCTTACTTCTCACTCTTACTTGGTTGCCTATTTCTTCTTGGTTGGTTACTTTGGTTGGTTGATTACATAGCGATACACACACACACACACCTATTTATAGGCATGTTTGCCGACTTCACTAGCACTTTCTAGTGCATGTTCATGCACACACTGCACCGACATATGGCTTTGCATAATAGCCTTGCCTACTTAAATGATGCTAGAATTTTCTAGCATATTATTATACACACTCACACCCACCGACTAAACTTGCAGATTTGAACTAGAATGGTCTAGTTCATTTGTAGCTGGACAAAGTCCTCTAGAAGCTTCAGCCTTCCAAGCTTGCTGCTTGTATTTGCTAGACTTTTCTAGAATCCAAACACCAATTGTGCTGGTGTTGATCTTCAACACTCCCCCTTAACACCAGTTCATTCTTTCCTCCATGCCGAGTTGACGACAAAGCTTTTTCTTGCACACCCATTTGCTTGATATGGGTTTCACATCTCTTCGCTTTGGTACTAGATTCCAAGCTTGATTTAGCTTCGTTGCAGCGACCTCTTCTCCCAACTTTGAACCACTCAGGTTCAGCTGCTTCTTCTTCTATGGCTGCGTTGACGTATTTAGGATTTTGCTTCCGGATTCTTGTTGACCTCCTTAGTTGTGATTGTGGAAATGATACTTCCACTTCACTAGGTCTATCTTCTTCTGGTTGTTGATATACGTCAACTTGCCAAGGGTTTTGGGGCACTGCTTGCTCAACACCATCACCATCAAGTGAATCCTCAAACTCATCTGGTCTCGATTGGATTCGAACAATTTGCTTCCCCATCTTTTGCTACAACTTATCTTCTATTTCTCTCAAATCAGGCAACGCCTCATTTCCTGAGGACCACCAAGAAGATGCTTCATCAAACACCACATCTCGTGATGTGTAACACATTCCATTAATAGGATCACAACATTTCCACCATTTTCTTTGGCTCTTTCGTTTTAAACTTCGACTCTTCGTACGGTAGTTGATGTGCTTTACCATACTGGCATCCTGCACAAACTGTGTCTATTCTCATGTCAAGCTGAGGTAGCTCCTTAAGCATTGACTTCTTCATCATCACATTTAGCTTGTGATAGTTAACGTGACCTAATCTCATGTGCCATAAATTTGATATCTCGTTCTTCCTTGTCTTGTCTACGTATGCAGTTTCTACTGACATTCCATAGATTGACTGCAGTCGTCGTCCCTCCATTGTTGGCGTCCCTAAGATCTTAAGGTGTCGATACACCTTCACATCTCGCGGACCAAACAAGACATAATTTCCTAATGACGTCAGTTAAGGCACTGAAAGGAGATTTTTCTTCATACTTGGAACATGGTAGACATCTTGAAGCGGCACCTGGTTAGTGTTGTAGCGGGGCACAATTATAGTCTTACTGATACGAGCAATCGTTAACCTTGAGTTGCTGGCCGTCACCACCAAGCAGTCTCCTTTGTAGTCAGTTAGACTCTGTAACTTTTTCTCATCACCCATCATGTGGTTTGAGCAGCCTGAATCCACGATCCAATCATTCTGGTAGTTAATCGACTCTGAACTTGCTGTTGTGAGAGATGACTCTTGCTTATTCATAGCAACGTATGCTTCAGCGTCCTATTCTTCCTCCAGGGCTAGAGACGCAACGACATCCCAATAATCTTCAATTTTCTCCTTTAAGCTGGCCACATTACTCTCCGCGGACTTTATGAACCAGCAACCCTTCGCCATGTGACCCTTCTTACTACAGTTGTAACATTTTCCCTCAAACCTTTTATTATTCTAGGACTGACCATGGTTGCCGTAATACTTTGGAGCTCCCCCTGGCTAAGAACTCCCTCCTCCTTGATGACCTTTCGCCTTATCACCATTTCTTTTAGATCCACCACCAGCACGCCGGTTAAAGCTGCCTTTACTTTCGGTGTAGAGCGCTTCCTCCTCACCTTTTTACGAGACCCATCCCATTTGCTTTGCCAAAGCTTCTTGATCGGCAAGAAAATTCTCAAACTCAACAAGTGATGGTTGGGTTGACCATCCTTGTACAGCAGCAACGAAGCCTCGATATTTGTGTCTCAATCTATGGATAATTATTCTTTTTATCCTGGATTCTACAATGTCTGCACTAAGATCTAACTCAGAAATTTCACGGTATATAGACTTTACCTTGTGGAAATATTCGGCAATCGTCATGTCTCGTTGAACCACCGATAACAACTCGTTCTCGAGAAACTGCAGTCTTGTATCGTTCCTCTTTGAAAATAGTGTGGCAAAGTGTTGGAAATATGCCCTGAAAGTCAATCTTTGGAAGAAACCTTTCAGGACAATGAGTGGATGTATAGATGATTCTTATACATCAAATGGCAAAGATACTAATTAGGACTATCTCAATAAACGATATATGTCCTAAATAGTGAATCCATGGACAATGGATCGATGTAAGATGTAATCTAATGATGTTAGACTACAGAGACCTTCTTCACATAACCATCATGTCCAAAAAGGTTCCTAGTCATAGGATTGTCGGAGGGATACTGACAATGCATGGACTAGTATATACTATGTCCACTTCGAAGAGAAGGATGGAAAGTCTCATTCCATTCGTGTAGTGACACTAAGACAAGTATGTAGGTGCTCATTAAGGGAATGAGTTCACTGAACACAATCGAACGAGAGTACTTGCATGGAGGTCTACTCACATGTCAAGCAAGTAACTCTAATAGTTGGAATAATGTAAGTAGTCCTTTGACCTGAGGCATTATAGTTGTCTTGTGGTTAGGTCCTTGATCTTTGACTATGTTAAAGTCACTCCATCCGCGGGTGTCCAGGGCATAGTTGGGGTTAAGCCACTTAGCCATGGAGGCAATTGAATGTACAACAAGGGATCTCTAATCCTCGTTATGAGAGGATGAATACTCTAAAGATATGATTCGGAAATCTTCGGCCGAAGTATCGAGCGTAATAAAGGAAAGCGTTCCTATACGTCTCAAATGAATCATACAAGAAGGAATAATCACATTAGGGGTTTGACATAATAAATCCATACCCTAATGATGTGATTGAGAGTATTGTTTAGAGAAGGATCGAATTACATTGTAATTCCAACTGAATAGGTTCTCTGAATAGCTTCTACATTAGCTTGGGTAGCCATGATATATGTTTAGATGTCACTCATGGTTTGTGAGTTCTTCTAGATGATTAAATGTAGTTGTCGAAGAAGAAGGAGAATTAAAAGTATGTTTTAATTCTCTAAGTGATTGGATTAAATTATAATCAATTAGATTGATGTCAATCACCTTACTGCCTTGCTAATTAGAACCTAAAAGATTGTTCACCGATACACTCTTGTAGTGAGTAACTAATGGATGATGGAAATGATTAATTGGATTAATTAAGTGTGGAGATTAATTTAGAACGTCTAAAGAAATCATAAAAGCGATAAAAGATCGTTTTGGACTTAAGAAAGGTTCGGGTTTAATTAGGCCCATTGGGCCTAAACCCATTATGCTTTTATTCAAGCATTGGATGACTTGAAATAATAAAAGCCCAAAGCCCAAACCACACTCAAAGGGGCCCGCCAAAAAGGGAGAGAGAAAGGTCAAAAGTTGAACTTGTTTCCTTTTGGTTATAAAAGGAACTTTATAGCAAAAGGTTTCATTAGGGTTTTTGAAGTGTTAAAACAAAGAAGGAGAAAAAGAAAATTACTCTCTTCACACTCAAAGGGCCGGCCACCATTGGGGGAAATTAACTAATCATCTTTTCACCCTTTTGGTTATTCCTTCATCCTTCTCACTACACTAGTGGGTGAGGATCTTTAGAGGTTTTCAACTTTGGAAACTTGAAGAGAACCTAGGAGCACTCATTCTAACAAAGTGGAGGAGGCAAGGAGGGAGGCTAGGCTCAAGGATTTCAAGGAGCAAAGATCTTGGAGGTGGTCCATCCTTGGTCTAAGATCTAGATCAAGAGGTATAAAACTTCTCCTAAACTTTGTTCTTATGAATTTTTGTTTTTGATGCATCTTACATAAACCTATGCTCTTGAAGGGGATTTGCATGACTAGAGTTTTAATATTATTTGATAACATGCTTCCGTTGCTTTCATATATAAATTTTGAATTGTATATGCATGCTAGTCACTAGAAATCCCACATGAATCTCATAGTTTTCCCTTCAAGTGGTATCAGAGCCAAAGGTTTATGTATTATGTGTCCTTTTGGATTTTATGCATATGGGTGTTAATATTATGTTTGATATATTATTTCTTCATTAAAAGTATGTTTATCTTTTGTTTTTCAAATGTTGAAAAATGTGAATCAATAGTTGAGAAAGATATGTATGCAAAAGGTGTTTTGGATGCATGAATGAAGAAAGAGTTTAGACAAAAAAAAATTTGGGGTTTTGTTCCTTTAAGGGGGCACGGCAAAATGGGTGTTTTTTGGCTTTGTGTTTGTGTTTTGTTTTGAACCACACACACTCACTTTAAAGCTTGAAAGTAGAAAACTTGTCACTTTTGTTTTTGGGTAAGTCATATCACCAAGAAAGTACAAATCTTGAAATTGTTTTCAAGGTTTTGTTTTTTTGATGAACATGGTTTTGTTTTTGGTGAACATGGTTTGGTTTTGATGAAAATGGTTTTGTTGTTTTAAATTGTTTTTATGTTTTGACTAGAAGATATTTCAATAAACTTTGTTCTAAAGTCCATAAAGCTTATGCTAGTGGCAAGAAAAAAGTTTGAATATTTTCTATCACCAAAATTTATTAAATCCTTGACTAGACTAGATGAATTTCCATCATACTCTAAAGTCCATAAAGCTTATGCTAGTGGCAAGAGATCTTTGGATTATTCTATCTCTAGTTGTCTTAAATGCAAAACCAAGTGACAAGCAAAATTGAATTTTTCCTACTTTATGTTGATTTAAAGCAAGATGGGTGAGACTTCCCATCTCCCCATCATGTGGCCGGCCACCCTTAGTCAAAACCCTCTTGGGAGGGTTTTGTGTTTTGGGAAATATCTTGTTTTTACTTTTGAGTATTTACAGTTTTACCCCTAACTTTTTATATTTGCAAAAAGGCCCCTACTATTTGAAAAAGTTAAAATGTTTGATTTTAATTTTAATAGTTGTTTAAACTCATCATATTATTATGCCCATATGCACTAAATCTAATTGTTTATGTTGCATTCCAATTGTTTATTTAATGTGATTAAGTAGTTACAAAAGGGGTGACTATGGACTTATGCCTTAAACGATAATTGAGCTATGAGATAAGGCGCAAAAATCAAATTGTTTGAACCTTGGGAATGTGTTTTAATTACTTGCTTAATTGGACCTTATCATGTATGACATTAATCTATCTCTCCCTCTTAGAATGTGTAATTCGTAGGAATTTGTACAAATCGGTTTGTAATTCTTATTACTTCTTATTCTTTTATAGTTGATTCCCTCTAGTGCTAGACTAGAGTTTCTTTAACTATTGGTAAGGTGACATTTAAAAGAGGGTTTTGTCATGAGATTAAAGATTAATTGGGTCCAATGCCCTAATTAGCAATGAATGATTGTCTTTCATTTCTAATGGCTCATTAAAATGGTTTTAATTGGATTGAAAAGCTCGTAATTAAATTGACACAACCTCCCTGAGTTTTTTATTCAACAATGATGGCTCGTTGTTGAATTAACCAATAAGTCCATGGTCATCCAAGAGCCTAAGATAACTATAAAGTCCAATTTCAAAGGAATGCAAAAACCTTAGTAGTAGTAGTTACTTCCAATATTTGAAAAATTCGTTTTTAATATTGATTTGTTTTTCCTCAAAACAAATAGTGGGAGTATCATACGCTACTAAACTATAATTTCATTAACTTTGGACTAGTAGTTGTAATAGGACAATTTATTTGAATGTGTTTAAATAAAAATGATGAGACCTTAAAATCCCTCAACCAACATCCAATATTAAGTTGAAAGCGTAGAGGTGTTTTGAATACTTCTTCGGCCTTCCACCGTGGTAGGCTCCAATCGTTTATGACTTGTACACCGTCTTCACCCTATCATGGGGAAGTGCAAAGTGCATGCTTATATTCAGGAGGAGTTTATTTAAAACATTTGATGAGGTGAAGGTAGGCAACGAGTGTGGCCAACATCGTATCATCATGAGGTCATACTTGAACCCCTATCTAAACCGGCATGGTGGGACAAAACTTAACTAAGAGAAATGGTGCCAACATCGTATCATCGTGAGGCATTATTCTCTAGAGGCCAAAAGGATGGGTAATCACAAGAGGTTGTTGTGAATGGGTAAGTTTGCCCTCTCATTATTATTGTTGCTAGCCGACATCGTATCATCGTGAGGTGGGCTTGGTAATAGTGAGCCTCCCATAACCCGCTAGGAGCTTTCTTTGAAATCTCCCGGATTCCATCTTGAGGGATATGGAATTTGCCAAAAATGGTGGGTGGTGTCATTCGGTTTAAAGACCCGAATCGTGTGACTTAATCAACAATCAAACTAATTTATTTTATTGTTTATGTATTTAGATATGGTTGGAAGCACACTCGCAAAAATACTCGACAAGCATTGCCTAGAGGGGCATAATTTCCCATCATGGTATCGTAATGTCAAGATTCTCCTAACGTTGGAGAAGATTGTTTACGTGCTAGACAAGGCTCCACCTCACACACCTCTTAGCCCTGAGGCTACTGAGGGTGAACGTGCTAAGTATGACAAGCACGTTGAGGACGACATACAAGCCAAGTGCTATCTGTTGGCTTCCATGAATGAGGAGTTGCAGAGACAGCACGAGGGCATGGACAGTGCATTATCCATCATACTCCATCTTACGGAGTTATATGGCGAAGGGACGCGCAACCGTCGCTTTAGCACTGTTTGTGAACTTGTAAAGACCAAGATGGTCAAGGGAGCTCCAGTGCATCAACATGTACTGAAGATGATTGGACTCATTGAACAATTGGAGAGCCTAGGCACTCCACTTGAAGGGGAATTAGCCCAGGACTTTATATTGGCTTCTCTTACTGATTCATTCTCGCAGTTCGTAATGAACTACAATATGAATAAGATGGATAGTACTCTCTCTGAGTTACTAAACATGTTAGTAACTGCTGAGAAGACTATGAAGAAAGAGAACGTTGTAGGGACTTCTGCAGTTGCCTACAACAAGCCATCCTCTTCCAAGTTTAAGCCGAAAGGCAAAGGGAAGGAGAAGAAGTCACCCACTCCTAAGCCGCAAGGAGGAGTGAAGAAAAAGAAGGCAATGGAGCCCAAAGGGACTTGCCACCACTGTGGAAAGGAGGGGCATTGGAAGAGGAATTGCAGGTTATATCTTGCAACTCTTAAGGACAAGCCACAAGGTATGGTTTATGTTCTTATCTTCAATTCTAAATGTTAGATCTTCTAAATATTTATATTTGATATAAAGAGCTAATCACTTGTATAATTGTATATAGGTGGAGGAGCCAAGTAGAAGATGAACAAGCAAAGAAAAGGTGGAGAAGGGTTCGGCCACCACATTTTTTGCTTACTACTTAGGAAGTTTTGTTAGGCATTTAAAGATTGTCTTTAAACTTTCTTATTTTGTTAAGAACTTATTATGTGGCTTCATATGATGGAAGACCACTATTAGTGCCTAAGTGTATGAAGGTATTTAATTAGTCTCTAAAATGTATAGAGCTAATTCTTTTTGTATTAAACATCATGAATGTTTGAATCATCATATCAATGTAATATGATGAAAGCCTTCTATATATCTTATTTCCTAAAAGTAGTATTATGAATTGATTATTGTCTTGTTGTATCCTAGTTGAGATACAAGAAATATTATATCACTTATTGTAATGTGATAACCAAACTTTAGACTTATCAATTATGGATAGATCTCACATGTTGGACATAGAAGGATACAATGAATCTTTAGATTTGGTTCCAATTGTCTAACTAAGAGTTCTATATGAATTGACAAAAGTCTAGAGATTCCTTTCTTGAAGAGAAGGAAAATCACATTATAATGATGTAAATAAAAGGAAAAATGTTTCTTATATGGTTATCACTTAAACCACAATAATCAAGATCACTCTTGATAAAATTAGTAGTTTTGAACAAACTAATTGGGCATTCTTAAAATTGTTTTAAAATGTCAAGTGTGTTAGTGATTAAACCAAGAAAGAAGTGTCCAAATCTATAAAATGTTTAAAGACTTTAGTCACTTAATAAAGAGACAATAACTTAGTGAAGATTGAAACAAACAAGCTTGAAAAGGTTTTGAAGCTACTACTCAATGTCCCCTACCCGAATACTCCACATTTATACATTTTGAATGTATGAAGTAATTTCTCATTAAAGTCATGAAAAATAGTGGGAGGTATGAAAATGGATATAAACTTAAATATGATTGGTTTATAGTTGTCTAAATAATAATAGTATTTGACTATTATTAAGAGTTTGTAATTTTAATTGTTAAAAGACTCAAGCTCTTGAAAACGTTAAAATTCTATGTTGTGTAACATTCTAAAGAATTGTCTTTGAATGTTGGTTTCGTCAACCTAGCATACAATGGTTATATGTTGGGAGTTGTCCATTATTCTCTTTTATGAGAACAAGCTAAATAACAAAGCATATGGACAAGTTGATGAAACAAAAGGGAATAGTTTCAAAAATGAGTCACAACATATAGTTTAACAACAAGACAATCCAAATTCGTCACCTTATGTAACTATAATGCTCTATGTAGTTTTGATAAAGAATTATATCAACCACCTAGAAGGAATGGTTGAGTTTCTATATCCTTAGTAGGAGCCATGCTTTCACTAAAGACTTGGATAATTCTTATATGACTACATTACAAGTCTTAGTACGACTAAAACTTGAAGTATGGTGTATGACACCATATAACTTAAATGAATGGACTTGATAAAACAAGTCACACATTTCAAATGGAATTACTTGAGAAGGAATTCTTTTGTGCATGTTCATTTAAATAACTTGTATTAGCTAGCGTTGTTGATAGTCCCAAAATTGTTGAGACATCATCAAATTAGCTAATGGATCTCAATGATTGTCAATAGATCCAAGACAAGTTAGTGAGAGCAATATGCATTCAAATCAAGAAAAGATAAATGTTAAATTTTTTGAATGAATGCTTAGTTACAACAAGGCCAGTGGGAGTGATGTCATAATTTTGAGCAACAAGATATGAATAAAGTCTATTTGATAGACTTGATAAAATATAGATGTTATTCGAAAAATGACAAAATGTGACACGGTCAATTTTAAAGTATGGACTTGAAATTGGACTTATTGATATAGCAAGGCTATCTCAAGAATGTTATATGGGGAAATCAAAACTCAAATGTTGAAGATTTGAGAAGATGTTTTCTTATACGATAGAAAAAACACTTTCATAACCCTTATAATGTATGTGTCATAAAAATCACAAAAGGGACACATGTAAGGACTTGTGAGATGATATCCAAGAGTGAAAAGCCATTGGGGTTGTCACTTTAGATATTACTATAGCCCAGGATCAGAACCATAACAACTGATAGAGTATTGTTGCCTTTGAGAAAGGAACATCAGAGTAGGACTCTGGAAGCATGCATTCACTTAGGTTTTAAACCAAAGTGAAAATAACCCATTTTAACAAATGGAACTTCATACTGGATGAAGTACTAATCATATGAATGTATTGTTAGTATTGTACTACAATGGTCTCAAGGTTGGAGCAAAGTTTGTATAAAGTATACAAACGAAATATATATCGATATATAGTTTTAGAAACTGCTTCAAAAGGTGTTTTTGAATGGAAGGGGTTCTTTTAGAACCAATGATTGAATCCAAACCATAAGGTCGTTAGTAGGATACTACGACGTAATGGGGCAATAGCTCAAGCCATGGAATCAAGGTCTCATCAAAATATTCGAACAAATTAAAGAGACATCATCAAATGTTTTAGAAACATTTGATAAGTAAATCCCTTTTAAACTAAAAGAGGATTAATACATAACCAAGTTAACCTACGAGTATAAGCTCACTCAACTAGCATGTATAAGATACACTAGTGATTGACTTTAGTGCAAGTGGGAGATTGTTGGAAATATGCCCTGAAAGTCAATCTTTGGAAGAAACCTTTCAGGACAATGAGTGGATGTATAGATGATTCTTATACATCAAATGGCAAAGATACTAATTAGGACTATCTCAATAAACGATATATGTCCTAAATAGTGAATCCATGGACAATGGATCGATGTAAGATGTAATCTAATGATGTTAGACTACAGAGACCTTCTTCACATAACCATCATGTCCAAAAAGGTTCCTAGTCATAGGATTGTCGGAGGGATACTGACAATGCATGGACTAGTATATACTATGTCCACTTCGAAGAGAAGGATGGAAAGTCTCATTCCATTCGTGTAGTGACACTAAGACAAGTATGTAGGTGCTCATTAAGGGAATGAGTTCACTGAACACAATCGAACAAGAGTACTTGCATGGAGGTCTACTCACATGTCAAGCAAGTAACTCTAATAGTTGGAATAATGTAAGTAGTCCTTTGACCTGAGGCATTATAGTTGTCTTGTGGTTAGGTCCTTGATCTTTGACTATGTTAAAGTCACTCCATCCGCGGGTGTCCACGGCATAGTTGGGGTTAAGCCACTTAGCCATGGAGGCAATTGAATGTACAACAAGGGATCTCTAATCCTCGTTATGAGAGGATGAATACTCTAAAGATATGATTCGGAAATCTTCGGCCGAAGTATCGAGCGTAATAAAGGAAAGCGTTCCTATACGTCTCAAATGAATCATACAAGAAGGAATAATCACATTAGGGGTTTGACATAATAAATCCATACCCTAATGATGTGATTGAGAGTATTGTTTAGAGAAGGATCGAATTACATTGTAATTCCAACTGAATAGGTTCTCTGAATAGCTTCTACATTAGCTTGGGTAGCCATGATATATGTTTAGATGTCACTCATGGTTTGTGAGTTCTTCTAGATGATTAAATGTAGTTGTCGAAGAAGAAGGAGAATTAAAAGTATGTTTTAATTCTCTAAGTGATTGGATTAAATTATAATCAATTAGATTGATGTCAATCACCTTACTGCCTTGCTAATTAGAACCTAAAAGATTGTTCACCGATACACTCTTGTAGTGAGTAACTAATGGATGATGGAAATGATTAATTGGATTAATTAAGTGTGGAGATTAATTTAGAACGTCTAAAGAAATCATAAAAGCGATAAAAGATCGTTTTGGACTTAAGAAAGGTTCGGGTTTAATTAGGCCCATTGGGCCTAAACCCATTATGCTTTTATTCAAGCATTGGATGACTTGAAATAATAAAAGCCCAAAGCCCAAACCACACTCAAAGGGGCCCGGCCAAAAAGGGAGAGAGAAAGGTCAAAAGTTGAACTTGTTTCCTTTTGGTTATAAAAGGAACTTTATAGCAAAAGGTTTCATTAGGGTTTTTGAAGTGTTAAAACAAAGAAGGAGAAAAAGAAAATTACTCTCTTCACACTCAAAGGGCCGGCCACCATTGGGGGAAATTAACTAATCATCTTTTCACCCTTTTGGTTATTCCTTCATCCTTCTCACTACACTAGTGGGTGAGGATCTTTAGAGGTTTTCAACTTTGGAAACTTGAAGAGAACCTAGGAGCACTCATTCTAACAAAGTGGAGGAGGCAAGGAGGGAGGCTAGGCTCAAGGATTTCAAGGAGCAAAGATCTTGGAGGTGGTCCATCCTTGGTCTAAGATCTAGATCAAGAGGTATAAAACTTCTCCGAAACTTTGTTCTTATGAATTTTTGTTTTTGATGCATCTTACATAAACCTATGCTCTTGAAGGGGATTTGCATGACTAGAGTTTTAATATTATTTGATAACATGCTTCCGTTGCTTTCATATATAAATTTTGAATTGTATATGCATGCTAGTCACTAGAAATCCCACATGAATCTCATAGTTTTCCCTTCACAAAGGTGTCCTACGCTTCTTTTAGTGTCTTGGCCTTCCGTATGTGCTCCAACATGTCATCTTCAACTGTGGTTTTTAATGCAAACATGGCCTTACCTGCCTTGATCTTCCACTTCCTCAAAGTGCCGCTGGTGTCTTCTTCCGGCTACGTAGCTTCATTATTGCCGACGACATCCCAAAGATCTTTTCCTTGTAGGTAAGACTCCATACATGTCCCCCATGTGTTGTAATTTTTGTTGTTCAACTTCTTGATTCCTCCAACAACTTGAAGGTTTCCCATCGTGTTGGCAAAGCTTCGATAAGCCGAACAAGATTAACCAATAATCTTGCGAAGTACTAAACTTCTCATGATTCTTAAAAGCTTCAATAGAGACTGTCCCTGATCATACTGCTCTGATACCAATTATTGGGGAAAAATTAGAGTACACAACTCTAACATAAGTGTTGGAGAGACAACACAAGTAAACAAATTACTTGTATTACACACACAAAATATTACAACACACAAACTCTCAACGACACTCTTTAGAAGCAATGACACTCACTAACTTTCTAGAGACAAACTCTAGATCACTCACACTTCTCACAAGACTACTCACGAAGAACAGGATTTATTCGGTGCGTTCGGGATACCACATAGTGATGGAGATGATGAAAAATGGAGAGTATGACTGTAAAATGGGAGGAACGTCGAGCTCGTCTGGCTCAACGGTGGGGATGTGGAAGAAAATGTGGTCTCATTTGGTGCTGAATAAAATTAGTTTTTTTATTTGGAAGGCTTGTAGCAAGGCGTTAGCAGTGAGGCATAATCTGGAGCGACGATAGATTCGGGTTGTGAATAAGTATGAACTATGTGGTGCACCTGATGAAACTGAGGCTCACCAGTTCTTTAGGTGCCAATTTAGTTGTGCTTTCTAGTTCGGGACATCCTTGCAAATTAATATGGAGTTTATGTGGGCGAATGACTTTATGGATGGCTGGTAAAGGTTGGTAAAGTGATTGGATAAAGAGTTGGATGTGGAGTTGGTATTTCAGCAGATGGCGTTTGGCTTGTGGCGAATTTGTAAGTGTAGGAATGAAGCTATATTCAATGCAAACCGAATCTTACCCTATGTTGCACTTGATTTGGCAGCAACAGGTACGGGGAGAAGCATAAGAGAGGGAATCAGAAGGTGGGTAGTAGCGGGATGGATGGGGTGGGGTGTGAAGGACTAACATGGAGGGAACCCGTCTTTGGTACTCTAAATCTCAACTGTGATGCGGCATGGTGGAAAGCTACGAAGGTGGGTGGTGTGGGTTGGGTGCTTCGAGATATTTCTGAGATACCAAAGCTTGCGAGAGGTGTGGGTGGGGAGCATTTTGCTGCTGCGATCATGGCGGAGGTGATTAGGTAAAGGGTTTGATCTAAATGATTAACAAGGAGGTCACGGCTAATGTGGCACTTGATGTTTATCTCCAAGATATTTTGAGGATGGCGATCTTCTTCTAGTTGGTGAAGTTTTGCTTTACCCCTCGGCAATGCAATCATTCAGCCCATTTGGTGACGGTGCACGTAGTTAAACATGATGAGAGATTTGGCTGGGATGAGTTAGGTTCAGAGTTTCTCTTTATATTTTTTAGCAAAAGATGCAAATGTAACCGTTCGTATTTAAATTTTAATAAAATTCTATCTTTCGAAAATAAAAATAAAAATAAAAACTTTACTATTAAGCCATATATCAATGACATATTTTTGTTTTGGACTTAGTTAATGATATATTTTTATTAAGAGAAAATTAGTATCAGGTATCAGAGCCAATCCCTGGCCGGAAGTGTGCCGACGAGGACGTCGGGCCCCTAAGGAGGGTAGATTGTTAGATCCCACATCGCCCAAGGAAGTGGATCCTCTATGCCTTATATGTACATGCCCACCTCCAATTAGCACGAGGCATTTTGGGAGATCACTGGCTTTGGGTTCCGTAGGAATTCCGAAGTTAAGCGAGTTTCCGCAAGAGCAATCCCATGATGGGTGACCCACTGGGAAGTTCTCGTGTGAGTTCCCAAAAACAAAACCGTGAGGGCGTGGTCGGGGCCCAAAGCGGACAATATCGTGCTACGGTGGAGTCGAGCCCAGGATGTGGTGGGGGCCCGGGCTGGGATGTGACATCAGGTCCCTAGTTTCTAATGTTCATTGACTAAGACCTTATCTGTTTTTAGATTTTGATCAAAATTCCTAGCATTAATATATTAATGAATTACATTTAAGTTACATAATTTTTATAATAAAAATTAGTAATTGATTTAGAGTTTTAATACTCACACCCTTATTAAAATCCTAATTAATTTTTAATTTAAGTATTTCCAAAATATATATAAAAAAAAAAAACAGAATTTGTACCCAGTAAATTTTTATAAAAAAAATTCAAATTTTTAATCTTATACGTATCCATTATGAAATATATCAATTTGTTATATGAAAAATGTACTTTTTTAATATAAAATGTATCCATTTTTTTATATAAAATTCATTCAATATTTTCTCTAATCCATTTTTTAAACTTATATGTCTATTTCGTTGATTTGAGAATGTATCCATGTCAAGTTTAATAGAAGAAATTTAATAATGTTATTAAGCCTAATATCTTTCTCTTTTTTTTTTTTGTATTTTTGAAAAATGTACCCATGTTTTGGTACAATAATTGTTTGGTTAGTTTTGATGAACGTACCCATGTATATATGTGTATATAGATATATATACACAATATATTGGAGAGTATAATTTATCATTAATATTTTTAATCCCATAATTATGAGTTTTATTTAAAATCTCATTAATATAAATAACTACAAATTTCATTTTTAATTTAAAAATATAATAACCTACATAGAAATACATTATTACATTAATGTCAGGAACTTCAATCAAAAACTAAAAATCACAAAAGTTTCAGTCAAACAATATTGGTAGTTAGGGACCGCATCCAAAGTACCCCTTTTATTAATTAGGCATAGGTCAATGATTAATGCTACATAGGCTTTAAGTCATAATAAATAGTTAGCATTTGACTATTCTATCATTCTCTTTCTTTCTCTCTCTCTAGATCAGTTTTCTGGGGATTCTTCGGGACGATGGATCTCATCTATTGATAAAAATCCAACGGCCAAATGTCTTCTTCCTCATCTTTTCCCCTCAACTCTTTTCTTTCTGCCTCACTTCGAAGCTCTCAAACTAGAACCACTGCCCCCCCTTCAAAATTCCATATCAAATTCAACCCGACCTGAAAATTAGCCCCAACACCGCCACAACCCATCCAACCCATAACGCCTAATTGCAGGTCCTTCAGCTTACCATCCCCAAATTCAGCCCCAACACTACCACATCCCTTAATTGCAAGTCCCTCGACCCTAAAATCTCATCCGATGTTAAAGAAACAACAAAGAGAGGAATTATGCAAACCGATGTCTTTTGGTCGCAGAGATCTTTTTCATAACTATGGAAGAATTAAAGAGAGAGTAACAAAGTTACAGTAGAGAGATAAATATTAAAGATGAAAATGAAGAAAAGGATAACAAATAAAAAGCAAAAAAAAAAAGAAATCAGTATGACCTGCAATTGAATTTGGGAGTTGTTTGACACACACCAGCCTCAATAACACAAGTTACGAGGCCGTGATATGCTGACCGACACTAAATTGACCATATGACCCTATCGAGAGATGACATCACAAGCCAACTTAATGACGAAGCCATAGTAAGATATTTATGACGTGCAAGAATTTGAATAAAAACCTTCATTAATAATAAATCCAAAGCTTCTACATAGTTCACTTATCAACCTCCCATAGTTCACTTATCAACCTCCCCACTTGGGGATACAAATGATCTCATAATTAACTCCCATTACTGTCACATCACATCAACGCAGCTAGCAGTTTCATACACCAGTAAACACATAAAGGTGCAGTGCTATGCATAATCAAAAGTGCGATAACACAATATTACAATAAAGATAAAATTGCAGTAAATGAACCATCACCCTAAATCCAAACGATGAAAGCCTCACTACTAAGAACACTCGTCATCATCGTTGTTCTCATTATTCTTGTTACGTTTTGAAGGGGTTGACAAAACAAAACGTGAGTGAACCAGTTTTATTACATTTAAAATCATTTAACATAATTACCCTGTTTTGAGTGGACCGTCACGCGCCGAAAAACATGGGCCGTCGTGGGCCACTTTCGCATGCGAACGCACACCGCAATTTAGTGAGTAAACGTCACACTCGTCGTCTTCGTCGAAGCCATGCACCGGTGCGGTGAGAGTTAACTGGAGATAACGGAATATACCTACAGTAGGGGTATACGGTATTAAGTTTAACGGTAGGGCCTCTGCCGCCGTCAACTTTAATGGCGACCGCCGTTGAAAACTACAAAAACCACATCGATGGTCATGGACCTTCTCCGAGCACCAAATCAAAGGGTTTTTCAACCAAAACCACTAGGAATTAATCCGAAAGCCTTAGGAGTTTAGGAGGAGGGAAAGTCGAATCCACCTCGGATTCGAAGACTTTTGCTCGAAAAAACTCACCAGATTCTGAAGAATAAAACTGAGAGCATGCATGAATCAAAACAGAGGTTCTCAACACGAATTATATCTCAAAAACCCCCACAAATAGACTTAAGAACATACCCCAAGTGCCCTACAACAGGTTTTGGAGGGAAATGGACTTCAAACTCGCCGGAGTTGGTCCTCGTTTTCTTGCCAGAAATTGGAAACAGAAAAATGAATGCATGCATGGATTAGAATTGGACTATGTAAAACATTTGTGAATGACAATGGATTGTGCCAAGAATCCTTGAGAGAGTAGTTTACTTGGTAATCAAGTTAAATGAAATATTTTATTCTTGGAACCTTAAAGGGATAAACATAATGGAGTCCTGATTATTTGCAATCAATTCCGGGCCTTTTGTTGAGAGAGTATAAGGAATAAGAGTCATGATGGGAATGTGATTGATTAGAGAATATTAGGGTGGATATCCTTTCCGTTAATAGGGAGGAATCGGTAGAAACCCTAAATATATAACCAAGAAGCATTCCCTGCTTCCATACCGTTCTGAATCAATAAAAACTGCAAACCTATTTCGCTAGTAGAATTCATAAAGAGGTATTGGAAGTAGAAGACTACTTCAACTTTGCACCAGAAGCACCCATGGCGACAGGTAAGTATTTCACGATTGTGTGCATGCATGTCATTTGCGCCATGCAAAGTGCATATAAGAATATAGTCTACGTATTGTTTCTTCTGTAATCCTAAAACCATGCTATTAGTTCCTTGGGATATTCTCACATGTGGTATCAGAGTCACACAGTGTGGTTAGGGTTCAATATTAGGTTTTACAGATATGATCCATGAAAGAAAGATTCCTGTGATTATAAACTTCCGTTGTGTTAATGATATACTCCTCATGCATAAATTATAAAGTTGCGTATGTATTGCTGCTGTTTTAACCCTCGACAGGTATAAACGGGGAAAAGAAAGAAGCAAAGAACATGGGTCATAACCTGGATAGAAGGGCATTTGGTCATCAATGTTATACTAATGAGTATAATGTAAAATCCATTACAAGAATCAAGATAACTAATCTGCTCAAAAGTGTTTAGTGAGCTATGATTGCTTGTTGTCCAAGTGATTGGATATGACTCATTTGATAAATTTGAAATTATTAATTTGCCTAAAGGTGTTTAATTACTATTGTTGAAATTCAAATGAGTTAGTGTATAATGGAGCATGGAATTGACAAGATTATGTAATCCATCTGCTCAAAAGTGTTGGATATATATATATATATATAAGCAACTTCAGTTCAAAGATGTTGTTATGTTTATATGTTGTTGAAGAAATGCAGAAACTTATTCTAAGGTTCTTCGTTATATCTGTCATAAAATTTTATATCAAATATTCATAAAATTGCTTGTTTGCTGGATGTAGTACCTCATACCACGTCACTCAATTTTACCAATATTTAAACATTGACTGGTTTGAATTTTAAGAAATGGAAAGAGGATATTGAAATTGTATTGGGACTAATGGACCTGGATCTGGCTTTAAGAGAAGATCAGCCTGCAGCAATCACTGATGCAAGCACTGCAGATCAAAGGATTAAGTTTGAAAGATGGGAGAGAGCAAATAGGATGTCAATGATGATCATGAAGAAGGCTATGGCTCAGACAGTGAAAGAAGGAATTCCAAAGCACACCAATGCCAAGGCTTTTCTTGCTGCTATTGGGGAAAAATTCAAAGAATCTGAGAAGGCTGAGACTGGGCGTGAAGTTCAATGGAGTTGGGAGTGTGCATGAGCACATTCTCAAAATGGCAGACCTTGCTTAAAAACTAAAAGATCTTGAAGTGGCTGTAACTGATCAGTTTCTGGTGCATATGACACTAAATTCATTACCTGCAAAATATGGTCAGCTCAAAGTGTCTTATAACACTTCGAAAGACAAGTGGGGCATTGATGAGTTGATTTCAATGTGTGCTCAAGAAGAAGACAGGCTGAAAACTGATAAGACTGCAGAAGTGCATTTTGTTCAAACCGAAAAAGGCACAAAGGCTCCAAATGCTGGTTCTGTGAATGCTGCTAACAAGAAGAAGAAGGTCAATTCTTTCCCTTCAATTAAGACTACTAACACTTTTAAAGGATCTCACAAACTTAAATCTGTGAACACTGAAATTAATAAAGAAAAAGAGTGTTATTTCTGCAAAGAAACAGGCCATATGAGGAAGAATTGCACTGGTTTCAAAAACTGGCTTGTTAAGAAAGGTAAAATTATTAATATTTTTGTCTGTGTTGAGTCAAATTTAGTTTTCATTCCCCCTCAAAGCTGGTGGTTTGACACTGGATGTTCCATCCACATAACCAATTCTTTGCAGGGGTTCTTAAAAACAAGGGAGATAAATAATGATGTCTACAACATTTTTGTGGGAAATGGGAGCAATGTGGCTGTGGAGTCTGTAGGCAATGTCAAGTTGGTTTTAGCGTCTGGTTTTATTTTGAATTTAAGTCCAGTTTTATTTGTACCTTCAATGCGAAGGAGTTTTATTTCAGCGTCAAAGCTAGTAAAGTCAGGAATTACCTTAGTTGGAGACAATGAAAGTGTAAAGTTTTTCCTCAAATAATATGAACACCTTGCTTGGCAGTGCATTTCTCAAAACTGACATGTGGCAAATGGATTGTAGTTATTACAATGAGTGTTTTAATGTGTCATTAAATGGTTATAAAAGAAAGATAACTTTTGAAAAATCATCAATACTTTGGCATAAAAGATTGGGACACATTTCGAAAGAAAGAATGTTAGCACTTTCTCAAGAGCACTTGTTACCACAGTTAGATTTCAGTGATTTCAAGGAATGTATTGACTGTTTTAAGGGAAAACTCACGAATACAAGAAAGTTAGGTTCAAATAGAAGTCAAAACTTGCTAGAAATAATTCACATTGATATTTGTGGACCATTTCCAAACAAAACAATGTGTGGGAATAGTTATTACATCACTTTTATTGATGATTTTTCAAGGTTTTCATATGTGTTTTTGATTTCTGATAAGTCTTTAGCATTTGATTGTTTAAAATATTTCATTTAGAGGTTGAAAAACAACTTGAAAAACGAATTAAGATTGTGAGATCCGATAGAGGTGGTGAGTATTTTGGCAGGTATACTGAAACAGGACAGCATAAAGGACCTTTTGCAACTTACCTTGAGCAAAATGGCATTATTGTTCAGTACACAACCCCTGGAACTCCACACCAAAATGGGGTGGCTGAAAGAAAGAACATAACTCTTAAGGACGTGGTTCGATCAATGCTTGCTCACTCACAGTTGCCAATTTTTCTTTGGGGAGAAGCATTAAAAACTGCTAATTACATTTTGAACCGTGTTCCAAGTAAATCAGTAAAATTGGTGCCTTTTGAATGCTGGATGGGGAGAAAACCCAGCTTTAATCACTTCCACGTATGGGGGTGTAAAGGTGAGGCCAGATTCTATAACCCTAATGAGAAGAAATTGGATCCAAGAACAACTAGCTGCTGGTTTATTGGCTATCCAGATAAGTCTAAAGGATTCAGATTTTATTGTCCCCATTCTAGCACTCGTATTATGGAAACTAGTAATGCCAAATTTATTGAAGAAGGTTCCATCTGTGGATTAACTAGTGCGGCAACTGAATTTGAAGAAACAACAAATCCTTCATTACTTCATTTGCAAGAAACCGCTGGCCCAATTACTGAAATTCCTCAGCCAATGCTGCCCCATGGTGACACAGTTAATTATCAAGAAAGTGAGATAGTGCTTCCTAACTACACTGATAATGTAGTTGTGCTTACACCAACAGAGGTTATTACGGCAACACCCTCTACTGCAGTCAATGAGGCAGCAGCTGCACCAATCCCCATATCGACTGCAATTCAATAAGAAGCACAGAATGTCAGGAGATCTCAAAGAAATCGAAGAGCTACCACTTTCCCAGACTTTGTGTACCTAAATGAAGCTGAGCATAATGTAGGAGATAAGGAATATCCTATCTCTTTCAATCAAGCAGTGTCGAGTGCTGGATGTACAAGAATAATGTGTGGACCTTAGTCCCCATTGATCAGCAGGTAACAAAAGTGGTAGGCTGTAAATGGGTCTACAAAACAAAAAGAGACTCACAGGGACAAATTGACAAACATAAAGCGAGATTGGTAGCTAAAAGATTTACTTAGAGAGAAGGACACGATTACAATGAAACTTTCTCTCCTGTATCAACCAAGGATTCCATGAGAGTTATTCTAGCTCTTACTGCACATTTTGATCTTGAGTTTCATCAAATGGATGCCAAGACTGCCTTCCTCAATGGAGACTTGGAGGAAAACATTTACATGTCACAACCACCAGGATTTGTGGAAAAGGGGAAAGAATCATTGGTCTGCAAATTAAACAAGTCCATTTATGGGCTAAAACAGGCTTCAAGACAGTGGAATAAGAAGTTTGATCAAGTTATGACAGCAGTAGGTTTTCAAGAAAACAAGATGGATGAGTGCGTCTATTTAAAGGTTAGTGATTCCAAGTTCATATTCTTAGTCTTATACGTTGATGATATACTGTTGGCAAGCTTGGATATATCATTATTGCACACAACCAAGAAACTGTTGACATAACACTTTGATATGAAAGATTTGGGTGAAGCTCAGTTTGTGCTCGACATTGAAATAATACGAGATCGTAACAAAAGAGTTCTTGGTCTTTCTTAAGGACAGCACATTGAAAGAGTCATCAGAAGATACAACATGGAGAAGTGCTCTAGTGGAGAGCTGCCAATTGGGAAAAGGGATAGAATGAGCACTGAACAAAGTCCCAAAAATGAGTTGGAGAAGGAAAGCATGAAAGACAAGCCCTATGCATCTTTGGTTGGTAGTTTAATGTTTGCTCAAGTATGCACTAGGCCTGACATGGCATTTGCAGTGAGTGTACTAGGAAGATTTCAATCAAATCTTAGCACAGCTCATTGGATTGCAGCCAAGAAAGTTCTCAGACATTTAAAGAGGACAAAGGACTACATGCTGACCTATAACTACGTTGATAATCTGCAATTGGTGGCATACACAGATTCGGACTTAGTTGGATGTGTGAATGACAGAAAATCAACCAATGGTTACATCTTCTTGCTTGCAGGCGGAGCTATCTCGTGGAAAAGTGCCAAGCAAAGCACTATTGCATTTTCCACTATGGAAGCTGAATTCATCGAATGTTATGCAGTGACTAAACAAGCTATCTGGTTAAGAAATATAGTGAAAGAACTAAGGGTTGTTGACAACAATGAGAAACCACTGAGAATAAACTGCGACAACAAGGCATCGATATTCTTCTCAAAGAACAACAAAAGGTCATTGGCTTGTAGGCTGATGGACATAAAGTATCTAAAAGTTAGAGATGAAGTGAGAAAAGGGACAGTGGACATTCAATATATCAACACTGAGATGATGATAGCTGATCCCATGACAAAGGCTTTAGCAGTGGGAGCTTTTAAACGGCATGTTCACAACATGGGCTTTAGAGAGACTTTTGATTCAGTTAATAAGTGGGAGTAAGCACTTGATTGATTGATAGTTGTTTCCTTCAAGTTATTTTGGATTGTTATTTGACTATTGCATTGAGAATTAATATTTGAAGTTTCCTTGACATATGAAATTGTACTGATGGATGAATCAGTTTGTATTGAAGGGAACTGGAATTTTGACTGCCAATTCCATACATCATGAATCTTATTACTAACACAGTGCTTTTGAGATAAGTGTGTAAGTGATCATGGAGGAAAAATACAATTTCATTTGTATTTGTATTTCCTTGGTTCTGCACTTAATTCATCAGTGACAGGTTACTTTAAAAGGGCATGATTGCAAACTTTAGAGGACTCTAGTGATCACCATATATATTTATCTTGTTAAGGGGTTCTCATTGGCATTCAAGTGGGAGAATGTAAAACATTTGTGAATGACAATGGATTGTGCCGAGAATCCTTGAGAGAGTAGTTTACTTGGTAATCAAGTTAAATGAAATCTTTTATTCTCGGAACCTTAAAGGGATAGACATAATGGAGTCCTGATTATTTGAAATCAATTCCGGGCCTTTTGTTGAGAAAGTATAAGGAATAAGGGTCATGATGGGACTCTGATTGATTAGAGAATATTAGGGTGGATATCCTTTCCGTTAATAGGGAGGAATCGGTAGAAACCCTAAATATATAACCAAGAAGCAGTCCCTGCTTCCATACCATTCTGAATCAGTAAAAACTACAAACCTATTTCATAAAGAGGTATTGGAAGTAGAAGACTACTTCAACTTTGCACCAGAAGCACCCATGGCGATAGGTAAGTATTCCACCATCGTGTGCATGCATGTCATTAGCGCCATGCAACGTGCATATAAGAATATAGTCTGCGTATTGTTTCTTCTATAATCCTAAAACCATGCTATTAGTTCCTTGGGATATTCTTACAGATTAATGAACCCCAAATCTCACATTCCAATAAGGTTGAAGTACATATAGATTAGAGGCATTGCACGCCATCGCCAACCTCAAACTCAACGGCAAAATGCCGAATTTCGATGCCTGAGACAAACATGCAAGCACAGATGATTCGCAGAGGTTTAAGCCCCCAAATTTCATTACAAACCAGCTCCAGACAAGATTTAACCCAAAAATATAAAGGTTAAACGAGAAATCTCACCTAGTATTCAAGAATAGAGCTCGAGGCTCTCGGCTTTAATGGTGGATCACCCTACAATGCTCCGATGCAATATGCAAGACCATATTCGTGTTCTTTGAGTGTCAGGGATGTCAAATATGTGATTTTGGAGCTGGATTGGTGAGGGAATCGAAGTGAAAGCAAGAGTGAAGCTCTTGGCGCTTAGAGAGAGAGAGTATTAGAAGGTTAGAAAGGGAGTGAGTTTCAAAAATGAAGGAGAAGAGAAAGTACCGGAGTGGGTTATAACCTCACTTAAAATTATTTTAACTGAATTACAAATTTGCCCCTCCATTAATCATAAATTTACAATTAAGTCCTCGCACTTTCGATTCGAATTTCGTTTTCCACGTTGAACTAACATACGAGAATATAATTATGAAACTTAAGAAAAGTATACGGATATTAACCTTGAGCATACAAGTACCGTGAGGGAAAGGTGAAAAGAACCCCTTGTTATACATAGTTGAAAATAGAGTGAAAAACTACATTTCAAATCAAGCCTGCAGACATTTTCATTCTCCAACCAGTCCTTAGTAGCATTTCCAAAGTCAACCTAACCGGTTACCTTTGTGGAAACGCGCTAAAACAAGCCTATCCAAAAGGAACTATTGAATAGCTTACTAAAATTGATACACAATGGTATTGTAGAAACTTGCTTGAACATGAATAACTCCCTTGGGGTTATGTTATCAGATATTAAACGATCTTTGACAAACGCACCTTGCTTTTTACATATTATGATATGGTTCAATTCTAGGATGGCCTAACTGCGCCAGGGAAAATAATTTTTTTATTTTTTTTCCATTCGAGAGTGCTTTTAGTTCCACGGCCGCGAACCCAATTAGATTCAGGCACGATACATTTTTAGTTATTGGGAGGGATGCAATTAATGGGTCTAAACTGCATCATAGTAAGAGGATTCTTTGGGCACCAAGGTAGTTATATTTTAAGCAACAATAACAATTACAGTAACAACTGCATTTATAGTTACATTTGGTTGATAGCGAGATCTCGAATCAACTTATTGGTCTTATAGTATATCTCAGTATAGAGGACTATCATTTTCTAGGCTATTTGGAAGGGTTAACAAATTATGTATATAAGCATTTTCAATCCATTAGACAATTAGAATTAGAAGAAAAAATGAGGAAAAAAAAAAACTAAGGACTTATGTATTGCTGTACTTCACAAGTCACATTAATTTGTTGACCAACAACATCTCGACCCCTAACTACTAGAGGTTGTTTGCTTACTTTTGTACTAGCGCGGCTTGAAAATTAATTAAGAAACTCAATCAGGGGCAAAATAGTTATTTCACATGTCATAAAAATAAAATACAATATTTTGATGAACGGGTCGTAACATTGTTAACAACGGTGAGGTGTGGCGATGAGGGAGAGAGAGGAGTTGAGGGGAAAGAGAGGAATGGGAAGAGGTTTTGGCCGTTGGATTATCCCCATGGAACTGATTAAGAGAGGATCAAAATCCTATAAATAGTTAGAATATAAATATTCTATCACTCTCTCACACTCTCTCTCTTTCTTTTTTTTTCTCTCTCTCGCCCTTCGTTTACATAGAGGAGTTAACTTAACTAAAAAAAAAAAAAAAAAGGAACCAGGAAACGGACACTGCATTACAATGTTCGAATCTAAATGTAAATAATAGAGCCAGGAAACAAACGTTGCATTACAGTGTTTGAATCCAAATGTAAAAAACTAAGCCAGGAAATGGACACTGCATTACAGTAAAAATCAAGAGTTGAGCCAGATGTGAAGCGTAGGGGACGTGTGAGTGATGGAAAAAGCAGAACCATGAAATGGACATTGCAACACAGTGTTTGAATCCAAAAGTAAAAAACTAAACCAGGAAACGGACACTACATTGTAGTGTAGGAGGCAGGCGTGTGAGTGATGGAAAAAACAAAACTAGTAAATGAACACTGCAATGCAGTGTTTGAAAAAAAAAAAAAAAAAACAGAATCAGGAAACAGGAACAAAGAGAGTGCCAGTTGAAGTGGCAAATTTTGTAATTTTTGTTTATTTTAAATGCATTTAAGTATCACAATACATGATTGACCTATGTATAATTAACATAAATATTGTTCTTATTGAAACTTTTTATTGATTTTACACAAAGTCGTCTTTTTTTAATTTGTTTATTTTTATTTTTATTTTTATTTCCTTTTTATTTGTTTTTATGGATTTAGAATTTTAAATAATTTAAAAGAAACTTACTATTTTATAAGATATGGCACCACCTTATTGGATTAAGGATGTCATAAGTATGCGACATCAACACACTTAAGTAATTGACAGAATCCCAACAGAATAACCAAATTGATATACGATAGTAACTTTCAAAGACGAAATTGATTGATTTTGAAATTAAGGAATCAAAATGAAGAGTTAGGTCAATTTCAGGAACCATTTACGACAAAAACCATATATTTTTTCATACCAATACCAAAGGGATAAACACCAACCGAACTTTAAAATGGTTGGCAGTACAAGTTCACCCTCCTTAGAGTGACCAACCAACCAGCAACATAACTATAGCATGTGATGAGTCCATATTATACTATATATTTTACCCTATTCTTAGTATTAATTTATTGGTTATTTTGGTAGAATTTTGATACTTTGTTATATATTTCCAATGTAGGACATTCGACTTCCTCTGGAGCAAAAAGTGATCAAACGGATGAGTTTTGGAGTGATTCTAATTGGAGGATATTCGTATGCCTTTCAAGATGATTGTATCAAAATTTCATATTTTTCTACCAAGCTGTTTGACAGTGGCGATGAAAAGAAGGCCCAGCGTGCAGCTTTCCCAGATTGACGTTTCTGGACGTTTTGGGTATTTTGGAAGTAAAGATGGCATCAAACTTGGGCCCTGGAAGCAATGGGAAAAACATGGGCAAGCCTACATGTGTGGCTAACCCTAAGATCTCTGTTTTAAGCTTTCAGCTTGCATTTGTCATTTCCAACCTAGAGCCGTTTGAGAGGCTCTCCCTCTCTCAAGAAATTGCACCTCGAGCCCAGAGCCAATCCATTTACATCTCTTTATTTCTCCATACTCTTCCCATTTCACCCATTTCGCACTTCACTCTCCCACAATGCAAACAAACACCCTCAGCCGCGCCTCACTCATCCACCATTTCTGCAACCCTCTGCCTTCAACAAAAAACTCAGACTTGAGCCCAGCTCACCTATTTCAGCCATCACGGTTTGCTGACGCACAAGGGTAAAAAACATCGATCTCTTCTCCGTTCATTAATTTTTTATTTCCAGCCCAAATGCAATAGTGAAATCTGAGTCTAATATATTTGCATGTATGTGAGCTTGTGTTGCAGACGACGATCAGAGACTATGGCGAACACGACAAGGAACAATTGCATCGTCAAACTTACGATCCGCAGAAAAATAAGCACCTGCAACCTCGATGTCCATAGATCTAAAAAATACAGGTATAAATCCTCAACCCAGAAAACTATTTTTCGATATAGATCTATTGAACGTAGTCCCTGGATTTGTGACAGTCTGTGCACTGCACCTCCGTGACTCAGTTTTTGGTGCATGCATCCCAGATGAGTGCTAGGAGTTGAATCAGTTTCCCTGCATCCAATGTGGTCTCTGTCTTACTGGACCCTTGATTTGCTTGTACAGCTGTGCTCCCTTCTGTGTTGCTTGGATCCCAACCCCCAAACTTATATGTAAAACAATATTCTAATGAAATGTGAGAATGAGTGAGCTAAAGGGGTTTCCAAGCGACACAGGGAGTCTTCTCAGCAACCCCACTGTGAGTATCCCTGGACCTCAACTTTGTTTCCGTTTCTATATTTCTTTGATTTCCGCACTGCTGAATCTCATGAATGTTGATGAATTAATGATGAAAGCTCAGATAAGTGTTGATGAATGGATGACTGATGAGTGCATTTTGAAATGAATGGATGTTGAATGCTGCTGAATGCAAGATTTAGTCGAATGTGCGCGTATGCTGGATGTTAAGGGCCGACTCTGAATCCGAATGTAACCTGCAAAGACCAGGAATTAAAAACCTATATGGACAAGGATAAAAACAAAAACAAAAATAATGCTTGTTTTTTTTTTTTTTTTTTTTTTCCTGTGATAAAGGCTAAAAGGAAGAAAATAAAATGAATGAAAATAAAAAAAGAAGAGTTTAGAAAAATTGGGTTGCCTCCCAATTAGCGCTTTAGTTAACGTCTATAGTCAGACGTAGAGGAAGGAATTTATGATCACGTCACTTGTTCTCTTAGAATCAACCACTTCATAACAGCATCGTAAGGCAACAGTAGGTACGAAGTGAATCGATGTTTGTCAATGGTGCTTCCAAATTGAGTCGTTGAATTCTTCTTATACACCCTTCTAATTGAATGAATCTTTGCATTGAAATAAACTCCTTTCCAGTGAGGATTATGTCTTCGTTGAGCTGACTTCCACCTTGTATTTAACTCCCACAATTTTTGCACTGGATGAATTTCTCTATGAGGAATTTGGCTCTCACGGAACTTTTTCTTCCTTTCCTTGGAGATTTTAGCCTTCTTGTAGGACTCCTCATGACTTTCCCCAAATTTGATAGGCTGTGTTGTTGGCATGTCCAATTCAGCAACAAGAAAATTTTCATTGGTGGTTGTCTGCCCCTCCAAAGCATCAGCTCTCGTGCACGCCTGCAGCTTTGAGGTAAAAATTTTGACAGCACACTAACTTGGGTTGCCGTAGGTTCTGGGAGGATTTCAGGATTAGCATATGCTGTTTTCTCCCCTGGACGTGAATGGGTGGCAAATTGCTCTTCAGTTCCTGCACCAATCTCCTCTTGATCATTAAAGCTCTTCCCATAGTTTAATGCTTGAATCATAAATCCTTCATTGGTTATTTCTATGTATAACTTAGTTGATTCCAACAATTTAGAGAGCTTGTCCTCTACCGGAAGCTCCTATGGCACATTAAACTGTTCAAAATACTATCAAGATGCTCTTGCAAACTTGGCGTGTAGAACTTTGAATATGGATTGTTCCAACTCCTTTTTGAATCGTTTATCATATTGGTATGCTCTTGGACAAACCCCGGAAAATACTCCCTTTTGGGACACTCTGAAATATCATGGATCTTCAAACAGCACAGTGCACAAATTGTAGGTTTAAAACCATAAAAACACCATTCTGAAAATTGGACCCATAATGGCAGTCCTCCGGGCTGTATATCGAATTCAAGAGGAGGTGCAAATTCCATTGTTGCACAAATTGTAACCTAAAAAATAAAATAAAATCAAATAAATAAAAAGATATATACAAAAATAATTAACTAAGAGTTGATAAACACAAATTATTTAAAACAATCCCCGGCAACGGCGCCAATTTCTTGATAGGTATTTTTACCAACTACAAAAGTAGGGATAAAAGCACATAAAAATACTTGCAAGAGTACAAGGTTGTCGTAGTATAGCGGCTCAAGTAAGGTCGTTCTCCACAGGGATTGAATGAATAATTTGTATCAAATCAAATCTTAATTAATTACTTAAAACAAAGTTTGAGAAGAAATTGATTTTGTGATTTAAAATAATAAAAACGAAATTAACAGAAAATAATTAAATAAAATGCCAAAATAAAATAAACTAAAAGAAAATAGTTTTTGAAAATTAAATTGTAAAAGCCTAGGGTTCTGCCACCCCCTTAACAATCCTATGTAGATTTATCAATTACTTATGAATTACCCATGCAACTTTGAAGGTTAGGTTTTCCTAATGCATATTCTACTCGTGGTATTCAAGCTAGAACGTATATCAAACATGCAATCCATCTGTGGTATTCAGATCAAATATAAACATGCATGACTCATTACGCTTTGTGAAAACACTTTGAAAAACCATGCAACCCCTAAGACGTGGTATTCATCCTAGGTGAAATTACAATTATCACAAGAAGCAATACTCAATTCCCCGTTGGTATTCCTATCGAATTGCATCCGATTACTTATCTAAACATCCTAATGGTAGCTGAGCATTAAGATACAGAGACAATTTAAAGCACAATGATTAATAATTCAAAGTATGCATGTATAATATCATAAGCAATTAAATAAAAACTACATATTCATGCTAAGGCTCAAGGCATCGCCCTAGCAAATGAAACTAGTTACTAACGATCATAAAACAAAATATTATTAAAACCAAGGATAGAAAACACCTTGAAAATAAACTTGAATCGTCAAAAGCTCTCTAAAGCCAAAGTGCGTTCCCCCCTATGTTGCATTCTAAACCCTAATGGCTAAAAAGCCTTATTTATACTACTACAAAATAAAACCCTAAAAGGTCTTAGAATAAAACTAGGAAACATAATAAAATAATAAAACATAAAATAAAAGGTTTCCTATTTGAACTAAAATTTGGAGTTCTCAGAAAATTAGACTTTTGACTGACCAAATCAACTCTGATTTGGTCCCAAAATGTCTCTTTTGAAATCTGAAGACGTCCCCTACAAATCCTCAGAAGGAATTTTCCTCAAAATATACCATCTTTACTTCCAAAATACCCAAAACGTCCATAAATGTCAATCTGGGAAAGCTGCACGCTGGGCTTTCTTTTCATCGCCACGGTCAAACAGCTTGGTAGAAAAATCTAGAATTTTGATACAGTCATCTTGAAAGGCATACGAATATCCTCCAATTGGAATCACTCCAAAACTCATCCGTTTGATCACTTTTTGCTCCAGAGGAAGTCGAATGTCCTACATTTGAAATATATAACAAAGTATCAATAAATTAATACTAAAAATAGGGTAAAATATATAGTATAATATGGATTCATCAACATGAAAAACAGGAAAATACAATATTCAAGAAGAAGAAAAAAAGCTAGAAAATGCAGTATGTATATATACCATTGGTGATAAAACCTTCAAAGAAGATATCTTGTTGTATGAAGTTTATCAAATATAAATTAGGGTGATTTTGGTTTTGGTCCATAGTCAACCTAATTGTTAGAATAAAATCTTATTTGGTTAAATAATTTGATTAAGATCCCTAACATTTTTTAATGGATTTAACTCATGCATCTATGCATTCAATATCCCACAAGTTATGAAATTTAAACGAATTTAAATGTTGAAAATAAAAAATTTAAATAATATTTTTGCGATATAAAATTAGTTAAAAATGAATAATAGAGTAATTTTATTCTTCACATAGTTCTAGCAAAAAAATATTGTATCCAAGTAATTATTAATATATTTTAAGAAATAGCTATGATATATTTAAAATAAAACAAATACATATAATTAGGATGGGTACATTCACACAAAAAAAAAAAAACAATATGAGTACAAATTAAATAAAAAATATGGGATCATATTAAAGTTCAAAATTATGGGTAAAAATTAAAACTAAAAAGAATATTGGTACAAGTTAAAAAAAAATGAGAACAAATTATAAATAGAAATATATGAAAACATATTAGAAAGATATATATATTTGGAAATGATAAATAAGTTTTTTCATTTTCAAAATTGACCTATGATGACTTGTAAATAATTTTAAGGGTAAATCTCAGTTTACTACCTTCAAGTTTCGTGGTTTTCAACATTTGGTACATGAAGTTTTTTTCGTCCGAGAGTCATACCTAAAGTATTAATTTTGGGACAGTCTCATACATTCGTTAGTCTGGCTGTTAAATCAGCCGTTAACTAATAACGTGGCGCCCATGTGGACAATGAATGGACGCCACGTGTCAATATGGGCCCACGAGGATATTAAAAAAATAGTTAAAAATAATAATACAAATTAAAAAGAAAAAGAAAAAAAAAAAAATCCTTCTTCTACCTCCCACCCCACCCAGACCCCCCTCCCCGGATCCCATCCAACCCTTCATCCCTCCGATCCCACCTAACCCTCCATCTTTTCTCTCACCCATTCAACCTTTCATCCTTTCTCTCTCCACTGCCAGCGTTGGCGTCCATCCCACTGCCCAACTCTAAATTCCATTCCGGCCTAGCCCCAACAGACATCTATTCCCATTGAACAAGAGATCCAAATTACCCAACTCTCCATCCACATCCAATGGTGGGTGACACACTCCACATCTCCAGATTTGAAAACACACTGCACATCCGCGATTTGGCCTTGGAAGATAGAGAGCAATTGAGATATAGGAGAGAGAAAGAGAGAAAGTTCAAATCTGGGGGAGCTCATCGAGTTGTCGGGGTAGGCGAGAGGTGAATCAGTGTCAGCTGTGGAGAGAGAAGAGACGAAGGGTTGGGTGGGCGAGAGAAAGGATGGAGGGTTGGGTGAGATCAGAGCGATGGAGGATCGTGGGATCGTGGGGGTGGGGGGGGTGGGTGTGTGGTCGGGGTGTGAGGTAGAAGAAGGATATGTTTTTTTATTTTTTTATTAATTTGTATTATTACTATTATTATTAAATATCCACGTGGGCCATATTGACATGTGGTGCCTAGTCATTGTCCACATGGGCGCCATGTCATCAGTTAACGACTGATTTAATAGCCAGACTAATGGATATATGAGACTGTCCCAAAATTAACACTTTAGGTATGACTCTAGGACCAAAAAAACTTCATGTACCAAATGTTGAAAACCACGAAACTTAAGGGTAGTAAACTGAGATTTACTCTAATTTTAATATTCAAATAATGACATGGAGATTAGTCAACAAGTGGTGGATCCCCTGGATCGGTGCTTTGGTTCTTCTCTCCCCTCAGGTGGCTCGCGAAACAGAGCTGCTCTGGATCGAATTTCGAATTGAAAATCTTTTTTCTTTTTGTTGAAATCTGAATTGGTTGAATCTTGTATTTTGACTGATTTTCTCAAGGACCTAGGGGATTGGATTTTTCGAAAATTAATCTGTGGAATTTTGTCAATTTTTTTACCCATAAATAAAGGCTTTTGGATAGGATTTGGGTCTGTGAATTTGGTGGCCTTCCATTGATTGTTTCCTCGAGAAATGTAGGAGGGTTGGTCCAGCTTGCTTTCAAGGTTGTTTCCGAGCTCTTGCCAACCAGAAAGCAAGTGGCCATACATGACTGTCAGGTCGATGATATTTCCAAAGGTAAGCACCCATTGGGGTTTGACGGCGGCGAAGATGACGGAAAGCATCGAGAGAGGAAGTCCTGTAAGCTATTGGATTGTTGTGACAAGGTGGAAAGGGTCCAAGGAAATTCATGATCACCAAATGCAGCACCAAGCTGCAGAGAACAAAAGCAGCAAAAGCCCGTTGGTAGTAAATCCTGCAGTTTTACAAAGCACTGATAAGAAGGTTGGGAGGGGTGGTAAGACAATGTTACCGACGTTGTAAATAACTCTATGATGAAGGACAGTAGGAAACGAAAACTTGTCTGGAGTGTACAAACTTGTCACAAGTTCACAAATCACAACTCAGAATTTGTGAAATGGGAAGAAGGGCAAGAAAAGAGTTGAATGGGAAATATCCGACAATATATATAGCCATGTAGACTACATGTTCATCAGCAACAAAGAAGATAACCAAATAGTTTCCTTGCTTTCAAAAGAAAGTAGACAACCAAATGAAGATAAAAAAAAAAAAAAAAAAAAAAAAAAAATGAATGAAGAGCCATATCATAAAAAATCATGTATTGGAAGAATATGTTAAAGTGAGAGAGGGAAAAGAGTAAAACGGTGAATCTAAAATGACAAAACTGTCGAAATATATGTATTTGCTGCATTAAGTTGCTTTTGTCTAAGTTTGTAGGAATTAATGTGATCATAGTCCATGTATTCACTTAGATTAGATTACAATGAGTCATAGCTCATGACAAGTGTAATCATCTTACATGATGAGTTAAATTTGAGTTGTTAAGATGGTTTTGTAATGATGTAAGAGAGAGACTGTTTCCCTCTCGTCTACGGTAACACACACACACACTTTGTGTGATGAATAGAATCCAATGAAAAATTCCCTCTGAACATTCCTGATCTTTGCAATTTTTTGTGATTACTGCAACTCTGCAATCCTAGCTCCTAACCTCCATTGTTATTCTGAAATGAATTGTAACATGGCTTCAGAGCCTGGTTCAATCGCTTAAGCTGGGCGTGAATCTGTGATTCTTAGTGGAGATATGTAGGCAATCCTTCATGGATTCAATCACACCCCCTTGTCAAACAATCCTATTTCCTTTATCAATAAAGAAATTATAAAGTTTCTTATCTTATGTTCAATGTTTTGTTTCGTTCTTTTTGTTTTTTCGGCGATGTAAGGAATACCTCGATCATTTGAGCAAAAATATGGACTTTTGAAAACTTCGCATAATTGCAAGTCTAAAAATTCAAAGTAACACTGTCAGAGGAGTCTCTTTTAGCCCATTCCGTATTGTTCGGTTAACAGCTTGGGAGATTCGAGCTGTATTCAGCGCGATTACGATTAGCAGGCTACGGGCACGGGCACATAACCCTTTTGGGTTATAACATTTCTTATTTAGGCTCTACGTCATTCGAGAAAATAATTGAAAGGGAGATCAAAAAATCATCCTAGGGTGGCTTTGAAATCCAACTCTGCGTACAACTACTTCTATCATGGACTAACGTACTAAGTTAAGTGTGTTATGCGACATCATATGGTCAACAAGTCTAAAGGGACCATCTAGACTAGGAAATCCCCAAAAGGATTTTTTTTTTCCAATTGAGCACTGATACGCGAAAATGCTTTGGCCAAGTCAGCCAAGGTAGTCCGATCATAATAGGGTCTGACAAAAGGATTCCAAAGATGTTTCCAACCCATATGCAGACGATCAAGTCTCCAAAGAACTTTTGCTTAAGATTCACTGGAGACAGACATGCAATTCGAACTAAGGGGGAAAAGCTATCTTAGCGTCACGTTGCAAACCTTAAACATGCCTGCCTAGAAAGTGGGAAAAGGCAAGAAATATATTTCCAAGTTATTTCAGGTACAATTCAAGGTTTTCTCATCCTTAGTCCGATAAATGCATTTTGGCAAGTGCGGAGCAAAAGGTTTTCCATGGATTTAATGTTTAATACCTGGTACCAGAGTAAGGTGGTACTCTGGATATTGCGATGTGAATCTTTATAAATACTATGTTTGGGAGGTGACATTTCATTGAATCAACGCCACCAGAAGGGGCTTTAAGCTCTGTCCTAAGCCCACAAGCTTACATGTACTTCTTTCCATTATTCATTTTCTCTAAAGTTTGTTTACTTTGGAAAAATTTATCGGACTATAATTTTATTCGATGGACAAGAAAGCAATGCATGAGAACAAATGAAGATTCATGCGAACACATGTTTATTATCAAAATCTCATGTAAAGGGCACGAAAAAGTACAATTGTTTGGGGAGACGAGCCTTCACCTCTGGCATTCAAATTTTTCTAAGAAGACTACGTAGTCGACTTGGCCAAGATCATTAACTCTGATAAGGTTCAGTCAACTCCCAAATGAAGGCAAAGAGCGCTTCAATGAAGAACCCTCTGAAGAATCTCAATACTTTGTTGAGTCTGAACCCATATGCAAAAACAACGAAAAGGACGTTGCATTGGGATGAATGTTATGGAACAAGTTGCAAGAAGAAAGGGAAATTAGTATTGGATTACAGTTCAATTTTGGCTTACTTAGCCTTACTTGGTAAAGAATGTTATTATGAAAGTAATTGTGGTTTGAGGATTCTAGTTATTGAAGGTCATAGAGAGAATTGGGTTTGAAAAGAAGATCGTGAAGTAAATGACGAGGCCCTATTAAAGGAAATAAGGAAAGTATGAAGAGTCTCAACCATGAAGGGGCAATTTAAAGACAAGGTACCAAGCAATCTCACTGTTGAGTATGAAAAATCTTTCCTTTGAGATTGGTGACATCCAGAGTATGTTTCAGTTCTAATAGGACAACATGCAAGCTAGAATAATTCTTTGTCAAACATAGGCGATTTGGTTGCATTTAACTGTCTCATCTAGTAAAGCACAAACATGATTTAATATGTAATTTAATCCACAAGAGAAACAATTTTAGTTTTAAGCAAAATGAAAACACTTACATGTTCTTCAAACCAATTAGGAAATAATTGCCTATGCATTTCAATGCAAATTGATGGATAACGGGTCTTCATAATTACTTCATGTTGTTCAATGAATGGCATGATTTCATCAAAGTTGTTTAATATGAACCAATGAGCCACTTCCAAGTCAGATTCAGTTAAAGGCTCAGACAGTTCTGCGCCAAACGAGCGTGCAGGTTGTGCAAAGACAGTTAACTTTTCCATCCGCTCACCCCATTTAATATTGCACGCACTTTTGTTATACGAAGTTTCAACATTTTGTAGGTACCTCGAACAAAATATTAGGGATTGTTGTACAATTTCTTCCTCCGCAATAGATCTATCTGGTTGTGCCCTGTTGCAGACGAACTGCTTGTAACCACTAAGGAGTCTGAAAAATTATAAAATTCTGTGAAAATTTTCAATTTGAAGTGCTTCATAATTAATATTAACAAATTAAGATATTGATAAGATTACCTCTCAATTGGATACATCCAACAGGGGTGCCAGTAAGCTTCGCCTCATTTGGCAAATGTATTATTATGTGAACCATACTCATGAAAAATGCTGGTGGATATATTTACTCTAGTCGATATAGGATGTACACAATATCTTTATCCATATCAGTTACGTCGGACTTACGCAACATTTTACAACATAGTTGCTAGAAGAATCGACACAAATATGTTAACGTCTCAACAACCTCGCTGTTGAAGTTAGGCCGAATACCAATTAGGAGTAGCCGTTGGTGCAAGACATGACAACCATGACTCTTTAGACCTGGCACTGTCACAATGTCCATTTTAACATGTTTTCCTATATTGCTTACGTACTCGTCAGGAAATTTCGCAACTTGCAACTAGTTTAAGAAATCCTTCTTGCCAGCCCGCTTGAAAGTAATTTTCTTTTTTTTTTTTCTTTTCTTGTATTTACCATTTTGCAATGTAGGCCACAGGTTGGGCCTTATCCCCATTTCTTGCATTCCAATACGAGTCTTCATTGTGTCCTTCGATTTTTCCTCGATAGGTAGAGTCGTACCCAACACATTGTCACATAAATTCTTCTACATAAGATAATCAATGTGTTTGATTTTCAATTTCGACCAATATTCTAAGTCAAAGAATATACTCTTTTTGGTCCAATTAAGCTGTTCCACTGGTCTCGAACCTTCATCAAATTGGAACGTGTTCAACTTGCCATTATTTCATCTCCGGATAATTCTTGTGGTCTGGTTCAATACTCTGTTGTCCCATCAAACGATTTAGGCTTCTCACGCCACTCGTGATTCCAGGGAAGCCACCTACGGTGATAAGTAACATACCTTTCCAGTGTGCCAAAAAGACGATGTGTCATCGCCGCATGTTGGGCATGCCATATAACCTTTAGTACTCCAGCCCGACAACATACCACAAGAAGGGAAACCATTAATTGTCCACGTTACTGCAGCTCCCAAAGTGAACATTTCCCATGTCTACATGTCATATGTTCGTACACCATTTGTCCATAATTATATCAACTTATCTATCAATGGCCGCAAATATACATCAACGGAGTCACCAGGAGATTTTGGCCCCAGTATTCAAAGAGTCATGATTGTATATGCTTTCTTCATGCACTTCCAAGGGGGCAAATTATAAGGAAGAATGACCACCGGCCAACTGCTGTGCTCACTGGAAAATTTTCTAAACGGATTAAAACCGTCAGAAGCAAGTCCTAGTCTTACATTCCTTGGCTCTGCAGCAGAATTGGGGTAGATTTTATCAAATTATATCCATGCTACACTGTCAGTCGAATGTTGCAACACATCATCGTCAACGCGTCCCTCCTTATGCCATCTTATATCACGTGCAGTATGGTTCGACATGTACAATCTCTGTAATCTTGGTGTAAGGGGAAAATAACGCAACACTTTATTCGGGATCTTGTTATTTCAATATCGAGGCTCATTGCACTTAGGACATTTGTTTAACTTCTACAATTGTTCTTGCATGCATGGATCTTGTCATATCCTAAACCGAGATCTTTTAAGATCTCTTTTGACAAATAATGATTTGAAGGTAATGCATTTGGTTTTGGAAGCATAGTTTAAGAATACCCATCATCATATCGGAGTTCCGATTGGTCATATTTCATTGTACTTTCATGAGCATCAACTCTATAATGGTTATGAGGATGGAAAAATCTTCACAACCAGGGTACAATTCTCGCTCAGCTTCCTTCAACAATTTATTGTACTTATCGAGGTCAGTGAACTCCTCCTCTTCCATATTCAGTGAAGCATTTGGAAAAGCATCATTCAGAATGTCCATCACTTGGTCATTATCCCCAAGACCAAATGTAGAAGGTTCATGACAAACTGTCCTACTGCTGGAGGATGCTGACATTGGAATGGTTGATTCCCCATGATAAATCCAACTGTTGTAACTGTGTACCATCTCATTCGAATACAAGTGATATCGGGCTTCGTCCATTGTTATCCACACATAATTATTACATTTCACACATATGGTTCTGAGCACTAACATGATTCCTTGCAAATTTAATAAAATCGTTGATCCTATCTATATATTGGACAAAACTTCAATTTTGTAAATTGGTCTACTCCTTGTCCATCGCTCATGTATTAAAAAAATTTAGTTATCAAAATGATTTCAAATACGCTTCTCGCCCCTATATGCCTTCGATGAAGATCTTATCCAATTCGAACGTGCAATATCTGAGTTGCAGTTTACAAATCACTCAATTATTTCCAATCGCAAAAAAATTGGCAGCATCTCCCTGGGGTTACCCAAGTACACAATGTGGATACTACGAAAAATATCTACCATGCACTTGAAGAACAATAGGAGGATACAACTGAATTTCCACAAACGAAACCTAGCCAAATTCATCGCAAACCCTAAACATATACTAGTGCACTCCCGAAGTTAAATGAGTTCGAGCGAGAGCATTCATAGGATGGGTGACCCACTGGGAAGTTCTCGTGTGAGTTCCCATAAATAAAACCGTGCGAGAATGGTAAGCCCAAAGTGGACAATATCGTGTTACGACGGAGCCGAATCTGGGATGTGACAATTTGGTATTAGAGCCACTCTGCCGTACGGTGCGGAAGTGCCGGCGAGGACGCCAGGTTCCCCTTAAGTGGGATGGATTGTGAGATCCCACATCGACCAACGAAGAGGGGATGATGTGCCTTATATGTAGTACGAGGCCTTTTGGGAGCTCACTGGCTTTAGATTCCATCGGAACTCCGAAGGTAAGCGAGTTCGGGCGAGAGCATTCTTAGGATGGGTAACCCACTGGGAAGTTCTCGTGTGAGTTCACATAAACAAAATCGTGAGGGAATGGTAAGCCCAAAGCGGACAATATCGTGTTATGGCGGAGCCGAGTCCTGGATGTGACAATAGTTATTTATATTAATGAGATTTTAAATAAAATCCATAATTTGTTGAAAATATTAAAAGAAATTATACTTAAATGAAACTCATGATTGGTCATTACTTATATTAATGACATTTTACATACAAAAATGCATTTTACATGTAAAAAGTTGGTACATTTTATACAAAAAAAAAAGTGATACGTTTTATATAATGGGTACATTTCATATAAAAAAAAACAATGGGTACATTTCACACAAAAGAGGTGGTACTTACAAAAAAAAAAAATCGGTACATTTTACATATAACAAGGTGGTACATTTTTAAAGACAAATGGGTACATTATTAATAAATTATGGGTACAAATAAAAGGTCAAAACTAAAACTAAATAGAAAATTGGCACAATTTAAAAAAATAAAGCTTGTAAATTAAAATAGGCACAAACTAAAAATAAAAATATATGATACAAAATTTAGCCATAAATATAAATATATCAAATGTAACGTTTCTAAACACTAAATGAATAATATAGCTAAAATTTAATTATCTTGATATGTAAAATATTTTATTATTTTAATAATTAATGATGCTTATTAAAACCAATGGACCTTGATTAAAAATTGAAAAGAAATAAGGTTTCAATCAATGGAGTTGAAAAAAGAGGGATGGGAACCTAATTTTCATTTTGGTTCCAGTCCCTAATCAATCTAATTGTTAGACTGAAACCTTGTTAATTTAAATATTTTGATCGAGGTCCTTAACATTATCTAAGAGATTTAACTCATGCATTTAGGCATTTAATGTCTCCCAAACCATGAAATTTAAACAAATTCAAGTAATATTTTTAAAATATAATAAATACTTAAAACTATATATTAGAGTAATATTGTTCTTGACATACCCCGACCCGGAACGTCCACTAGGACTCTGAATCGAGCTGTGCTGGCCGACACTTGGAAGGTGACGAAGCCATAAACTATGGTGATATGGAAAATGTGAATAAATTTAAACCTAAAAGTGTCTAAAGGCAAAAGTGCGTTGTGAGCAGGAATGGACCCATTTCACGCGCGACGTCAGAGCATAAGTAAAGTACAGTAGTGTGGGTAAGAATCATACCCTCAGAGGCAGCCACATATACTGAGATTCGCCAAGAATCCTCATCGATACGAACTTTCAGCAACTAAAACCTGGAGAGGCACAAAACAGAAAACGTGAGTGGGCAAAAACAAAGTTTTTGAAAACATCTTTCTTTTTAAAATTTAGTAACCCCTCACCGTAAAACCCGTATAATTTCCCAGAAGGTAATAATACGTACGTATACAGAAATCATACTCGAGAGTAATGAAAACCAAGTATATGCCATGTCAAGTATCTCAGAAATGAAATAAGTAAGCCAGGTGAAATAAATCAATGAAAAATGATACGTCAGCTGGAGTCACCTAACGTGACCTGTACGGCTGAGCCTATAGCTCATAAATCAATTCCTGCACATGAGTAGGAACCACCTAATGTGGTCTATACGACAGGCTAGGTGTAAACAGTTACGCTCAAGTGCTATGATCATGTGAAGGCTGTGCGAAGTATCGCAAGTCACCTACGAGTCGGACACGTAATGTGGTCTGTACGACAGGCTGGCACTTGCCTTGGATCCAAGGTAAGCGTATGGTGCGAGAGATGAACGATCACGTGAAGGCTAGGCCCTGGCTTCGGGCAGAGCACTAATACCAGGGTGCAGGATATTAAGCACTAAGTGCATCCCAACAAAATCATACGCACTACAATCACTACCATCAATATATACTCACCAAAACTTACCTGAACGTCCGCAGCGTCGAGCAACAATATGCATACTATACTAACGCATATTCTAAAATGTAATGCAATTGACATGGCATTTAAATTGAAAACCATTGAAAACAATTTTTGGGAAAACGTAAAACATACATATGTATATATAGAAAACAAAAGCGCACTCACCTGGAGTACGCGCTACGATTCCCTAGCACATCTCATAATTTTTATCAATAGAATATGTAACTCACATAAAACACATCCTCAAGGACATTCTAGAATGATTTGAGACCCATTGACCACACGTCAACCGTCGACCAAAGATCGATGGTAGGGTCCACACCCCTATATAACTCGATCCTAAAGATCCGAATCTCAGATTTCCGATCCGTAACTTTTATAGATACACATTATGATTCTAGAATAACATACAAAAGTTTCGTTACAATCCAACAGTTGGATCTCCGCCAATTGCCAAAATCAAGTGGCGGTTAACGTTTTATTTTACGAACTTACAAATCTAATTCGAGAAGATCCGTACGTTGGATTCCCGATCCGTAAGTTCCTAATGTCCTTAAATATTACGTATTATAATGTTTGGTGACGATCCAACGGTCGGATCATCAATTTATATATTAACCAAGTGACGTATCGTAATGAAATTAGGTTCAAACGATCAACCTAGGTCATTTGAATATCAAAACTGAATTCAAGACATCTAACTTAGCCTAAAAATGACATTGACGACCCCTTGGCCAAGCGCCGCCACGGGTGGCGGTCGGTTGCCTCGACATCCGGAAAATTCAACTATTTCTAAAAATTACCAAAATTTACAGGAATGAAGATCTCAGTAAGTGGAGCAAGTTTCATACTTGTGACCAAGGCCAATTTGGCCAGGAAACACCTTAATTTTACACAAACCCGCGCGGAAACCCTTAACTTGGGTGTGCTTGATTCGAACTCCGACGCCCCCAAACCTGTTTAGGCTTTGTTCCTGAGGTTGAGGGGAGTATTTTGGTGGTGGTGGTCAAAGGAATCACCTTCGAAAATGGCGGATCACCGCCAAGAACCCGCCGGTGTCCCCGTCGCCAAACCCCACGAAGTTGTCCCAATTTTCGTCGAATCTTGGGTGAAAAAAGAAGGAGAATAAGTATAGTGATGATTTCAAGGGATGATTGGGTGAATTTCGCCTGAAAATTGGTGAAAATTTGCCGGAATTCACTCCAGGTCGAAAGGGTTGGCACGGGTTAAGGGGATCCAGCCTATCCCCTTCTTCTTATCCTCCCTCCTTTCCCTCCTTTCCTTTCCTCCTGATTGGTCACTTCCTTTCTCTCTCAACTCCTTATTCCTGCACGTCTCTCCCTTTTCTCTTCTTACCTTTCCATCACAGCTGCCCATTTCCCTTTCCTTTAATCTGGGCCACACATGTGGCACACCAGATTTCACATAAAAACTCTAGATTTTTCTAAAAATAATCAATTTACTAAAATGCCCCCGAATTTAAACGTTAATATCTCCTTCGTTATAACTCCAAATTGCTCTCCGTTTGCGCCCATATAGTCGTAGCGACGAGTATTACGAGGACATGCCAAGAAAATGAGTCTTACGTAACACGACATGGCAGTCAACAACAGCCAATGCGTATGCCTCAAAGGGCATTTTCATTAATTCATTCATAAAAATTAAAATTTTTGGGGACGGGTCGTCACAATCTTCTACCCTTAAAAACATTTCGTCCCCAAAATTTTAAATAACTTATTAAATGTAAAATACTCTAAAATAGGAAGAGCATATCTATATAAATACTTACACAAGGAAGAAATCGAGTTAGAGCGGCTGCATAAAAGAGAGTGTCATTCCGTCGCAATCAGATTGCAATTATTCCTCTTTCATGCCTCCAAACTCGTACCTTCTTCCTTCCTTGATAACATAGTAGTATAACACCCGTATAAACCGTAAAGTCGAAAATACCAATTACTGCATACTAACATAAGAAAAATATACATATATAAAATATCGAAAATAGATATATATATATATATATATATATATATATATATATATATATATACATTAAAACTTACCATTCAAACACTTGTGTTAAGTTTAAAACCAAGAGTCGAAATAACTCACCCAACATTTGCAAATGACAGGAATACCCATAAAAACAGGATAACCCAGTAGAAAAATGTTTGCATGAAAAATCAAAACCAAAAATGAAAATGGACCCCGCTAAATATTCGTCGTGTCACGAACTTCAAGAATAAGTCTAAACCATATCTAACTAGTAAGTGTTGTTGTAGATGAGCCGTCTTGCCCACTAGCTTAGTGAACCCAACAATTAAGCCATCGATATTACAGTCTACAGCCTGTAATGCCGATAACTTATCGTTGTTTCAATAAGTTAGTGAGAAGTTCCCAGGATGCCAAAATATTGTTTTGCTCCTCAGGTGCGAATTATCCAAATCGTCTGATCCATGCCTCAATCGCGATGTCGTAATTTCCCAGAATGCACCAATCCAATTGCTAGAAGTACTTTAACATCCATGTACGCTCGAACCATCAAGTCCTAGAGTGACGTAATGAAAAGATGCATAGAAGTAAGCACATATCGTAAAATATTTCCTTCGTGACTATTTACTAACGTTATCTATCAAATCAAGGGGTATAACCTCTGAAATCCTGAATTAGAGAAACCATATCTCTATCGACATCATTCGAATGACAATTGCAGTCTCGAACCATATATGGAGATTGACGCCACAATCGCCAAGCTTTATACCTTCACCAATACTATGCTAAAAACAATTCAATCCTCAAGACCACATGAAATTTCTTTTTGGTAAGTATGGTAAACTCACGAGAAGATTGTACTCCAATGGTTCCTGCTAGCATCGCTATGAAACTAGCGCATGCATCCGCCAAGTTAACCTATCATGAATTATTTACTGATTGAGAGAGAGATATGTCAAGAAGGCTAAAAGGACACTCAAGAATTTGAGAGTCAAAACAAGTTCATCAAATTGAAGGCTCAAGATATCTAGCTTAATTGCCTGCCATCACACTACCAAACAACTTCCAGAATATTCAATCACCATTGGTAACGATCTATTCAACGAAGTATTTGACGGGTCGTTGAAAAAGTAATGATCACAACTAGTTTTCAATATCCAAGTAATTCTTTTAAACAGTCTGCCTATCTTCGAAATAATGCGAATTGCAGTAAGGCAGATACGTACCCAAAGTTGACTAGAATAAGTCCGATAAATTCAAGAATAGATAATTTTACCAAGTGGTCTAAACTGTAGTCCCTCCGGACCAATGAAAAATGGGTTGACTGTCAAGTCAATCTATAAACATCGAGACATCATCACAATCTCCACATGTACCATATACCTCGTACCTGGAGCTTATGGTGATATTTCCCATTTGCATTTGGATATGGAAAGTAATTATAACCATTCAATAGATTTCTTGATGGGTTAGAAGTAACGCCATATCGATATTCATGAACTTCAACTGAAATGGGATCTGGAAGACTGAAAATGTTTAGGGTAGAAACAACTCTTACTACGGTGTTTAGTAATTACGTTTGCGCAACCGGGATAATACACGATAGTGCAGTCATAGGCGTTGATTTAGTTCTTCTAATGCTGCTGCCAGAAACTTAGCTCTTTCCAAAGGTAAGTGAAATTAAGAAGTTCTAAGGTTAAATAAGATTTTGGACACATTTCTCCACAAAGGAGTACCAATCGGTTTTCAGATGAAAACGACAACGGTTGACTCTAAGTCATATATATGATGGTTCATCTTTAACGGTTCTATCACTAGGAAACATAAGCGTTACCCTGTCATGATGCATCTACACAGCCAAAACCTTCGAAGAAAACATCATCATGGATTTCGAAATCCTCAATGCTATCGAAAAAATGTACGAATCATGTTTGGGGAAAAAAAACACTTAGGTTGTCAGAAATTTTATTCACAACCCACATCCCAAACTAAACCAACTTTCTTCGGTCAAAAAGTGATGAAGAACACGATAGCCGAAAATTCGCTAACCAATAGTCAATAACCTCAACAAGACTAAGAATATCTCAAATTTCACAACACTTTGTGAGAATTTCAACTTTCATCCTCAAAACTCTTTCTGGAAAAAGGAAAGAATATTGTCTGCGAAGATCACGTCTTCTGAGATAAGTACCAGTCTAAACAAAACTGATGTTCGGGAAATTTGGTTTCACTACCGAAGCAGATGAGAAGGTCACTGAAAAGACTACTACAAAGTAGGCAGGTTAAGAAAGAAAACTCGAGTTACAAAGGATGGGTCGGCTAGATCATCAACTCGAAGTAGGGGATAACAGTCTTAATCATCACTTAAGGAATGACTAAAATCTAGGTATAATCCTAAGGTTTGAAGTTCCCTAACTAAGAGGCTTGGTTGAATAAATTTTCTAATCAATAAGCTTTAGTAACTAAGTTCTTCCAAATGGTGTGAGTCACTCGAAAAATGCAAGGAAGCTAGTTTAGTCTGAAAAAGTAGGTCAATGATAATATCTCAGGTAAGACTTTGGAATGTGACACTTGAATATACGTCCTCAAAACGTACCATAATATTTCCTTTCACCACGCCACGGGCTAAACGGTCTTCACAGCTTCCTCGATATTCCATTCACTCTAACTGTGAGAAATTAACTCATACTTCAATTCTACTGTCTACCAGTGAAGGTGATCGAAAATGTGGCTAATCGGAGAGGTTATGTTTTACCTAGATAGGTGATAAAATAAAAACAAGTATGGGTTTACTGTCCGAATACCAGCTTGCTCCTAACATTTCAAGATTTAATTTCTTCAGCTCCAGCAGTCACTGTTAATCAGTCTATTAGTCGCGCACTAATTAATGGATTTATGACATTTTAATATTATTTGTTACCCTAAAACTGTGAATCGATATTCCGTATAACGGTATCACTCCCAGATACCAGCACCTGTGTCCAGTATCAGGAATCATACCCCTTGAATACTAGTTGATAGTTCTGGGGTTGGACAATATCGTCAATTTGTAGCGCCACATAGGCCGATTACAGACTAAAGTCCACTCAGGTAAATGGTTTTGAACGACTAAGAAAGAACTAGTCATGTGAGGGGGTTTCATAATTTTAGGGGGAATACTCACTACTTCGAAGATTTTATACTAATCATAAGTATAACCACTCGTACTTTGGTGCCTATACTCATCAAAATGACGAGTACATCACCAAAAGAAATTTGGAAGCCAGTATTGGTTAAGATGTCCCAGAGCCAGAAAGAGAGAGTTACTAATAATCTACTTTATAACAGCTTAAACGGAAGTTGAACGTTCTCCTAAAGAGCCGAAATGATAACTAGTGTGGTTAAGAAGGTTAATACTATCGGGAACCATAAGTGATTGTCCCTCAAATGTTTCTTTCGTCGAGTACTACCTCTTTAGTACCACGTTGTTGCTCAAGACAATCTTGGAATCTTGACGAAGTAAACTTCGTAGGAATCCTAATAAATAATATGCTAACGGGTACTGCCAAGGAATCAAAATCAATTCTGGTTTCCTATCTCAAAAAGGTTGATAATGATGACGTGAAAATAATGATGAGATTTATTTATAGTTCCCACCGTTATCGATACATTAGCTCTGCTTTAGAGCCATCAACTTGTCTTAAATCTACATCTTTCCTTGGCAGGAAAATTCTTTGCTTTAAGTCTATCAGTGTTTGCCAAAGTGACCTTCTAAAATGTCAACAAATCGACAAAACTACTCAAAACTCAGGAAAAACTAACACATTTTTTCGTATTTGACGAGGTGGCAAGATTCGAGCATTAAACTCAAGAAAAGAAAAGGCTTACATCACGCCTGTGATGAATGCAATACTGTCCAAACTTATGCATTGATACCAAATTGACACACCCCGACCCGGAACGTCCACTAGGACTCTGAATTGAGCTGTGCTAGCCGACACTTAGAAGGTGACGAAGCCATAAAGTATGGTGATGTGGAAAATGTGAATAAATTTAAACCTAAAAGTGTCTAAAGGCAGAAGTGCACTGTGAGCGGGAATGGACCAATTTCACGCGTCAGAGCATAAGTAAAGTACAGTAGTCTGGGTAAGAATCATACCCTCAGAAGCAGCCACCTATACTGAGATTCGCCAAGAATCCTCGTTGATACGAACTTTCAGCAACTAAAACCTGGAAGGGCGAAAAACAGAAAACGTGAGTGGGCAAAGACAAAGTTTTTGAAAACATCTTTCTTTTTAAAATGTAATAACCCTTCACCATAAAACCTGTATAATTTCCCAGAAAGTAATAATACGTACCTATAGAGAAATCTTACCCGAGAGTAGTGAAAACCAAGTATATGCCATCTCAAGTATCTCAGAAATGAAATAAGTAAGCCAGCTGAATTAAATCAATGAAAAATGATACGTTAGCTGGAGGCACCTAACGTGACCTGTACGGTTGATCCTATAGCTCATAAATCAATTCCTACACATGACTCGGAACCACCTAATGTGGTCTGTACGACAGGCTAGGTGTAAATAGTTACGCGCAAGTGCTACGATCACGTTAAGGCTGTGCGAAGTATCGCAAGTCACCTACGAGTCGGAACCACCTAATGTGGTATGTACGACAAGCTGCCACCTGCCTTGGATCCAAGGTGAGCGTATGGTGCGAGAGGTGAACGATCACGTGAAGGCTAGGCCCTGGCCTCGGACGGAGCACTAACACCAGTGTGCAGGATATTAAGCACTAAGTGCATCCCAACATAATCATACACACTACAATATGCATACTATACTAACACATATTCTAAAATGTAATCCAATTGACATGGCATTTAAATAGCAAAACCATTTAAAACAATTTCTGGGAAAACGTAAAACATACATATATATATATAGAAAACAAAAACGCACTCACCTGGAGTCTGCGCTACGATTCCCTAGCATAAACATCGAGGCGTCCCAAATGATCGGCGCCTAGAACAATTATCAAATCACATCTCAGAATTCTTATCAATAGAATACATAACTCACATAAAACACATCCTCAAGGACATTCTAGAATGATTTGAGACCCATTGACCACACGTCAACTATCGATATTGACGATAGGGTCCACAACCCTATATAACTCGATCCTGAAGATCCACATCTCAGATTTTCGATCCGTAGATTTTATAGATGCACATCATGCTTCTAGAATACCATACTAAAGTTTCGTTACGATCCAACGGTTGGATCTCCGCCAATTACCAAAACCAAGTGGCGGTTAACGTTTTATTTTATGAACTTACAAATCCAATTCGGGAAAATCCGTAAGTTCCTATTGTCCTTAAATATTATGTATTGTAATATATCAAAGTTTGGTGACGATCCAACGGTCGGATCGTCGATTCATATATTGACCAAGTCACGTATCGTAATGAAATTGGGATCAAACGATCAACCTATGTCATTTGAATATCAAAACAGAATTCAAGACATCTAACTTAGCCGAAAAATGGCATTGACGACCCCTTGGCCACGCGCCGCCGCAGGTGGTGGTCAGCCGCCCCGACTCGCCAGAAAATTGAACTATTTCTAAAAATTACCAAAATTTACAGGAATGAAGATCTCAGTGAGTGGAGCAACTTTCATACCTGTGACCAAGGCCAATTTGGCCGAGAAACACCTCAATTTTATACAAATCCGTAGGAAACCCTTAACTCCGACGCCCCCAAACCTGTTTGGGCTTTGTTCCTGAGGTTGAGGGGAGTATTTTGGTGGTGGTAGTCGAAGGAATCACCTTCGGAAATGGCGGATCGCCGCCAAGAACCCGCCGGTGTCTCTGTCGCTAAACCCCACGAAGTTGTCCCAATTTCCTTCGAATCTTGGGTGAAAAAAGAAGGAGAAGAAGTATGGTGATGTTTTTAAGGGATGGTTGGGTGAATTTCGCCTGAAAATTGGTGAAAATTGGCCGGAATTCACTCCAGGTCGAAAGGGTTGGCGCGGGTCAAGGGGATCCGGTCGATCCCCTTCTTCTTCTCCTCCTTCCTTTCCCTCATTTCCTTTACTCCTGATTGGTCACTTCCTTTCTCTCTCCTCTCCTCATTCCTCCACTTCTCTCCCTTTTATCTTCTTCACTTTTTATCACAGCCGCCATTTCCCTTTCCTTTAATCTGGCCACACACGTGGCACACCATATTTCACATAAAAACTCCAGATTTTTCTAAAAATAATCGATTTACTAAAATGCCCCCGACTTTAAACGTTAATATCTCCTTCATTATAACTCCAAATCACGCTCCGCTTGCCCCCACATGTTTGTAGCGACCAGTACTACGAGGACATGCCAAGAAAACGAGTCTTACGTGACACGACACGGCAGTCAACAACAGCCAATGCATTTGCCTCGAAGGACATTTTCATTAATTCAATTATAAAAATTAAAATTTTTGGGGATGGGTCGTCACAATCTTTCCCCCTCAAAAAAATTAGTATATGGGTACAAATTAAAACGGAAAAGAAAATTCGTACAAATTAAAAAAGGGTTGCAAGTTAAAAATGGGTACAAACTAAAAATAAAAATATATGATAAAAAAGTTATCCATAAATATAAATGTACCAAACGTAACATTTTTAACACTAATTAGAAATAAAAAATATTTTATTATTAAAATAATTAATGACGTTAATTAATACCTAAGGACTTTGATAAAAAATTAAAAATGAAAAAAGTTTTAATCAATGGAGCAGCAAAAAGAGGAATGAGAACCTAATTTCTCCTATTATTAATCTAAATACCACGGCAGCGATTAACCCATTTGGTAAAAAATTGTTCCCATTTGGTATAAATTATTCTTCTTAGAGTACGCGCAAATAAGTTAATTAATAGCCTCGCTACTCTAGTTCTTCATGCGCTTCTCGAAGAGAGAACTCGAAGAGAGAATAGTTCATCATGGGCTTCTCGAAGAGAGACCATCTGACATCAAAGTAGTATGTCTTTGACCTAACGTGATTTTATTTTCTGGTTGCTGGTGGATCCAGCGGTGAACAAGACGCAAACTTTGCGTGTATTGGAGTCTTTATTTCAATTTATAGGGATTATAAAATAATTATCTTTTACATAGGTACAATTATTATTTCTTATATTCTCTTGTGACAACACAAGACAAATGAAGCAATATAATAACGCATACCGAGTCAAATAAGGCGTGTCTCTATAGAGATGAGATCGTCTGCACTCATTTTTTTCATGTGGCCTCCCTGTGTCTTTGTTAATTGGCTAAGAATTTGGTTTATTTTTTATTATTTTAATTGTTGTCAAGTTAACATTAATTATGTTTAGTTCAATTAACAAAGGCACAAGGAGGCCACAGGCAAAAATGGGTGCAGAAGATCTCATCTCGTCTCTATGTACCATGGATGAATATCGAGAATAAGAAATCAAATTTCAATCAGATAATGAAATAAAATAACGATCACATTAATTAAAAAATGGTGAAGTTATATTTCTTATTTCTATCTCACCTCAAGCTCAACATGACACAATTCGAGCTTTTTCTAGTAATTTCTCAACTCCTAGAAAAATGGAAACAATTTTATACAGATATTCCAGATCAAAAAGGAAAACTAGAAGGCTTGCACGTTGCGATATAAAAACAAACATTATATAGCAAAACTTTCTTTTTATTATTTATTTTTCTTATTATATTAGGAAAAACATTCCGAAAATCTGCTAATTGACAACTGAAATTATGATCGGTTCTCATGTCAATTATTATGATTTGTTATGCTGTCTCGTAGATCACATGGCTAGATACTATCTGAGAATGTGAGGACAAAGTCTCACCTTGGTGAGGGATTAAATCATGCAAGGACTTATAAGAAGTTATGCTATGTCACTTGGTTTTATAATGGAATTTCAATTTTCTTCACACGTCCATTGTACTTAAGGACCTAAAAGACGCTACGCATCTTGGCGTGGCCTAGGCGGTTTTTTTATTTTAATTGAATTTATTATATAATATATAAATAAATCTCTATTTATATTTAAAAAATGCATAATTGTATTGTGATACAAATTGCAAAATAAAATGACATATAGATTATAAAGTATTAGAATATACTGAAATATGGGGAACAAACATATAAAAAGTGTTCATCCAAGTATTCAACAAGTCTCGACTCTCTTACAATATATTGAAAAGAAAAAAAATGTGAAATGAAAGTTATCTATTTTATGTATAAGTGAGAGTCGCGACCTAGGCGTGTTAGACAGATTAGGCTGACTCCTAGGTAGGTCTAGGTGTCATTTCTTAATTTTCAAACGCATAGGATTTAATCAGGGAGGTAGCCAGCTGCTTAGCACCTAGACAGGGCCAAAGCGAGAATTTTTAGAATAATAACTATACTAATGTGAATTGCAATTGTAATGCTCCAAAATTTGCTTCATAAGACAAAGTAGAAACATTTATACATAATTACATTTAGAAGAAAACACAGGTGATCTCCATTTATTTTGAGAAATGATTTTCGTACATTCATCTTTTCCTTTTGTACCACTGTTAACTTTTTTTATACAGAAAATTTTATATTCTTTATATAGAAAAGTTGATTTTATATTAAATTCTAAATTAGAGAAAATGGTTCAAACTTAAGTGTAGAGAAATGAGCTGTGTTGTAGCCAACTTGATTAAGCTTTCAATTCTAAATATTAAAAATTAATATATAGATAAGAAGAGTTCAAAAATCAAATCTCTCCCACTTTTATTTTTTATTTAAAAAAAGTACAAGGAGCTACATCGAACCTAGGACGTATACTACCCCACCCCTTACCTAGCTACACCCACACATTTAGGCTCTCTCTCTCTCTCTCTCTCTCTCTCTCTAAAAAACGATATTATCTACACTAAGAGGGCTCTCTCTCTCTCTCTCTCTCTCTCTCTCTCTCTCTCTCTCTCTCTTCTTTAAAAAACGATATTATCTATACTAAGAGGGTGGGGGAATGTTCTAAGCCTCACAATGGGCCAGTCATAATATCGTGGTTCAAATTCGCCTTTGGCGAAAATCGAATCTAAGATCTCTCACTTACAAGTGAAGAGGAATATCACTAAACTATAGTACTAAGTGACACCTCTCTCTCTTTTATATACAAACGATATTTTAAATTATTCTAATCAATGTGAGATGGTTTGAACTCAGATGCAAACGACTGAGCACCCTAATTTAACTAATTGGCTTAACCCAGAATAGCTGCATTATAATATGATTTGATAAGCACAGTTGAAGTTGCCATCCAACATGGTTCACTTATAAATAAACTTCTTCGCTTTGTCAGAATTCACTGGCATCCTCACCTGTCTAACTATTTTGCTCCCTGACTGTCTTCTTTTTCCTTCAGCTCACAATATTTTGTTCCTTGATAGCAATAATATGGTATCTTCGAACCATGAGAACGCTGCAGGATCCCTAGCCTTTCCCAAAAGACTATGGGGTAAAATAGTTGGATTTGCCTTGAGGCTAAAGAAATTAGGCAAAGATGATCCAAGAAGTATCATTCATTGTTTTAAAGTGGGACTAGCTCTAACTTTTGTGTCACTCTTCTACTACTTTAAACCACTCTATGACGGCTTTGGCCTTGATGCAATGTGGGCTATTTTAACTGTTGTGGTTGTGTTTGAATTTTCTGTTGGTAAGCAACTTCTGTAAGCTCTCATAATTTAAGTCTTAACGAATAGATTTCATTGTAATTTCTAATATTTGATAATTATGCTATGAAACAATTTCAGGAGCAACACTAGGAAAAGGTTTGAATAGAATGTTGGCCACTTTAACAGCTGGTGCTCTTGGCATTGGGGCTCATCGCTTAGCAACTCTTTCTGGAGAGACGGGGGAGCCTATACTAATTGCTCTCTTTGTTTTTGTAATAGGTATAATATAATACTATTAGAAACAGGAGTAATTAGAAAATTGATTATTGTACTAACTATGTATATTTATGATATAAATCAACTAATTATATCATATTATAATTTCTTTGCAGCTGTAATAGTAACATTCCTGAGATTCATTCCCCAAATTAAGGCGAGGTATGATTATGGGATGATGGTATTTATATTGACATTCTGCTTGATTTCGGTGTCTGGTTATCGGGATGAAGAGGTTATACGAATGGGATTTGAGAGGCTATCGACAATCGTCCTTGGAAGCTGTGCTGCTGTATTTGTATGCACTTTCATATGTCCGGTATGGATTGGGGTGGATCTTCACAATCACATTGCTACCAACATCGAAAAGCTTGGGAATTTCTTAGAAGGTACATATACTAAAATATAACAGTGGTTTTATGCTGCCTATATGAAGATTAATATTCTAAGTTAGATATAACATTCATCAATGCCTGCAAAGGTTATGAGGTGATTCAACAGCAGAAAAAATATCATTTGCACTTGGAACCCTACCAAAGTAACAAAAGGAATCTAACCCTAAATAACCTTAGCAGAATATATATTTTTCCCCTTTTTATCGGAAAATCTTGTGCATAGTTAGATTAGTATTTGCCTCTATCTTACGTTGGTTGATTTTTCTTTTCATTATTACTATCAGGAACCGTCAAAACTTAGCAACTTAAGACTAATTATTTGCAGGATTTGAAGACGGATACTTTAAAATATCTGAGGACGGACAGCCTATAAATAAGTCATCATCTCTTCTGGGATATAAAAGCGTTCTTACTTCAAGTAGCAAGGAGGAAATCATGGTGAGAATATACCTTTCTCATCCTCTATAACTTTCTCACAAGGAATTTTATGCTTGAATTCCACTCTGAATTATTTAACTTTTATTGTCCAGGCCAATTTGGCAAAATGGGAACCCTGCCACGGCAAGTTCAGATTTCGTCATCCATGGAATGAGTACTTGAAAGTTGGGAGCGTAACTCGCCAGTGCGCTTTCAAAATTGAATCTCTCAACCACTACCTTACCTCTGAGATCCAAGTATGATTATGAAGCCCTTTCACCAATTTATGTCTAAATGTTATATATGCATTTCAATACCAATTTAGTAGGTCTATTATAACTTGCGTTTTGGTAATCTTACAGTCACCACCAGAAGTTCGAAGTATAATTCAAGGGGAATGCACAGTTATTAGCTCAGAATGTGGGAAAGCATTGAAGGAACTAGCATCTGGAGTCCGAAAAATGACTAAATCATCAGCAGCAGAACCTCACATTACGAACTCCAAAGCTGCTGCTGAAAACCTCAAAGCTGTAATCAGATCCAGCTCGTCTAAACACTGCGATTACCTAGAGATCATGCAAGCAGGAGCAGTAGCTTCTCTACTGCTTGAAGTTGTCAAATGTACAGAGGAAATTGCTGGTGCTGTTCATAAACTAGCATCCCTGGCACACTTTAAGAATGCTAAGCCTAGAGTGACCCCAGAGACGCAAGAATTACCTTCACAGGGATCAGTAAATTCAGTATCAGGCATCGATGGGGCACATCATGTTATAACGATAAATCCATCTCAAAGTTTACGTGAAAGTGAGAATTCATCCCCACCAGTACTGGCTCCAAGAGTGGAAGTGTAGCCTTTGGAAATGAGTAGTTTTTAGTTCTCTGTCAAGAAATGAAATGATAGATGTGCTTCTAATCGTTATATGTTTTTTTTTTTTCCTCCCTGTTATACAATTTTTATTTATTTTTCTCTCCCTGTTAGACATTAGCATATATACTGTTAGGGAGTTCGTGTGTGTTGCTTTTTCCCTAAAGCTTCCACTTGAAGCTCAGAGGTTTGAAGCAGTTTATATTTGTGCTTGCTGCAAATAATGAATTGCCTTGCTCAAACCAGAAAATGCCTCACTTGTCTTCTTTCATAATTCAATTCGATTCATTCTGCATTTGAGGTATACCGGAATTAGTTTAGTTTATAAATATGATTAGATAGTTTGATCACCTTTGATTCATTTAGACATGGTTTTAATAAACAAATTTACGGACTAACCTGAGATTCATGAAATAATTCGTACAGTAATGCTACAAGTTGCTCTATCTGAAATATAATTAAGAACAAAATCAAGATTAAACACGAACACACAAAAAACCAGTATTCAACGCAGTTCACGTGCACAAAGTAAACATGCTTTTCGTGGTTGCCGAAGGAAGACTGATTTAAAACTTGAAGTCTCTAGATCGTCACGAGTTAGTTGGTCTTCCTACTAGAATTAACTTTTAGTATAAAGCATGTTTCTCGCAAAACAAACCTATCTTGTTTTATTTATTTAGGCATGGGCCAAAATTTAAGTGTGATAATTATTTTTAGTTGACGGGGTATATGGTTAAGGTCCTCGTAAGGAGGGTTCGGGTTTCTTGAGAGAAGGATAACGGCAGAATGGCGTGTAAGGGTTTTGGTGGTGCTTGGCTTGGCAACAAGTGCAAATTGTACAATTTCCTTTGCTGTGTTCGGTGACGGCTGTGGTTCTAGGCTGATATGGAGAGACGAGGGCGACAGAATATGGAGTCTTTGGCATGAAAATTTGGATCGAGTCTCTCCTTGACTGAGAATGAGAAGTGTGAGCTGAAAATCGAGAAGAAGGATGCAGAGGGTGCATTGTTGGGTTTCCACTACAGCCTAGTGGCGGAAGTTTTTTCGACTAAGGTAGTGAATGAGAATAGGTTTATTGATCAATTCACCAGTTTGTGGAGAGGGAAGGAGTGTGTTTCGATTAGGGTTTTGCGTGGTAATCGATTTATGGCTCGTTTTGTGGGGTGCTGTGATTTGAGTAGGGTTCTTGATGATGATAAACCATGGTTGTTTAGAGATGATTTGGTGCTGGTTGTTGATGGGTCTCAGCATGGCCGTTGGGTTAAGGCTTTATCTTTTGCTACTATGTGGATGCAACTACATAATGTTCCACCGATGAATATTACGGAAGCAGTAGTTTCGGCAATAGATGGGTAGATTGGCCGAGTGATCAAGGTGGACAGGGATGATGGCAGAGATTGTATTGGTCGCTTTTTATGTGTGAAGATCTCTTTTGACGTTCGGGAGTCTCTTATGTTGGGAGCTAATGTGGAGTTTCCGGATGATGGGGCCATATGGGTTGATTTTCGCTATAAGGGGCTGCCTAATTATTGTCTCATATGTGGTAAGCTAGGGCATGTTATGAGATGTTGTAAGGATGAGATGCTTGGTGAGAAGGCTACGAGGGAGGAGACAGACGCAATGTATGCGTTTAAGGGTTTGGATGCGGAATATGATTTGAGGGGGAATTGGCTTAGGGGAAGAGGACAATAGGTGAGATTGGGGTCGGGGGATATGCTTAGGGGTTTGAGGGGATGGAATGGGTCGACTTCTTCCTCAACTTGGAGAAGACAATCTGATGTTTCTAATGTTGACCAACTTGAACGTTGAACTAGGGTGGCGGAGAAGGAGGAAAGGCAGAGATTGGAACGCGAAAAGGCTTTTGACGCTGGTCTTATTGGTCCAGGAGGAGTGGTTGCGCAGGAGGTTGGTCCGATTATATTGCTGACTCACCATGATGAGGGAGGAGCCGTGGGGGATAGTGATGAGAGCTTGCAGACTAGCCATGCATTTGATCTTAATGTTCCCATTGTGGTGGAGCATGAAGGGCCCCCAGATCCTTTGACAGTGACGAGAGGGGATGGTGCAAACATAGATGAGGGTCTTTTGTCCCAAGATTCTGATCCTTTTGATTTGTTACCCATCATTGAGGCGGTTATGAAAGGAGGACTTAAATGGAGCCGTGAGGAGGAAGTTGAGAGTGTGGATGTGTATGAGTAAGCATTGTGTCGTTTGAAGAAAAACCCAAGATCCTGATTGGATCAAGCGGAGGCCACCAATGTGGGGTCTCCGCGATCGCAATGAATCTTCTATGCTGGAACTGTCAGGGTATCGAGGGAGACCTGACAGTTGACGATCTTTCGGAGCAGAACATGCTCCATTCCCCCGAATAAGTGGCTCTAATGAAACAAAAAACCATAGTAGGTGTTATCGATACCTAAAGAGAAGGCTAGGTATGGCATGCATGCATGCTATTGAACCTAGGGGTATTGCATGAGGTATGTGCTTATTTTGGAAGGATGCTAAAGATGTTGTGTTGATTAAATATGGTGAGTTTTTTATTGAAGTGTTGATTGATGATATGGTCCACCACTGTAAATGGAGACTTGTACTTGTTTATGCCAATGCTGATGATCGTAAGGGGGCACAACAGTTGGGTGTTTTATCTGAACGTAATTTTAATTATACAAAGCCATGTCTTTTGATGGATGACTTCAATGATCTATTGTCGAACTCGAAAAAGGATGGTGGTAATCGAAGGACGGCTAATAGTATGCGTACATTTCGGAATTTTGTCACAACCACATGTTTATTGGATTTGAGTTTTGAGGGTTATCCTTTCACATGGCGTAATAGACGTGAAGAGGGTTACATTCAGGAGCACATTGATAGGGCTTTTGCTACAAATGATTCGGTGCGATGTTACCCAGATGCCATGGTTAAACATGTGGTACTAGAGGGTTCAGACCATGCAATGATGTTGCTTTCCACGGAGGTGAGACAACCTCGGTGGAAGAAGAAGTTTATGTATGATCCAAGGTTGAATCAGGATGACCAATGTGCGAAGGTGGTGCAGAATGGGTGGGCTATGGATAAAGGTGGTTCTCCTGCCCATAAGTTGGTGAATAAGTTGAACAAGGTCAAGTATGGTTTGATAGGGTGGCAGAAACGAGCTTGGCGGAATGAGAAAAAATAGATTATTCGTTTGAAGGAGGCGCTGAGACAAGAGTACCAGCAATCGTCTTTCGATGGATCTCAGATTCGAGAAATGGAAACAGAGTTAAAAAAGGCAGTTAGGAATGAAGAAATTTATTGGCGGATGAAGTCCAGGGTGCAGTGGTTACGAGAAGGTTATAAAAATACTCGATTTTTTCATGCTCATACTATGAAAATAAGAAAGAGGAATGCCATTCGTGGGTTAGAAGAGAAGGATGACACGTGGTCCATGGATAGGCAGCGTATTCAGGATGTTGTTGTTTGATATTTTCATACCCTATTTACTACAGATTCAACTATGAGATTCCAGGAGATCATTGACTGTAGGGTTGGCCAGTTGGATAATAATTCTTTGATTGCCACAGTGACTGATATGGAAATTGAGCATGCAATACATCAAATGCATCCAACTAAATCGCCAGGTCCGGATGGGTTTAATGCAAGGTTCTTCCAACATCATTGGGAAACGGTGGGTGGTGTGGTTTTAGGTATGGTTAAGTCTTTCTTTCAGTCTGGATGGATACTACGGGAGTTAAACCATATGAACATTGTCCTTATTCCAAAAGTGGACAATCCAAGGAAAATTACATAGTTTCGGCCGATATCTTTGTGTAATGTGGTGTATAAGATTATTTCTAAGGTTTTGACAAACTGGGTAAAGAAAGTTATTTCTAAAGTTATTAGCCAAAATCAGTCAGCGTTTGTTGCGGGGCGCCAAATTTTGAACAATATTTTGGTGGTTCATGAATTGTTACATTCTATAAAGCAAGGGAATGATGAAGGTATTAATTTTATGGCACTAAAATTGGACATGGCTAAAGCTTATGATCGTGTTGAATGGTCTTTTTAGAATGCTATGATGCATAAGTTGGGGTTTGATGATATTTTCTGTCAGTGGGTAATGGAATGTGTGCAGACTGTTTCTTACAGTGTGATTATCAATGGTGAGGCCACGGGTCACATTAAGCCTTGTCGGGGACTTCAGCAGGGAGACCCTTATCGCCGTTTTTATTTCTAATTTGTGCCGCATGACTATCTGCTTTAATACAAAATGAGGATAGGGTTGTGCGTATTCGGGGAATGATGGTGGCTCCTACTGCTGAGCCTATCTCATGATTTCTTTGCAGATGATTCGGTTCTCTTTTATCTTGCTACGGAACGAGAGACCTTACATGGTAATGATTTACTTCAAAAATATGCTGATGGTTCTGGGCAATGTGTTAATTTGGAAAAGAGCTCTGCATTTTTTAGCTCAAGATGTTCGCAAGAAATGCTGGTTCGCTTATCGACAATGTAAGGGATTAAGTATCAAGATAACTTTGGGAAGTATTTGGGTATCCAAGCAGACTTTGGGGGTTTGAAAAGGAAAGTGTTCGATGACATACGAAATAAGCTAGAAGAAAGAATTAATGGTTGGGCGGAACAATTCCTCTCGGTGGCTGGGAAAGAGATTCTCCTTAAAAGTGTAGCTACTACTTTGCCTAACTACACAATGTCTTGTTTCCAGCTTCCCATTCAATTGGCTAAGGAGATTGAGCAAGTGATAGCTAGATTTTGGTGGAGAGATCAGAAAATGCAAAAGGGAGTCTAGTGGTTGGCTTGGAATAAAATGTCAAAAAGGAAAGCTTCTGGAGGTCTTGGGTTTAAAGAAATTATTTCGTTCAATTTAGCTACGAGGATTATTTGTAATCCGGATTCTATTATGGCTAAAATTCTTCAAGCAAAATATTATCCCACTTCGTCCTTCTTGAGGCTCCAATAGGAAAAGGTACTTCATGGGGATGGAAAGGTATCTTCCAGGGACAGAAATTTTTGAAAGGGGGAATCCGTTGGAGGGTTGGAGATGGACGGAGCATTCATATTATGAAAGATCCATGGCTACCTACACCACGCACGTTCTTACCTGTTTCACGGTCTGGGGACATTGCATTGATGGTGGGGGATTTGGTGGGTGTTGGTAGGTTGTAGAATAGGAACATTATCGAATGATGTTTTAATGAGGAGGAAGCGAGTATCATTTTGAGTATGCCAATTAGTAAGTTTGGGTGTCCCGATCGGATTATTTGGCATTATACTCGGAATGGGTTCTATTATGTTAAATCTGGATTTATGGTTGCTCAGGAGATGAATAAAATTGGTGAGCTTGGGAGGAAGGGTGTGGGACAATCAAGTACAGATCATGTTAAAGATCCTGTTTGGGGGGGTTATATGGCAGTTGAAGGTTCCTCATAAGCTTCGTCATTTTATTTGGAAGGGATGTAAAAATGTTCTTGTTGTGAGATATAATTTACAAAGACAGGGGTGTCCGCTTGGAGAACGGGTGTCCACATTGCAGGGAGGATATAGAGACACAAGTTCATTTATTTTTTAAATGTCCTTTTGCCCGTGTGTTTTGGTTTGGGTCTCCTTTGCAGTTGGATGTGGTGTTGGTAGAGAGGGAAGATTTCTTGGCATGCTGGAAAGGGTTGTCGGCAAAATATGGTGTTGCAGAGGAGGGTGATAGGCTAATAAGATGGGTGGTTTGTGGTTTGTGGAGGATTTGGAAGTGTCAGAATAATATGGTTTTTGAGAAGACTATGGTGGAGCCTAGTCTAGCATTGGAGCTTTTGAAAAATCAATGGGGGGAGATTGAAGGGGCCCAGGTGCAGCCTGTTTGCAGCAGACGACAAGGGGAGGATGAGGGGGATCATGTTAGGTGGAGGAAGCCTCCTTTTCAAACACTTAAGATAAATTGTGATGGAGCTTGGATTAAGCAAACATGTACGGGTGGATTCGGTTGGGTGGTTAGAGATTTTGCAGGGGTGTTTAAAGCAATTGGAGGCATGGGGAATGTTTACTGTGAATCGAGTTTGATGGCGGAAGCAGAAGCGGTGTGAGCTGCATTGGTGGTGTGTGTGGAGAGGGGATTTCGGTGTGTTCAAATTGAAACAGATTCACAGCTCTTGGTGAACATGCTCACAGGTGTTATACAATTGGAGGCTACTATGGAGGGTGTTCTATGGGACATTCATCATCTTAAGCAACAATTAAGTCATGTTGAGTTTCTCTTTACCCTGCGTTCCTATAACGGGGCTGCGCATTTGGTGGCAACTCATGTTACACGTGTGGGCGGATGTCATATGTGGGATTATTTTATACCAGAATGGTTATTCAATGCTCTGGCATATGATGTCAACATTTCAATTGGTATCTTAAAAAAAAATAAAAATAAATTAAGTCTGATATTAATAATATAGGAATCAAAGTTCTATAGTGGGCCAATAAATTATTTTGGTCATTCCGTGAAAAATCTCTCAAAATCCTCGTTAAGTGAAGGGGTTTGTTTGACCAAAATACCCTTAAAAAGCTAGTCACATGGTCATTCACATGATAATTTAACGAGGATATTAATAGTTTTTTTTACGAAATGGCTAAAATGATTTACAGTGGACAAACTTAGGGAACATTCTATCCATTTTCATTATGAATGACCAAAATAAGAAGTTATTCAATCTCAAAGATTATTTTGACTAAAAAGCCATAAGATATTTCGAGTCCTGCGATTGAGAATTTCGAAATTAAACATTCTTTTAAGGCCCATACCTCGTCAAGAAGCATATTGCTGAAATTTGACCTTTGGTGACTCATTAGTCCTCCTACCATCTGTATGAGAAAACAATATTCAATCTTGAGCTCCGCGTTATTTAATTCCTTTTCTTGGCCTTGTTGCTCATGACCAAGTGCTCCCATACAAACTCCATCTTAATAGCACAAACGATGTTTGAGGAATCCAACTCAAAAACTCCAATAAAAAAGTGAACACTCTTAATTAACTAAAATACAATGCATACATCCTTTTTTCTTAAGCAAACAAACTGTCTAATATGTGACTCATTTAATATTTGAATAATGGCATGAAGAAAAGTCAAGGGACTTTGATAAAAAACGAAAAAAGAATAAGCTTTCAATTAATAATAAGGAGAAACGAGGGATGAGAACCTAATTTATCCTAAAATTTATGAATAATTTGAAGCCTCTTCATTTGTTTTTAGCAATAATGATTACATTCCATCGCAATATCTATACTATTACTAAGAGAACCCTCCTCGTTAACTTTTTGCCACTTTTTTTTCTTATTTTGCCCTCATTTTTGATACACAGTACTCACATAAGGAGGGTAAAATAGTAATTTCCTATCTTTTGAGAAAATGACAATCATATCCCTATTTTTCCTATTTTACCCTCACTTTTGATACACAATATTTACATAAGGAGGACAAAACAATAATTATGTAATATTAAGATAAAATATGCACTTATTAAGAGAAATTGTCCCACCATCATTTTTTCATACTCTTTTTAAAGTTTTAAAAGCTAATCACACTCCTTAATAAAAAAAAATAAAAAACAAAATGAAATTGTTCACACACCATCGGCCAGTAAAAATAAAATAAAATGAAATGCAATTCAAAATTGGGGATAATGGTTTTGATGGGCGGTGTAACTACACAGATACGTCATCCACAGATTTATTGTTGACTCGCCTAACAAGTTTTACCTTTAAAATACAGGATTTTATTCAAAGCCTCGATTTCTTTGTTTTGGACAAGAATATTATTGTTGGATTAGACAGATAATTACATTTTAAAAACATCGGAAAATAATGCTAGTAAATTTCAAACAAATAACTACAAATTTACAAGAGTGGGAATGAAATCAACGGAATTGACATCGATTTCGGGGAAATAAGCGGCATTTTGAATTAGTTGTCATGAAACCGCATGTGGTATGTGAACGTACAAAGAAGAAAGCACAGCGGAGAAATCATATAAGAAAAAGAAGGTGGAGGCTTGTGCGTTAGCGCTTGCGTTCTGGGACTGGTTTTATGAAGCCAGTGGTATTCTGGACTCAAAGTCCAAGACCCGGAATCCTATTCATGTTATACTTCTACCTCATCAAACAACAACTTGACCTCGCGTTCAATTTATTGGTCATATTCAATCTAAGCTGTAGGGGTGGGTTCGGTTCTAATCGGTTCGGTTTTTTACCAAAACCGAAACCGAACCGAAATTTCGGTTCGGTTCGGTTCGGTTCATTTTTTTTTCGGTTTTTTTCGGTTCGGTTTTTTTTCGGTTCGGTTTTTTCCGGTTCGGTTTCGGTTTTTTTTCAAAAAATGAAAAAAATTGAAATCTTAAATTTTAACATCTCCAACACAATCATAACATAAATATTCCAACTAGAATCAAAGACAATGAAAGTAAACATTTAAAGTTCAACTAGAATTATAACATAAAGGTTTTTTTTTTTTATAATATTTTGGGTTTAAAGTTTAACTGTAAATAGATTTTTTTTTAGAAAAGTAAAATTTTCTACCATTTTCTTCACACCTCAACTCTTAACTATGAATAATACAAAGAGCTAGTATAGATTGGTGGACGTGAGATGAATTATTTTATCATGATAGTATGTACAATGAGAGCATTAGGCTTACAAATTGGGTTTAAAAAATAATACCCAAAACAAATAATTAAATAAATAAAATTAAAAGATATTAATTTAATTAATTCGGTTCGGTTCGGTTTGGTTCGGTTTCTAGACCACTAAAACCAAACCGAACCAAAAGAATTCGGTTCGGTTCGGTTTTTTCAATTCGGTTCTGTTTTTTCGTTCGGTTCGGTTTTTTCGGTTTCGGTTCGGTTCGGTTTTCGGTTTTTTTCGGTTTTCGGTTTTTTGAACCCACCCCTACTAAGCTGGTCTACAAAACAGGCTTAGAGCATCTCATCGCTGTAAAGGTATTAGATTCGAATTTTGAGGATGACAAATTCGATACCAAGTTCGACTGCCCATTATGTGGCTTAACCAAACTCCTCATTCCCTTAGTGTAAAAATATTGATGTACTAAGAAAAAAAACATTCATTTTGATCAGTTACGCAGACAAAAACTAGCTCCTATGATGCAATTGAGTATGCAGAGTTTGCCTACCCTACACCATATGAGTAGGGAAATTAGGTCCCACAACTCTTTATATAATAAAATATCGTATGTGAAAAAAGATGACAAAATAAAATATAGAAGTAGGAATCTTGATCCTCTTTATGAAGATTCCGTAGATCCGTTAATCGTGTGGTCAAAAATTTAGTTTCTATAGCATTACTCTTTTTCACAAGGCAATTGAGTAGTTTTTATAGTACAATTTGGCCTACTCTACTTGCCTACACCACTGGTCAGGGTGACACTCATCTTCTTGCCTTTGTTCCTCATCCCTTCATGTAATTTGAAATCCAAACTATTGTTTTAAAAAATCATATTAACTAGCATTCCTTGGTCTTGAACATTCTATCCATTTAACTAGAGCAATCACAAAATTCTAAAGAGATGGTCGAAATTCTCCTAAACATTGCATAAGGTCTAAAGAGGGTCAAAATTTTGCCAAATTTATTCCTTGAATGTGAAATTTTAGCTGAACTGCCTTTTAAATCCTAGATCGTCCTTGAATGTGAGAAGGTTTGGACGACAAAGTTGCACGTTCATTTTTGACATAAAAGTTCCACCTTTGGTATAGTTTTTTAGCTTTGCCCTGCCATTGGAGATGCTCAGACAATCTCTAATGGAGATGTCGAAAGAAAAATGTCAAATATAAATTTGATAGTTTATGTGGCAATTAAAATGTCAAATGTAAATTTCATCTTAATTAAACCCATATATTTATTCAAATAATATTTGCAGGACCTACTTAATGAATCAATTAAAACTGATTTTCATATATATATATATATTAAGCGAGAGTCCCAAAATGGTGAAGCATTCCAAAATACAAAGAATATTCCTATGTTTCCTTTACAATCAAAATCCAAAAAAAAAAAAAAAAAAAAAAAAAGCGAGGACAAAAATGTAAAAAGGAACTTAACTTATCAAAAACGGTATTGGAAACAAAACGTAGTAATTAAAATAATAATAAAAAATCATGATAATTATCCTTTAAAAGTTAGCAGTTATGGAGAGTAGAGAGAGATAAATAATAAAGGCAACAAAAACAAATTAAAAATAGGAAAAATTATACATAAAGTATACTTTTAATACTTAATTTTAAATTAAGACAACACTTTAATTATTTTAAAGAGAAACAACATTTTATACACATGTTGGATGACATCATAAATGTTATTTCAAGTGACGAAATTACCCCTCCATGCGTCCACAACTGCCCTTCCCAAACGCCCGATAGATAACATTGATGCACTTGTACTGGCTGCACTTTATTTTTGACTCTTGGCATGCGTACCATGTGGAATCACTCTTATTCCCAAAAGTCAGCAGCCATTTACTATTTTTCACATTTTTCATCTCCCTTATTGGTGTCAATTCTTTTTTTTCTTTGCCGCCACACCAGCTTGCAATCTCCTTCGTCCTTCAATCATTCTGGCTCTTCGAAATTTAAATTTTTCAAACACAAATACCTCTTTAACCCACTCACCCAAACCGAAAACTAATTGTGTTGGGTGAGTCGGAGTAACAAATTGTTCAATCGGTGATGGGTTGGTCGAATGATGACTCGAGCATAATTTATCGGCCTACGGGATGCTTTTAAATAGACCAACTACCCAATGCTCATTCCAAGTAGAGACGAGGGAAGTGAACAATGCTTGGAGAAGGAAACAATTTTGATGAAGAATCGTATTTGTTTTATTTTTTTATTTATTTTTATTTTCGATAGAACATAGTTGGATTTCCAATACGAAAAGAGTTGGATTTCAAATAAAAAAAGAGTTGGATTTGTTAAGTGAGGTTAAGTGGATGGCCAGTTGCCAAACTTGTTTACAAAAAGTATACAAAATTGGTTACACTAAAAATTATGCAAAACTGATTTAGAGGTTAAGCTGATGACATGTATGCAGTTTTATTGAAAATATACAAACTAATTCTACTAAAACTATACAAAAAGATTCTACTTAAAAAGTATACAAAACTAATTCCACATGAATTTGAAACCGATTCAGCAAAAAATGGTCAATGACGAGTTGAACTGATTCTGCATAAAATAGTTGAAGACGGGTTGAACTGATTCTGCAAAAAAATTGTCGAACTGGTTCAACTGATTCTGCAAAAAAAAGATCGAAGACGGGTTGAACTGATTCTGAAAAGAAAAAAAAATGGTCGAACAAGTTGAACTAATTCTGCAAAAATGGTCGATGAAGGGTTGAAGTGATTCTGCAAAAATGGTCGAGTACGGGTTGAAGTGATTCTGCCAAAATGGTCGAGCACGGGTTGAAGTGATTCTGGAAAAATGGTCGATGACGGGTTGAAGTGATTCTGGAAAAATGGTCGAGGACGGTTTGAACTGATTCTATAAAAAGGGTCAAAAACTGGTTGAAGTGATTATCCAAAAATGGCTGAAGACAGGTTGAATTAATTCAGCAAAAATGGTCAAAGACTGGTTGAACTGATTTTGCAAAAATGATCGAGGACGGGTTGAACTGATTATGCAAAAACGATCGAGAACGGGTTGAACTGATTTTGCAAAAATGGTCAAGGACGAATTAAACTGATTCTGCAAAAATGGTCGAGGACGAGTTGACCTGATTCTAGTAATAAATGATACAAACTGATTCTACATATAATTTCAAAATTGATTCTACAGAAATAGTCGAAGAAAGGTTGAGGTTATGACACATATTAATTTTGTTGGAGTTCTGAGGGTTAAGTTCTATTAATAGTCCTAAAGCTTTAGGGGTATGACTAGTATTTTAAAACATTGTTTTCATGTTTTTGAGCTGGGCGTAAGTTATTTTTATGTTTTTGTCTCTCCTTGACATGTTTAAAAACTAGTGGAGTTACTTAAAATATAATGAAAGTTTTTGTCTCTATATATAAAGCTCCCTTAAAAATAAAACAAATTAAAACAAATACATAATCCAAACTAAAATGGAAAAATCGTTCAGAAGGGGAGAGGATGAACGGGGCATCATTTTTGAAACTGCTATGAGCAATTATCGTTGGTTTTTTTAAATGGATATCGATGGGAAAGCGCCTCAAAAAAATTTCACTGGCCGGGTTTCTTTTTGAGTTATTTTTCTCTTTTATTCACCGTAATTTCTTGATGCACGAATTTTAACAAATATTACATAGAATACTTATGCTTCTATGTTGATTAGTACGATTGTTGCGTATTTTAGATTATTAAACTAAAAGAAACAAATATTCGACCAAAAAAAAAAAAGTAAAGGGACGTGATGGATAACTACTCCATTTTAGGATGATATATTAATATCTCACAAAATTATATTAAACAAAATGAAACAAATAAAAGTAAAGGGACGTGATGAATAACTCCTCCATTTTAGGATGAGATATTAAAGTCAGAGATAACTTTATTGAACATCATTTTAGGAGAGAAATATTAAAAAATAAATTAAAAAAGGCGACATGGTGAATAACTGCTCTCTATTTTAGGAGAAAGAGATAATAAATGTATTGTCATATCCCGGCCCGGGCCCCCATCACATCGCGGGCTCCACTCTTCCGTAGCACGATATTGTCCGCTTTGGGCCCCGACCACGCCCTCACGGTTTTGTTTCTGAGAACTCACGCGAGCAGAACTTCCCAGTGGATCACCCATCCTGGGAATGCTCTGGCCCATTCTCGCTTAACTTCGGAGTTCCTATGGAACCCGAAGCCAGTGAGCTCCCAAAAGGCCTCGTGCTAGGTAGAGATGAGAATATACATATAAGGCTTACAGGATCCACACCCCTGGGCGATGTGGGATCTTACAATCCACCCCCTTAAGGGCTCGACATCCTTGTCGGCACACTTCCGGCCAGGGATTGACTCTGATACCAAATTGTCACATCCCGGCCCGGGCCTCCACCACATCCCGGGCTCCACTCCTCCGTAGACGATATTGTCCACTTTGGGCCCCGACCACGCCCTCACGGTTTTGTTTCTGGGAACTCACTCGAGCATAACTTCCCAATGGGTCACCCATCCTGGGAATGCTTTGGCCCATTCTCGCTTAACTTTGAAGTTCCTATGAAACCCGAAGCCAGTGAGCTCCCAAAAAGCCTCGTGCTAGGTAGAGATGAGAATATACATATAAGGCTTACCAGATCCACACCCTAGGCGATGTGGGATCTTACATAAAACAACAGGAATGTTGTGAATAACTTCTCCTTGTTGTAGGCCTAATTTACTGAACTGTATTTAGGACTAAAGAGGGAGAGGGTCGATGGCAAGAGAGAGAGAAGAAAGAGATGTAATTCTGAGGTGTGTGTTGTATCACCCCATTGTGCCTTTATTTATAGTAGTAGGGAAGGTTAAATCCTTACCCTAATAGGGTTACAACTTTCATAGGATATTAACTACTAAAAGGAATATTCAAAGATACCCCTAGATACACTAGCATTTAAATAATCACATTCCTAATCTGCTAGGACTGCAACACTCCCCCTTGTGTGTGTAAATACTCAAACAAAACATCGCATCAAATGTCACATCCTAACTCGACTCCGCCCTAGCACGATATTGTTCGCTCTGGGCTTACCATTCCCTCACAATTTTGTTTTTGGGGCAAGAGAACCTCGCTACCCCAAAAAGGCCTCATGCTATAAGAAGGGGAGCATGTACATATAAGGCACATCACCCCCTCTCCATTGGTCGATGTGGGATCTCATAATCCTCCACACTTAAGGGGAACCCGACGTCCTCGCCAGCACATCCCAACTCGACTCCGTCGTAGCACGATATTGTCCGATCGGGGCTTACCATTCCCTCACGGTTTTGTTTTTGGGGCAAGAGAACATCACTACACCAAAAGGCCTCATGTTATAGAGAGGGGAGCATGTACATATAAGGCACAACACCCCCTTTCCGTTCGTCGATGTGGGATTTCACATCAGATCTTCAGCAGATGTGGTAGAATAGTTGATGAAGTCGTCGGCACAACGGGTGAATGTGAGTCTCAAATTTGAGAGAAAGTATGCATGGTTAGTGAAATGGTAAAGGTAAAAACCCATAGACTAAGGAGAAAAGTGAAAAGTATGCATAATGTCTAAAATAAATGTCAAACAGTACGAAAGCAGTGAATTTAACGGAGTACGATCATCCCATTATGGGTGCCTCATTAAAACCTCGTTAGGTAGCAAAAACCCAATGGGAAAAATGCTCTTATTCATAGGGAAAAGAGTGCATTAAGATCAAGTGAGTATGCTTTTGGATACTCCCCCTGAGTTAGACATAACTTCCAAATAAGAGAACTACAAGCAATTCAACTCAGATAATTTACACATACCGATTCCTTGGAAGAACTTTTAAAAAGTAGACTTGGGCATTGACATGGTGAAGAGAACGGCCAGGTTGTCCTAGGAACGGATTTGCTTGACTTCAATGTTCTGATGTTGTCGTTGATGGTGAGAATAAAAGAACTTTAGCGCTATGTGCTTGGTGTTGTCTCCCTTGATGTATCCCTTCTTTAACTGCTCGATACATGTTGCATTGTCTTCAAAGATCATCGTAGAAAGGTCAACGACGGATGTAAGACCACTAGAGCTTCGAATATGTTCTATGACTGCTTTCAACCAAAAGCACCCACGCGATACTTCATGCAGTGCGAAAATCTCATCATGGTTTGAAGAAGTCGCAACTAACGTTTGCTTGGTAGACCTCCAAGATATAGCGGTGTTTCCAACGGTAAAGACATAGCCTGTTTGAGAACGTGCCTTATATGGGTCAGACAGATAACCAGCATCTACGTAACCAATGAGGCGAGAATTAACTCGAGGACTGAAGGGGGTGGCGGCTCCTCTTGGGGATTCATGGGTGTAGAACAACGCCAAATCCATTGTACCCTTGAGGTAGCGGAAAATGTCTTTAACACCAATCCAGTGTCTGCGTGTAGGCGCGCTGATGTATCTAGCCAAAAGATTAACAGCGAAAGAGATGTCGAGTCTAGTGCATTGAGCCAAGTACAATAAAGCACCAATTGCACATAGGTATGGAACTTCAGTCTCTAAAATCTCTTCCTCATCCTCATTGGGAAGGAAGGGATCTCGTTTAGCATCTATAGTCCGAACGACCATAGGAGTACTCGAAGGCTTCGCTTTATCCTCATTAAAATGTCACAACACATTTTGGGTGTAGTTCGATTGATGTACTAAGATTTCATCTAAACAATGCTCAATCTCCAGGCCAAGTAAATATCGAGCTTTCCCAATATCTTTAATCTCGAATTCCAATTTCAAGTGAACGATTATTTCCTCAAGCTCTGCGAGAGTTCCGATGAGGTTCATGTGGTCGACATAAACTGTAACGATCGTAAATCCAGAATGTGACTTATTGATGAACATGCATGTGCATAGTTCGTTGTTCACATAACCCTGACTTGTCAAATATTCTCAGATTGTTATACTACATCCGCCCGGATTGTTTCAATCCGTATAGTGATCTCCTTAATCTAATCGAGAGAGTGTTCCGTGGTCTAGAATTATTTGAACCAGTCAATGGAAGTCCTTATGGAACTTTCATGTAGATTTCCATATCTAGATCCCCATAGATATATGTGGTTACCACGTCCATAAGCTGCATATTCAGTTTTTTAGAAACTGCCAAACTGATAAGGTAGCTGAACGTTATGACGTCTATTACCGGGGAATACGTCACCTAGTAATCAATCCTAGGGCATTGAGAGAAGCCTTGCGCTACGAGGCGTGCTTTGTATCACACTATTTCATTCTTCTCATTACGCTTCCTCACGAAAACCCACTTGTAGCCCACGGGCTTCACATGTGGTGGAGTAGGATGACACACCCCGACCGGAGTCGAGACATGCTAGCCATTACCCGAAGGTGACGTAACCAAAAAGGAAAGTGAACCCTAAAATTATGGATAAATTTAAACTAAAACTAACAATTATTAAATCTATGGTAGTGAGTGCACAGTAGTGGGAAGAACCCATAAAATACAAGTGTTCAGAGCACAGATGACATAAAAGTGCGTAGTCAAAACTAGGTAAAGTGCTTAATAAACAACCAGGAAAAACCCCTACATTTATTTATGGATATGTCAGAACCACCGGAGATTCCTCGTATGCCACAGAGAGTTCAGCTATCTAAGACCTGGAGGGGAGAAAAACAGAAGGGTGAGTGGCAAAACAAAGGTTTATAAAACACATTTATTTTCCGAACATACTAACCCCTCGTCGTAAAACATGTATAGTTTCCAAAAAATCATACTATGTATAAGTATGAAATCAAATGAAAATCAACAGTAAATCCAGAAATACGCCACAATCACAATATCTCAATAGCAGCATAATAAAATCTGGTGCTCATCAATCTATGCTAACACACGAGTTCATGCAGATAAGTTCAGACATGAATAGGACTGGGTGTAATCATAATATATGCTCTAGAACTACAATCTCTTGAAGTCTGGCGCTAGGCGCATCACATAGATCCAAGGTGAGCGTGCAGTGCGATGTGAACATACACGTGAAGCCTGGCCCTAGCTGGGGCGAGTACTACACCGGTGCAAGATTGTATGATGAAAAAGTATAATGTATGTGAATATGCCATGACAATATATAAATCTCAACATCATAATAGCATTTTTTAAAATTAAATAAAACATGGGATAATAGGCATAAAATCAATTTAAAAGCATTTGTGGAAACTATAAATTTATATATAATATATAAAAACAAATACCCACTCATTAATACGTCGATAGGTCATAGCCTCCTAGCCTTCCTTGACCTCGTATGTCCTCCGGATAATTCTCCCCTATATGCGAAACAACTAATAATAATTAATTAATAAGGACATATACAAAAATGTTGTACATGAAGTCACGGACCCATACACGTCGACCACACGTCAGCCGGAGGCCGGACGAACCCTCACGCACCACTTAGCCCACGACCACATGCGCGCCATGTGCTGGTTAGAAGCTAACAGAGTTCAGGGAATATTCCGTCAGACTTGACAAAATATTCCGCTAACGGTAACGACATCAGTTACCTTTAACGGCATCAGAACATTCTGTTAAGTTTAACGGAATATTCGGTCTTCTTCTCCGGTGGACCTCCGCCGCTGTCGTCGCCGTCTGGCTCATCGAAAATTGGGAAAAATCTCCAGATTCTAGAAAATTTTCAAACCTTCATATCTTCTTCATTTCTCAACCATTTTTGACAAACTTTATATGGAAATGAAGCTTATGAAGAGAAGAACAAGTTTGTACCTTCCAAAAGTCCAAAAAATGGAAGGGAAATGGATCAAAATGGACTCAAGACTCTTGGCACTATTTTTGTTGTCTCAAACCCGTGGTTTTCCTCATCAGCTCCACTTCAAAACTAAGTTAACGGCCTCGGGGAGTCACCTAGATTTTTCCAAAACTCCTAAAATCTTGTAACTCGAACAAAAAGACATCAAGGAAAACTCCACCCGAGTCGGAGCTCCGAGTTGCTTCGAGTTGGGCACTCAAAACTCATCTATTTGAGAATTGGTTGGTACGAATGGGTTCGTGAGGATGGGAAGATCACGATGGTGGTAGTTTGGGGGTCGATCTGTGAAGTTTGGTGGTGATGTGTGTGTGTTGCAGAGGGAAGAAGCTCAAGCGAGGGAAATAGAAGGAGAAGATGAGAGAAAGATAGAAAGTTTTCTGATTGGCTGAGAAAAAGAGAGAGAGAGAGAAAGAGAGAGAGCTGTCTGATTGGAGGAGAGAGGTGAGGATGAAATTTTATTGGAGGGTGAAACAAGTCACAGGTCAAATTTTAAAGAGGGAAGGGATCATATTTCATGCAATATAAAACTACAAGAAATCTATAAAATCTAACTCACCTTATCTAAAACAGTGTTTCCAACATTGAATAATTTGCACATGCGTGTACAATTATACCCGTTGTTAAAGCACTTTAATTAAACGTAATTTTTTTGTTACAAGTCTGTTTCGAGTCTAACTCGCATTCACGCGTTCGTAATAACGAGTACTATTTAATTATGATAACGAGAAAAATAATTTAAAGCTGAATAACTACGTCCATATCACTTTGCCAACAAGGGCACAATCGAAATTTTACACACTCGGGGAGAAAATTACATAGAAAATTAGGGACAAGTCGTCACATAGGAGCTATAGGCCTAAACACCTTACATTTTGCAAGCGAATTGAGTTCAACCTGGATTGCTTGTTTCCAGTTTAACTAATCTATTTTACAACGAAATTCATCAACGGAACGTGGTTCAATGTCATCGCTAAGCATAATGTCGGAAGCAACTGTATACGCAATCATTTTGATTCCAAACCTCATCCAATACTGCGTAATGGACCAAAATCTTACGATTCTCGAGAGGTCGGTATGTCTCATCTAAGAAATCACCGTAATCTAGAATAACCTCATGCGTTGGAACATATGAGTAAGCAATGGTCAGATTCAAACTAGGGTTACTAGTTTGTACCGTTTTCCTCTTCCGGGGTTGTGAATCCTTTGAACCAGAGGGTCTGTCATGCTTCAGGGTAGGACAGATGATTGGCTTGGCGCTAGTCTATTGGGTCGCATAGAAGGTACGACCGCCCCACCCTCGGGGACGGCCTGGCCTTCCAAGGCAGTGATATGGCATACATTGAGTACGTCTATCCCTGCAGGTGCATTTGTAGCAGGTATATGTGATCTCGTCACCTTTGCTAGATCAATAAAAGTATTCGGCATGCTTTGAACGATACTCTAAAGATCTAGAATACGTCGCACTTCAGTTTCAGACTGAAGGGTGTGGGGATCTAAATAAGACATACTGGGAGTAATCCACGACAATTCGCGACTTTCTACAGGAACGTTAGTGATCTTATCTCTTGACACACCCCTACCCGGAGTCCACTAGCACTCCGAATCGAGCTGTGCTGGTCGACACCTAGAAGGTGACGAAGCCATAAAGTGTAGTGATGTGGAAAATGTGAATAAATTTAGACCTAAAAGTGCCTAAAGACAAGAGTGCCCTGTGAACGGGAATGAACCCATTTCACACACAACGTTAGAGCATAAGTAAAGTACGTTAGAGCATAAGTAAAGTACAGTAGTGTCGCAAAGAATCCTCGTCAATACGAATTTTCAGCAGCTAAAACCTGGAGGGGCGAAAAACAAGGGTGAGTGGGCCTGAAAATAAAGTTTTAATAAAAAACCTTTTGAAAACGTTATAACCGTTCGCTGTAAAACCCGTATAGTTTCCAAAAATTAATGCTACGTAGGTACGAAAAATGAATGCACAGGTGCAGTTAAAACAGAATCATGCCATGCCATAATATCTCGGCAATAATAAGTGTAAGCCAGGTGTGAAATCAGTTTGAACCAACATGCCAGTCGGAGTCAGCTAACGTGACCTGTACGACTAGATCTATAGCTCATTAATCTAGGCTAGCGTACGAGTCGGAGTCACCTAATGTGACCTGTACGACAAGCTGGGTATAAATATGTACGCTCAAGTGCTACGATCACGTGAAGGCTGTGAGATAAATCGCGGGTCGCTTACGAGTCGGAACCACCTATTGTGGTCTGTACGACAGGCTGGCACCATACTTGGATCCAAGGTGAGAGTGTGGGGCAGGAGGTGAATGATCACATGAAGGCTGGCCCTAGTCCTGGGTGAGAGCACTAATACCGGGGTGCAGCAATGATGAGCTCTAAATAAATGTATGCATACCATTGCAATTACAACCCATTCAATCCCATAATACTCACCTGAAGTTTACCTGAGTCTCCTCAGCATCACACAATACAGTTCACAAGTGTATATTTAAAATGTAACGTATTTACGACATGGCAAGCAAGCATAATTCTATAAATCGCATCGTAATGCAATATTTAAATATAACACATTTAAATCGTGGCATGCTATGCATAATTAATTTAAAACATTTCTGGAAAAACCGTAAGATGTGTATATATATATATATATATATATACACACCATAAAATGAAAAAGACCCACTACCTGGAGTCCGCGTTACAACTCCCTAGCACAAACATCGAGGCGTCACGAACGAATGACGGCTAGAATAATTATCAAACCACATCTCAGAATCCTTATCAATAGCACACGTAACTTACATAAAACACATCCCCAAGGACGTTCTAGAATGATTTGAGACCCATTGACCAAAAATCAACCGTTGGTCAAAGATCGACGGTAGGGTCTACAACCCAACGTAACTCGATCTGGAAGATCTGCACCTCAAATTTCAATTCCGTAACTTCCAAATATCCACATTATACTTCTAAAACATCATACTAAAGTTTCATTACAATCCAACGGCTGGATCTTCGCCAATTGCCAAAACCAAGTGGCAGTTAATGTTTTATTTTATGAACTTACAAATCCAATTCGGTAAGATCTGTAAGTCGAATTCCTGATCTGTAAGTTTCTATGATCCTCATAAATAACGTACTATAACATATTAAAGTTCGGTGACAATCCAACGGTCGGATCATTGATTCAAATAATGACCAAGTGATGTAACGCAATGAAACTAGGTTCACAATAATCAAATCACATTATACAGATATCAAATCTAAGATCAAGATATCAATTTAGAGTAAAATAGCATTGGCGGCCCACAGGCCACGCACCGTCGCCCTAACTCGCCAGAAAATTCAACTATTTTAAAAAATTACCAAATTTTACAGAAAAGTAGATCTCATAGAGGTGAGAAATTTTTGTACCTATGGACGAGTCCAATTCGGCCGGGAAGTATCCCAATTCATCCAAACCCGCCGGAAAGCCTTGATTTGGGTAGTTGTTGATTCGTCACCAAAGCAAACTTCGACGCCTCATCCAAGGCTTGGGCCTTGCTCCTGGAGTTAAGAGAAGTCTTTTGGTGCTGGTTGTCGAACTGTAGCTCGCCGGAGCCACCGAAAAAAGATTAAAGTCATCGAAAAGGTCGTGGGCTTTATGGCTTCGAACTAGAAAAATGAAAATGAAATTGGGAAATCTAATACTGCAGAGATGTAGGGCTCGTCAAGGGCTTTCCATGGACACCAAGATCACCCAAAACAGAGTTCGTATGAAGGAGATATGTGGGGGTCAAGTTGGTGGGTCGGGTGGAGAAACCGGGTTTGGCCAGTTCTCTCGTTCTCCCTTCCCTCCTTTCTCTCATTTCCTTTCTTCCTCATTGGCCGGTTCCATTCCTCATTTCTCTCATTTCTCTTCTCTTTTTCTCATCCTAGCCGTCTATCTCTCACTTCCTTTTTCTTTTCCTTTCATCTCAGCCACACACGTGGCATATCACATGGCTTCAAATTTTCTGGAGCCTTCCAATTAAATGGTAAATTACCTATTTTGCCCTCCGCTTCACTCATTAATAACTCATTCATTATAACTCCATTTCACGAATGGTTTGTGCCTATGTGTTCGTATCATCGAGTACTAAGAGAATATGCCAAGAAAACGAGTCTTACATGACACGATACGACAGTCAACAAAAATCAACAATTTAGATCGAAGGGCATTTTCCTAAATTCACTAATTAAAATTATAAAAGCTATAAAATTGGGAACAGGTTGTTACATCTCCCCTTAATGACGGGAAGATTGTCTCATCGAAGTGACAATCCGCAAAACGTGCGGGAAAGAGATTTCCTATCAAGGGCTCTAAGTAGCGAATAATTGATGGCAAATCATAACCGACATAGATTCCCATTTTTTCTCTGAGGATCCATTTTGGTACGAAGTGGCGGTGCTATTGGCACATAGACTGTGCACCCAAATACACGTAAATGCGAGACGTCAGGCTCGTATCCAGTAACCAACTGTAACAATGAATGAGGTTAGGTAGTGATGGGCCTTAAGTGGACCAACATAGTTGCATGAAATATTGCATGGTTCTAGGCAGATACCGGCAAGTTAGTTCGCATAACCAAAGTTCAAGCTATCGTTTGAATGAGCTTTATGAAAGCTTCTGCCAGGCCATTTTCGATGTGAACATGGGGTACATGATGTTCAACTTCAATCCCAACAGAATGCGATAATCGTCAAAAGTCTGTGATGTAAACTCTCCAGCATTATCCAATCGAATCAACTTGATCGTATAATCAGGGTGGTGAGCCCTAAGCTTAATAATTTGTGCTTGGAGTTTTGTAAATGCATCATTGCGTGTGGACAATAAGGAAATATGTGACCATCGCGTCGATGCATCAACCAACACCATGCATTATCTAAATTGTCCACATGTTGGTTGGATAGGTCCACAAATATCCCCTTGAATTCTCTGAAGTGGTCATGTAATCTTTGTAAGTTAGGGTTGAATGTTCAACTTCCCCAGGGAGCATAATTTACAAAACGGATAGCCGAGATAAGATTTTAAGTGATGCCTATATGCTACTTTGAAGATAGCCGAGATTTTAAGTGTTTCTCATGCAATATGGTGTGTGTGGTGGCACTATTAGCCAGACAACTAACTTCCCGACTAGTCATACCTAGAAATAAATTAATTGAATCGGTCACATGCATAAATATAATTCCATTCATTCAATTAATCAATTTGAGAAATATTAACCATAAAATAATTATTAATTCAAAACAAACAAACCCAAACAAATAATTCGAAAGACTTAGAAAAATTGTCCAAAAATTAAACTATAAACCTAAAATTTAGGAGAGGGGTTCAGCCACTCCTAGTGGGTTCGGCCACTAGGGGTGTAAAAACACCTTAACATGTCATAGAAAAATAAAAATTTATTCTTCCATAGAAGCGGATGCCTCCTGAAAATCTGAAACCTCCAGAGTTGTAGTAGTATCTTCGGGATGTTCTACATGCACAAAGTTAGTCTCACGACTGGAATGATACTTGGCAATAGCCTCGGGGGTAGGTTAGCATACGCGTGACCAATGATCATTTGATCCACAACAATAACACATGTCCAGTTTAGTGAAAGTCGATTGAACAGTAGCTTTTCCCTTGTTCTTGAAGTTTGGGGCCTTAGAAGCAAGGGGTTGGCGTTTCTGGGTCACATTTTGCTCCCTTGGGTGGGCCTTTGTTTTGTTGACCTTGGGCCTGTGGTGAGGCTTGTCGCCCATTTCCACGGCCACGATAGGGTTTTCATCGGTTATGGCTGCTAGAATTAGTCTCATGCGCTTCAGGCGGAGCGTTTGAACCAGTAGGTCGAGCTTGATGATTCTTCATCAAAAGATGGTTATGTTTTTCAGCAAAAAGTAAAACAAATATCAAATCAAAAAATTTGATGAACTTTTATGCCCTATATTGTTGCTACGGGACAATATTGGTGGCATTGAAGGTCGAATAGGTTTTCACCAGGAGATGCTGTTCGGTTAAGTCCTCTTTACAAAGCTTAAGCAATGATCAGATTTTACAAACTTTAGAGTTGCATTCATTCACAGAGTCTTGGAAGCGTAAATGCTGCCAGTTATGTCTTAGTTCAAGCAAGTAAATGTCTTTCTGGTGATCGAAGTGATCAGCCAGAGTGAGCCAGAAGGTACGTGGAACTTCATCTGCGAGGTACTCGGTCTGCAGTGCATCATGGATGTGTTTGCAGATAAAGGTCTTAGCAATAGCTTTTTGAGCTTCGTCGATGGGTTCATCATCGATAGGTTCCTTGATAGTAGCTCTAAGACTCTTTGTAGTAAGATAGAGCTTCACGTCTTAAACCCACTTTAGATAGTTTCTTCCAGAGACTTCCAAAGCATTGAAATCGAGCTTGTTCAAGCTCAACATGTTCCTAAAACAGAGGGTACAACAAAACGTGGTTAGTCGTATGGAAAATCATAGATATATATCGTAGAACCTGCGGGTTCTATAGACATGTATTGGTTTAATTTAAGCATGAAAGCTACGGGTTTCATGTGGTAAGTTTTGAATGAAAACTGCAGGTTTCAAAGGCACTAAATTCGAAAGTACAAGTTCGATTTAGTTATGAATGTTTAGTTCATATATAGGGGTACCTACAAGAACACAAAAGGCAATATACAATAAAGTGTAGTGAATTTGTGGATTTGCTTCAGGAACCCAAGTGTGAGTGCATCAAGACTACGAAAGATAATCAACAGTTCAAAAAACAAAATAATTTATTGAATCATTAATTGCCAAAAAGTGAACTTCAGGTCAACAATTTTGGATTAATTATCAGATTAATGGATTGCTGGTCACTTTAATTAATGAAATATATTGAAACCATTCAAGTTTGATCGTAGAAGCAAAAATAATAATAACATTCGAGTTAAAATTATAGCCCAATTTTGGTCGGCTTGGGTGCCGTGTGCGGGGCAAGGCCCCAAAAGGGGTTTTAATGGGCCACGGGTTAGCTGCAGAGTAGCCCAATCATGGCTGCAGGCCATAGGCCGTGTGTCTAGGACAGGCCCAGCAGCTTTAATGCAGGCCACGGGGCTGCTGCGAGAGGTCCATGGCATCAAAACGACGATGTGCTAGCTGTGGCATGGCTAAAGGCCAGCCATCATGGCTCGGCAATGCGGCGTTGAGCCTCGGCTCAACCACGAAAAATCCAAGATTTTTTTTCGAATTCTAAGGTTAAGAAACCCTTATTGCTTCTAAATTAATTTTGATGCTTTGACTCACAAATTCCACATAGCATAATTGCGTATCGCATGAACAAATATATATATTTACAAAATATACGAACACATATGCAATATATATAATTGAAAGGAAAATATAAATATTGGGGGTTCATGCATTATGGGGAATGTTTTCATGCTTCAAGGTCGTTTCAAATATCTTAATTTATTTTAAAAGATCCTAATTGGCAGAAAATATTTGAAATCCTTTGATATTGTAGAAGAAAGCCTCCTCCACGATCATTCAGTTCCTTAGATTCTGGCAAAAGCGTGCTGATAACGTGTTGTGGGCCTAATTTACTGAACTGTATTTATAGTAGTAGGGAAGGTTAAATCCTTACCGTAATAGGATTACAACTCTAATAGGATATTAACAACTAAAGGGAATATTCAAATATATCCCTAGATACACTAGGATTTACACAATCACATTCCTAATCTAATAGGATTGCAACACTCCTCCATTTTAAGAGGAACTATTAAAATCTAACAAAATTATATTAAAAAAAATATCTTAAAAAATTATATTAAACAAAAACAACGTAACTGCTCTCCATTTTAGGAGAGAGATATTAAACAGAAAATTAAAAAAAAAATTATTGAAAGAAAAAAAAGAGAATGTATCTCCTTCATTTTAAGAGGAGATCTCAATATCTAACAAAATTATATTAAAAATATAATAATAATAAGAAACAACATGGGAGAAAAGGGGTAGAGGTTGTCGTTAGTTTTTAAAAAACGGAGAACGAAATTTGAATACTAAAAAAAACAATTTATGGGTGCAGGAAAAACAATTGAATTCTAAATACGTTAACTCTTCTCTTATGAAACACTTCATTCCTTCAATAGGTAGGCAAATCAAATACGAATTCAAAGCCACCAAGGCTTGCAAATTCAAATGAAAACCACAGAGGTATCACAATTCAAAAGAATTCGACAACGACAATTCCAATATACGATGGGCAAATTTAAATGACTCACACACAAAATTATTCTTCTACTTTTTTATTGGAAATATAATTTTCTACCTTTTCATAGAAGCGTCATCTTCTACCTCTTCAATGAAAAGTCACATTCTAAGTCCATTGATATTTGTTTGCTTTCTTCGAATGATAGGAGATGAAAATATGAGTTAGGGTTTAAGGAAAGCAAATTGTCTCCCACACCCAACTTTTTTTTTGGTTTTTAATTTTCAATTTTTAATTTTTTAATTTTTAATTTTATTTTTATAATTATTAAGCAAAAGAAGATAATTAATGTCCTTATCAGTCTTTTTACAAATAGATAAATTTGTAAATAAAAAATTCATTAAAAGGTGGGTGGAAAGATAATATACGTAGGTGGGAATAACATCACGTTGGGAACTTTCATGAAAATGGATTGGACTAAGTTTATTTTAACCAAAAACCATGCTATAACTTTATTTAATAAAAAAACATTAAATTTTAATGAAAAACCCTTAAACTAAAGGACAAAATGACGTTCGTTGAAGAATTTAGCATCCAATTTGCACAGATGTGATTATGTGAGTAATCTCTCATACAATTTTACTATTTTTCCTTTAAAACAACATCAAAGATAAAGTGGGAAAAAATAAACTATTAAAAAATATGAAAATATGACATGTAATTTCATTTCTAAATACATGCTGATAACATTTAATGTTCTTAAATCAAAATTTTCAAATTCATAAGTTTTAGTCAAAGTTATAGACTAGCTAGGGATGAACTCCTAATATATGAAGCACAGCAAAATATGGACAATATGTACATATGTAAACATAGCGTCTACATTTGAAATCAAAGTCATGATTGCCACTCATTTGCCTGCCCTTGATGCTATAGATTTTCATGGTTAATCTGCAAGCAATGATGATAAAATAAGAAGTCTAACTAATTAAGATGGGAATAATGCACTATAATGCACAATCTCAAATATAAAGGTTGTAAGCAATTAACCTAAATACCTTTAAATTTGACAATTTTCCCATAGCAATACTTTTACTCCAATTACTTTTAGAATATTGAAAGATAAATGATTTGTCGAGTTTGAGGTAACAAATTGTAATCATGTTTACAAAATTAAATAGTAAGAAATGTTACCTTAATCTTGTACTTCAACCTTCGTACTTTGAGACGGGTGTGATGCTTGTAAAAATGATAAAAAAATGCAATTTTATTTCTATTTGAAAATTGAATGCAATTTGAATTTATAGTATATTGAATGCAATTTGAATTAATAGTATACTACCGTATCCATTCAGCTAGAAGAAGCAAGGAAGAAATTGATGAATGCTGAGCACAGCTCGAGATTAAATGAGACTCGTGCGTATGCCTCAAACTACAAGAACTCAGAAGCAAAAGGGTACAAGGGTAGAAATACACACCTAAAATGCAAATACTGCAATGGTGTCGGTCATGTGGAAGACAAATGTTGGGAACTTCATCCTGAACTCAAGCCTAAGTTCACCAAAGATGGGAAGATAATACCAAGGTCCTCTCAGCAATTTCACTCTCACCCCAAGGCTCAACTTGCTAATGCACAAGGATCCATGGAGTTCACTACCAATCCATTGTCACTCATTAATGAATTTGCAGCCTACCTTCAAACTAAAGGACACGGAGGAGGTTCACAAGCTTAAGGCAAGGATGAAGGCAGTCATAAAGCTATGTTAGGACAGTTTGCTGGCTTTCTTGCAGGAAATGAGAAAGTATCACATGAGGATGCACCAGGTATACTCAAAGCCTTCACTACTGCTCAGTTAACTAGTACTGAAAATGATTGTTGGATAATAGATTCAGGCGCCACAGATCACATGATAAACAAAGTCACAAACTTGCATCATTTTAAACGTTTTCCAAGTCCTTCACATGTTTCAGTTGCAAATGGAAAAAATGTCTTAGTCTTGGGCAAAGGAAAAATAAATTTACTCTCACACAAAACACCTTCCACTGCCTTATATGTACCAACCTTTCCCTTTCAACTCCTGTCAATTGGCAAACTCACAAATACCCTAAACTGCCGTCCTATTTTCTCACCAGAAAAAAAGTGATTTTTCAGGATGTTCTCACCATGAAGATGATTGGTGAAGGGGTCTTCATAAATGGACTTTACTATCTGTGCAAAGATGCCTGTTTTCCTCTGGTTTTTCAAGCTCAATCGAAGTCCATAGATGAAAACCAACTTTGGCATAAAAGATTAGCTCACCCCTCAGACGCTGTTTTGTCTAAATTGTTTTCTTTTTTTTTGTAAATCTCCTCTTACTTGTGATACCTGCCAATATTCTAAGTTCACTAGACTACCCTTTGGTAATTCAATGTCTAGGACAAGTGAACCTTTTGAAATGGTTCACACTGATGTATGGGGACCAGCAACTGAATCAATGGAAGGATTTAAGTATTTTGTTCTATTTGTTGAAGACTTCACAAGAATGAGTTTTTTATACCTTATGAAATCAAAGAATGAAGTCTCAAACATTTTTAAAGAGTTTCATATGCATTTTAAAACTCAATTTCAATCAAACATCAAAGTTTCAAGATCAGACAATGGCACTGAATTCCTATCCAACAACATGCTTCAATACATAAGTTCTCAGGGTATCATACATCAAACCAGCTGCGTGGGAACCCCCCAACAAAATGGAGTAGCCAAAAGACAGAATAGGGATCTCTTGGAGAAAACTCGTGCTCTCATGCTTCACATGCATGTTCCAAAGAAGTTTTGGTCATTTGTTAGCCTCACTGCCACTTTTCTCATCAATCGACTCCCCAATCGTGTGCTAGAGTACAAGTCTCCCTATGAAACACTCAAAGGTAGAAAAATCTGTTTGACACATCTCAAGGTGTTTGGATATGTTTGCTTTGTTCACATTCAAGCCTTGAATCATGACAAATTGGATGCCAGGGCTACAAAGTGTGTGTTTATGGGGTACTCCACCACTCAAAAGGGTTATAAGTGTTTCAATCCTGTCAGTAAGAAGTGCATTGTGTCAAGAGATGTGAAGTTCGAAGAGGACTGTCCTTATTTCACTTCCAAAGGTACTATAAGTCAGGGGGAGGACTTGCTTGACTTATTTCCACTCCCTCATAACTTTGATCATTCAGTGTTGGAAGAAAACTCAATCTCTATGGGTTCAAATAGAGAAGAAGTGCAGACTGACTTAATCAATGCTAGTCCGATTACTGCTAGTGATAGGGACGATGAGTCTCATTCTGATCACTCTCAAACTCCTACTGAGTCTCAAGTGATTAAAAGGAACCCTCCTCGAACTAGGAAACCTCCAACTAGGTTGCAGGACTATGTTACTTTTTCCTCACGGCATCCTATCACCGAATGCATCAGTTTTCGAGAGTTCTTTGAATCTCATGCTACATTTCTCATTGAAATTGATAAACACTATAAACCTAAGAGTTTCCAAGAAGCATCTCTTCTCCCACAATGGAATCAAGCCATGGCAGATGAGCTTCATGCTTTGGAAGAAAACAAAACTTGGAGCTTAGTTCAACTCCCACCAGGAAAGAGGGCTGTTGGAAGTCATTGGATTTACAAAACAAAATTCAAGTCAGATGGTTCTGTTGAGAGACACAAGGCTAGACTTATGGCTCGAGGGTTCACCCAAACCTTTGGGGTAGATTATAATGAAACATTTGCTCTTGTGGCCAAGATGAATTCCGTGAGAGTCTTACTTTCAGTAGATGTTAATTGTGGATGGTCTCTCTATCAAATGGATGTGAAAAATGCCTTTCTTCATGGAGAATTACAAGAAGAAGTTTACATGCAGCCTCCTCAAGGCTATGGTGATCTTAAAGGCAATGTGGTGTGTAAACTGCACAAGGCAATATATGGACTGAAACAATCCCCAAGAGCTTGGTATGCCAAGCTCAGTTCAGTACTAGAGAAGGCTGGATTTGTTCGAAGTAATACCGATTCCTCACTGTTTGTAAGAACTAGTACCAGTGGGAAGTTGGTGGTTCTCATCTATGTGGATGATCTCATCATCACAGGGGATAGTGCTGTTGAAATTGAGGCACTAAAACGTTCTCTACATCAAACATTTGCTATCAAAGATCTGGGGTGACTCAAGTATTTTTTGGGCATTGAAATGGCAACCTCTTCAAAGGGGCTGTTCCTACATCAACGTAAATATGTTATAGATCTTCTTCAGGAAGCCAACACGCTTGACTGCAAACCTGCCATCACTCCCGTGGACTGTAAACTGAGGCTCAACACTGAAAGTGAAGCCATGCATGATGTGAGTTATTATCGCGGTTGGTAGGAAAACTTATTTTCCTCACCATTACACGCCCATATATCACATATGCAATGAGCTTGGCAAGTCAATTTATGCATTCTCCCACTGCTGATCACCTTCACATTGTCAAGAGAATTCTACACTATCTTAAAGGTTCAATAGGGCAAGGCATCATCATGTGCAACCATAAGTCAACTGACATTAGTGGCTACACGGATGCAGATTGGGCAGGGAACACTCTTGATAGAAAATCTACCACAGGATATTGTACATTTGTGGGTGGCAACCTTGTCACTTGGAAGAGCAAGAAGCAACAGGTCATAGCTCGCTTCAGCGCTGAGGCTGAATATCGAGCCATGGCAGCCACTGAATCTAAACTTATTTGGCTGAAAGGGCTCATTTCTGACTTAGGATTCTCCACTTCTTGTCCAATGTCCCTTATGTGCGATAATCAAGCAGCAATGCACATTGCTGCTAACCCAGTGTTTCATGAAATAACCAAACATATAGAAGTGGACTGTCATTTTATTCGAGCTCAAGTTCAAACTCAAGTCATACGGACCATCTTCACAAGAAGCCATGATCAATTGGCAGATCTCTTCACCAAGGCTCTATCATCGTCTCTGTTTCATCGTTTTTTGGGCAAGCTTGTCTCAATTAACCTCCTTGATCCAGCTTGAGGGGGAGTGTTGAAGGAATGAAGTGTGTCCTAATGGGTTTAGGGTTAGCTTCTAGGGTTAGTTAAGCTTAAGGCCATATTGTGTAAATCAGTTTTTCCTTGTTTTAAGGGAAGTGACTTATTAGTGTAAAGTAGATAAAGCTTTTCCTTGATCTAAGGAAGATGACTGATTGGGTGTGATGTTGGCTGTGATAGACAGCCTTCTTCTTTTCCTGGTTAGCTGCTTGCTGCAACTAACTACCCGGACATCTCCTCCATCTCCTCCCTCTCCTATCTCATATATACCTTGTCACTAGTACATTTGAATGTATGAAAAATATATTGAAACTCAAAGCTAGAAAATCCACACTACCATTATGATTAATATACATTACTAGCATAGACTTGTTCCATAAAAACATTTTCAAGTCTCATATTCTTATTCGCACAAATTTGTTTTTCTGTAGGTAGATGAATCTGCTAATAATTTAGCATCTGCAAATATAGCAGACTCTATTAGTGAATTTGCCAAAAATAAGATAAAATTTGACTTGACTACATAATTGACTTAATTGACTTATTTATATATATTTATGTATGTTTATTCGTAATGTCAAATTTTGCTACGTGGTTATTCAAGAGTAGAGAAGAATTAATACTATGGGCTCGAGAAGTTGGGAAGGTCAATGGTTTTGTTATTGTGACATTACAATCTGATCAAGGCGGAATAGGCAACAAGAACCCTAGACTTACTTTGGGATGTGAAAGGAATGTAGAATATGTAAGCCGAATTCTCAAAAAAAAAAAAATGATATAAAGGATGAGGATAGAAGGAATTGTGGAACAAAAAAGTGTGGATGCCCATTTCAATTAAAGGGTAAAAAGCTAGCAACTGATGATGATTGGAAATTAATTGTAGTTAATGCAGTGCATAATCACATAGCAGTGGGCCATTTGGACTGTACATACAAGACCAATAGGTATTGTATGCCATTCTTAGAAATTGTTGGAGTTGCTTCAACTGATATGACATTTTTTGTTGATTTTGTTTATCTTTCTGCTGAACGAGAAGATAATTACATATGGGCCTCAAGAATATTGTGAGGACTCATGGATAGTAATGCTATGCCTGATGTTACTGTGACAGATAGAGAAATGGCTTTGAGGAGGGCCATTGAAATTATATTTGGGACAAGTAAGCATTTATTATGTAGATGGCACATCAATAAGTATGTACTAGCTAAGTTCAAAACAATATATAAGTCCAAGGAAGATTTCCATAGATTTTTAGAGAAATGAAATACAATGGCATCAGCTACTGAAGCCAATTTCATAAGGCAGACGTGACAACTATGCAATGACTTCATTATGTTTTAAGAGATGCTTCAATATGTGATAGGTACTTGGTTGAATCCATATAAAGAAAGGTTTGTTGCTGCATGGATCGATAAATTCGGTGGGTCTAATAGCTTTTTAACTTTTTAGCGTAGGTGAGATTATAATGTGGATGGGGAAATAAGACAATAAGGTAGGTCTGGTAGCTCTGTAAAAAAATTATCATTTCTAAAAATATTTCTTAAGAATAGTTTTTATAAGACTCAAGAACTTGTTTGCTTTGAAATTCAAAATTATTATTAAATCTTAACAATTAAAAAAAAAGAAATGGAGAGAGAAAGAGAGAAGATCGAAAGAAAGGGAGAGAGGGAGAGAACGGAGAGAAGGACAGAGACAGCTAAGGCTAAGAGAGGAAAAAGTGAGGAAAAAGAAGGAAAGAATCGGAAGAGAGAAAGAAAATAAAGGAAGTAGGGAGAAAAACCAGAACATATAGGAAGAGATGAGAGAAATTGGGAGGGAGGAAAGAGAAAGAAAGGATGGAGAGAGAAATGAGAGAGAAAAATCATAACAAATAGGAGAGAAGAGGGGGAGGAGAGAAAAAAAAAGGAAGAGATCATATAGAAAGAGAAAAGGAGAGAGAGTTGAGTTTAAAAACTTTACAAATGTTGTAGCCTATTTTATCTAACAAGGAGAAGGGGGCCGGCGGCAAGGGTAGAGAGAGGAGAGATGTGTTTGTAGAATTGTAGGGGAATTGTGTATTGAGAATCTGTTATCCTTCTACATAGTGCCTTTATTTATAGTAGTAAAAGGAGAGAAGAAATCCTTCATCCCCAAGGAATACAAGTCCATATAGGAAAGAATAGCTAGAATCAAATCTAATCTAGGATTTACACAATCACACTTAAACTAGGAAAGTTCACAACACTCCCCCTTGAGTGTGTAAATACTCAATGTAGATCCAGCATCATGCAGAAGTTAAGGAAGTCGACTCGTTGGCACTGATTCTAAGCAACAACCGCGAGTAGGGACAAAATCCATAGTCTAAGGAAAAATGCGTGAGAAATGCAAAGTCAAAAGAAACGACTACGGGATGTCATCAGGGATATGATCAACCCAATGTAGGTGCCTTGTTAAAACCTAGTTAGGTAGCAAAAACCCAGTGGGAAAAATGTTCTTAATCGTAGGGAAAAAGAGTAGATTAAGATCAAACAATTATTCTTCAAGATAGTCCCCCTAAGTTTGACATAATTCCAAAGAGAAATAGCAATGTTACAACTTAGAAAGTTTACGCATACCAATTCCTTGAACAAGCTTCTGAAACATCGCCTTCAGTAGTGATTTGGTGAAGAGGTCGGCCATATTGTCTTGTGAACGGATTTGCGTGACTTCAAACTTCTGATGCTCTTGTTGTTAATGTGAAAAGAAGAACTTCGGCGTAATGTGCTTGGTGTTATCTCCTTTCATGTAACTATTCTTGAGCTATTCGCTGCATGCTGCGTTGTCATCAAAGATCGTCATAGGGACATCTACGACGAGGTAGAAATTGCAGAAGCTTCGAACATAACCCACTACTGCTCTCAACCAAAAGAATTCCCAAGTTACGTCATGTAAGGCGAGAATTTCAGCATGGTTAGACTAAGTGGCAACTAAGGTCTGCTTAGTTGACCTCCAAGACATTGCGGTGCCTTCAACAGTAAAGACATAACTCATTTAAGAACGCGCCTTGTGCGGATCAGATAAGTATCCTGCGTTGGCATAACCAACAAGGCGAGAATCGACTCGAGAAACAGTAGGTGCGACATAATTCGAGGATCCGTAGGAATAGAACAAGCCAAAATCTGTAGTACCCTTAAGGTAACGGAAGATGTCTTTGACGTCAGTCCAGTGTCTGCATGTTGGTGCATTACTGTATCTTGCCAAAAGATTAACAGCGAAGGAGATGTCGGGTCTAATGCATTGAGTTAAGTATAATAAAGCGCCTATTGCACTTAGATAAGAAACTTTAAGCTCCAAAATCTCTTCATCATCCTCTTTCAAACGAAGAGATCTCGTTTTGCATCTAGCTATCGAACGACCATATGAGTACTCGAAGGCTTCGCTTTATCCTCGTTAAAGTGATGCAACACCTTCTGGGTGTAATTCGTTTGATGTACTAGGATTCCATCCAAACGGTGCTCTATCTTCAGACCAAGACAATATCGAGTCTTACCTAGATCTTTCATCTCAAATTCAGACTTCAGGTGCGAGGCAGTTCTCGCGAGCTCTTTAGGAGTTCCATAAGGTTCATGTCATCGACATATACTCCAGCTCTCGCAAAATCGGAATGCGACTTCTTAATGAACACACAAAGGCATAGTTCATTGTTCACATATCCCTGACTAGTCAAGTACTCACTAAGACGGTTATACCACATTCTTCCGCATTGTTTTAAACCGTAAAGTGAACGCCTCAGCCGAATTGAAAGCGTGTTCCAAGGTTTGGAAATATTTGATCCAGTCAATGTAAGTCATTCGGGAACTTTCATATAGATTTTCTTATCAAGATCCCTATAGAGATACGCTGTTACTGTGTCCATCAGCTGCATACTCAGTTTTTCAGAAACAACCAAACTGATAAGGTAGCAAAAAGTAATCACATCTGTAACGGGGGAATAAGTTTCATCATAGTCAATCCCGGGGCATTGTGAGAATCCTTTGGGAACTTTCATATTGATTTCCGTATCAAGATCCCCACAGAGATACGCAGTTACTACGTCTATCAGCTGCATACTCAGTTTTTCGAAAACTACCAAACTGATAAGGTAGCAAAAAGTAATCACATCCATAATGGGTGAATAAGTTTCATCATAGTCAATCCCGGGGCGTTGTGAGAAATCTTGTGCAACAAGTCGAGCTTTGTAATGCATAATTTCATTCTTCTAATTACGCTTCTGAACAAAAACCCACTTATAGCCAACAGGCTTCACATGCGGAGGAGTAGGAATTATAGGTCCAAACACCTTACGTTTAGCAAGCGAATCGAGTTCGACTTGGATTGCTTATTTCCAGTTTGACCAATCGATTCTATGTCAACATTCATCAACGAAACCAGGTTTAATGTTATCACTCAACATGATCTCAATAGCTACTGCATGTGCTACTGCAACATCGACGATCATCTCATTTCTACACCACACATCATCTAAGCTAGCTAATAGACCAAAATCTCACGATTCTCGGTAGGAGGATTCCTCTCTTCAATGATGCTTTCGTAATCTAGAATTTCCTCTTGAGTTGGATAGATGAGTAAGCGGCAATCAGATTCACAATAGACTCTTCAAAAGCCTGTGTCGTGGGTTTCCTCTTCCGGGGATGTGAATCGTTTTAACCAGGAGGTCTGCCACACTTTTGTGTAGGGGCAGATGATTGGCCAACCGCTAATGTAAGTGGATCACCAAAATTGGCGTCTCGGGCTTCCAGGAGGGAAGTCCATCGTACATTTGGTACATCTATCTTTGCAGGCACATTCATAGCTGGAATATATGATCTTGTCACATGCGCTAGATTGGTGAAAGCATCCGGCATGCTCTAAATTATGTTCTAGAGATCTAATACGCTATGCACTTCAGTTTCACTTCAGTTTCAGACTGAGAGGTGCGGGGATCCAAATGAGACAAAGTGGGAGTTGTCCACGATAATTCGCGTCATTCTTCAAGAACATTAACGTTCTTATCTCTCCCTAACAACAGGAAGACTGTCTCATAGAAGTGACAATTCGCAAAACGAGCGGTAAACAAATCACCTATCAAGGGTTCTAAGTAACGAATAATCGAAGGAGAATCATATCCGACATAGATTTTCATCCTTCGCTGAGCCCCCATTTTTGTACGTAAAGGCGGTGAAATCGGCACATAGACAGCACAACTAAAAACTCTCAGATGCGATATGTCGGATTTGTATCCGGTAACCAACTAAAGGGCATTATATGATTGCGTCATATGGTTGGGTAGCAACATGCCTCAGGCGGACCAACATGGCTGCTTGCAATATTGCATGGCCCCAAGCAGCGATCGAAAGCTTGGTACGTATGACCAAAGACCGAGAAATCATTTGTAAGCGCTTAATAATGCCTTTGCCAGGCCATTCTGGGTGTGAACATAGGGTACTAGATGTTCAACTTTAACCTCAACCAACATACAATAGTCATAAAAAGTTTTATATGTGAATTCTTCAGCATTATCCAATCGAATATATTTGATCGGATAATTAGGGTGGTGAGCCCTGTGCTTGATAACTTGAGCCAACAGTTTCGAGAATGCAACGTTCCTTGTGGACACCAAGCACACATGTGACCAACGTGTAGAAGCGCCAACCAAAACCATAAAATATCTAAATGGTCCACATGGAGGATGAATCGGTCCACAAATGTCCCCCTGAATCCATTGTAGAAAAATGGGAGGATTCGAACTAATCTTGTCATAAGAAGGCTTAGTAATAAGTTTTCCCATAGAACATGTTTGACATGCGATTCCTTGAATCGAACCTAAACTTCGGGTTGGTGGATGCCCGTGTGATGATTTGAGGATACGGCGCATCGCTATTCGTCTAGGATGTCCCAAACGATCATGCCAAAGTGTAATTTTGTGTGCAGTCCCAGAGGTAGGACCAGCCACATAGTGGCATTCTATGGGGCGTATGGTCGTAGTATACAGACCATTCGGGATACGCTTCATCTTCTTTAGAATACACTTCTGGCCATATTCGAATGAAGTTATGCATTGAAATTCAACTCTGTTTTCTACGTGGGGTTTAGCGTTGTAATTGTTATCTCTAATGTCCTTAAGGCTCAACAACGTTCTTCCAGAACGTGGAGAATAAAGAGCCTCATCAATGGTCAAGATTGTACCATTGGACAACATTATACGTGCCTTATCGTATTCTTCGATCAGGTTGGATGGGCCAGAGAGGGTTGTCAAAGGTGCATTCTTAGGTATGAAGTTAGTGAAATAGATGCGTTCACGCAAAATGGTGTGCTTGGTTGCACTATCTGCCAGACAAGTAACTTCCCCACCAGTAATACCTAAAATGAAAAATTAATTTGAATCGGTCACATGCATAAAAGTTCTAAAAAACAAATATCCATTCAAAATAATTTTAAGTATTTAAGGACGAAAATTAATTAAAACTTAATACCCAAAAAACAAATCACCAACAAATGATCCAAACATAAAGGAAAATTGTTCAAAATTTAACCAAAAAACAAGAGGGGGTTCGGCCAGTACTGTGGAATTTGGCCCCATGGTCTTATTTCAACTAAAAAATAAGTCTATGTCTAAGATTCTAATCTTCCATAGGTGTGATAGCCTCCTGAAAGTCAGAAACCTCCATCTTTGTACTCCCCAGATCGTCCACTTGCACAAAGTTTGATTCAAACTTCTTACGATGAGAATGATACTCAGCTACAACCTTTTAGGGAGCTCAGCAAATATGGGACCAATGGTCCTTTGAACAATAGTGGTAGCACATATCCACATCCATGGTTTTAGGTGCTTTGCCCTTATTCTTGAAGTTTGGGGCATTGGGAGCTAGGTTAGGGCGCTTCTGGGCGTTGTTTCCTCCCTTGGATGGGCCTTGACTCTGTTGACCTTGGTGGGATGGACAGACAATTGTTTTCGAGTTAGTTTGCCAAACATGTAAGTCTTTTTATTTTTAAATTAATTTGTTTTCGTTTGTTGAAGAAAACTTACATATACAGTGGTATTTGATTAAATTAGATGAGACAGTTGAGAGAAGATAAATCGCCCTTGTTCAACGAAGAACTACTGGAACTGGCATGTGGTCCCATAATAGCCAAAACATACTCTGGTTGTTACATGAATGGAGTAAAATTCATGACAGCGGAACAATGCGATAAGTTGTACACTAAAACAATGGAATTTTTGTCCTAGGAAAAATGCAAATAGTTTTTGCTTCGACAAAATTATAAGTGTGGTTCAATTGTTATACGCAAACCATAAGGAGGTTAAGTTGGAGGTTAAGCTATTCACATGTCATTGGTATGATACAAACCTAGATAACCCAGACAGTGTTATTGAAGATAATTTCTTGTTATTCATCAGCACAAACCTTCGGTGGTTTGAGGATGATCCCCACATCCTCGGAAGTATGGCGAAACAAGTATTCTACCTTGATGATCCAAAGATGAGCAGGAGAGGGTTGGAAAGTAGTCCAATTCAGACAATATAGAAATATTTGGGACTTTCTAGGACCACAGAAAGATGACGATGAGGATACATGAATTAGGTAATAGGTAGGATATTCTTTAGTTAAAAAATAAAGTATGCTAGACTGACTAGTCAAGGTCACCAGTCAACTAAGTTCAAATTTGTCAGTTAATCAAACACAAATCAATAAATCAAACTTAGCTTATTGTAAGTTTTTATAGTCAACACTAGTCCAGTTCAATACACATATTAACAACTAAAATAATCAATGTGGACTAAACATAGGAACTAGTCAACAAGTACAGATTCATCAGAACCAAAACCCAAATTCAAGAAACAAACTTAGTAGACTAGTATGTTAGCCTAGTCAACAACAAGACAACTAGATCTCACAACGCATCAACATATAGTTAAGAATCTTTACATATCAATTCAACAACTAAGTAGTTCATACAACATACCATAAACATATATAGATAGTAAGTAAGTTTAAGCATGAAGAAATACAAAAAGTTTTGATCGAAAAAATTCACCTCTGTGTTAAAAATCAAGGACTGTACAGAGTACCATCCACTAGTGCAAATACCATATAAAGTACTACATCAACCTCAATTCCTAAATCTAATATATGTAGCAGATTTACCGTTGTGCAACCTTACTTTGCACAAGATGAAGATGTCTTCAATCTTCACTAGAAGGCAACTCCAACCTTGAATTCTTCTCCTTGTGACACCGAGACCAACACTCTTAATGCAAGATATGATGATGATGATGATAATGTGAAATCTGGATTCAAAAGACCAGTCAGTTTCTCCAGTCCAATAGTTAAAGGAAGAAACCAACATGAACCCGAAAATAAGTCTAAATGAAGACTTGAAACTTAAAGCTAGACCATGAAAACAATGCAAACCTATTCTCAATGGTTGGTAGTTTAATGCATGAAAAATGTTTTAGCAGCTAGGGTTCCATAAATAAAGGAGAGGCGAGCTCAAGAGCTTTGAATGCACTCAATCTCTCTAAACTTTAATCTAGACAACCTAAGAACAAATGAGCCCTAGCAATTATTTTTAAGCAAAAGGATTGTTTGTTTTCAGCTAGCAAGTACAACAAATACTTGTCAACCCAGAAAATGATCTGAATAGATCAATGGCTAAAAGCAATCCTTCTGCAAAAAGGTGTCAGTCAACCCATGTGGGTAATCTTAATTTGCATGCCCAACTAGTTGGAAAGCAACAAGTAGTTTTCACTAGACAACATCACTTATCAAAAGGCAGTAGAATTTTAAATGTGAAATGCATATGCATGAACAAACTTTTGAAATGATGGCCCAAACCCTTGAGTAAATATTTCCAACAATAGCAGCCCTTTGTGTAGAGTATGTCCTAAACTAATTTGAGCATGTGTGGTACATATTACATTATTGGCAAGGAAAACCAAACACATAAGTCTAGACTTCACAATCTCCCCCTTTCACAACAAGAAAACAAGGAATATGTGGCGGAATTAGTGGTGGCGCCCAGAAAATCGTCATATATTACGAAAATCAGTGAAGAAATTTTAGAAAGCGTCACATAAAAACTTTCACAGGACCTGGAATATTTTTTAGATTATATGCATCACATATAACCTTCAGATTTGTTACACATAAATGGGTAGGAATTTTTACCACCCAAATCAAAGTCTATTGGTGACGAATAACGCATCACATAATTTTAAAGTAACACGAGACGCTTACACGTGAGGCTAAAGATGCCTCACTGATTGTATAAAAAAAAAAAACTATTCATAAAAGACAAAAATTAAAAATTAAATAAATGAAACTTTCTTTCATCTTCCATAAAGAAAAAGCCCACTTTCACGAAGCCCCCTTCGTCTATCTGCACTTTTTACCCCGCCCCCTTCATCTCTCTCTTTTGCAGAATCCAGTGGTTTCCATCATCGGCGACCACCCCCTCCCCTTCGTCTCCCTCTCTTGCCCACTCTTAATTTTTTTTATGCACTCTTTTTCCTTATTGCACACTGATTTGTCTCACTTCCCTGACTCACTCTCTCCCTCAACACCCAGATACTTGCATCTTCGGGTTCTTGGTGATTGCAGTCGGGTAAGGTCTTATTTCATCTTAATTTTGTTTTAGGTTATGCACATAAACTTTTGAATGAATGAACTATGGCAATTTCCAAACTTAAAACCCTAAAATCCAATTCAATTGAAATGATAATTGCATTTCGTTTTGGCAAATTAGTTGAATTAATTCCCTATGTGTTGAAATGTAATGATAATTTTGATTCTTAAATCATTTTCGAATAGGTTTTTTTTATCAAAGCATGAATCGGTGATATCAAAAGTTGTGAGGTTTTGGAGGTTGTGAGGAAAGATACGAACGACTTTTATACTTTCATCTCAACAATTTGTATTTGAATTATATTTTATTTTATCAAAGCATCTTTCCTAATTATAATTTTTTGTAGCCACAACTGGCCAGGGCTCGAGTCTCAACTAAGTCTATAAATAGAGAATACGCTTTTAATATACAATGAAGAGAACATGCTCTCAAGCACAAAGAAGCACCCAAGCTTAAAGAGTTAAATGCTATGTTCTACCTCATATTATGACTACTCATGATTTTACAGGCAAAAAGGATCTTGATATACGCAACTCAATTTTTTTCATGGGTAAATGCCGGCATAAAAAATAATTAACTTTTGCTACATCTTTGTCACAAAGGAACTTGATTCTCAATTTTATCGTCAACTTGATTCTCATTTAGCCATTGTGGGAGGGTTTAACGAAGTATGCACCCATTAGTGTGACTATGAGAGCAAATAAAGCTTCTATCAACTAGTTTCGTCAACTTGGAAAAGGAGAATAAAGAGTTGCAAAAGAATTGGAAAAAGAAAAGAAAAAAGAATTGAAAAAGAAGAATGATATTCTAATATCACAGGTGAAAGCTCTTTTAGCAAAGTAGGGGCAAGGCATCAACAACTCTGTAGGTATTGATGATGACCTTTAAAATGTCGAGGGTGCATATGCTGAAATGGAAGACCTTGATACGGATGAAGACTAATTTAGATTACAAAGTCTTTTACTGTTAGTTTTAGTCATGAACATGGTAGAACGTTTTTGTTAGCTTCTCAGTGTCGTAGATTTCTCTTTTCTTAGCATCTCAATATGTATAGAGTAGTTGGTGCCCTTCACGATAAACTGCCATTGAGCTGAGATGGGACACTAAGATTTAGATTTTTTTTGAGATTTTTATGTCAGTATGTGAAACGTACAATTGGTTTATGTACTTGATGTATGTGCCTAAGTAGTTCATTAATGAAAATGCAATTAACTGAAGCATCACCTTTTATTTGACATGAATTGTAATTCCATATTATAAACAGGGAATATGTATTGGTCTGTCACATATATTTCCAAAATAGGTATTTTATTTTGACATAAGAGACCTAGGTTACGCCACAAATGAAAGAAAAATGTGACATGTTCATTGTCATTTATCTATTTCATAAGTGACAAAATATATAGTTCACATAATTTACTTTTTTGTTGTGATGTCTTCTCCGTCACAATCCCCTATTTTCGTTAGTTGAAACTAGTATTAAGTGACGAAGGCAGTGTCACGTATGTTGAAAATATGTGGCAATTTTAAAATTCGTGAAGTAGACTTTCCGTAACGCCTCATAGGTGATGCTTGCAGTGATGCTGTAAAAGCTTCACATATTATAAAATGTGACACATTTTTACGTTCTGTGACGATATTTGTTGTCACATAAGCCTTATTTTCTTGTAGTGTTTGACTTTCCTTGATAAAATACCTCAAGCCTAAAACTAATTTCACTCATTCACACTCAAGAGAAGGTCCAAGGAATGAAACCGGCAGAAAAACAACTCTTGACAAGAACAAGTGAAATGTATCATGGGTATAGCAATTTCAAGGAACGTAGCACATAAAATTTATTATATAACACATGGAAGTTAAATTTTCTCGCCCATTTTGTTATGGCAAGACAAAGGAAGAAGGTGGAATATCGCCACTAACACCACAAAGCACAACAAATGGACATGGCAAATATACATGCAGCATATATTTGGCATGTAGAAGCATGTAATAGGACAATCAAAACCCAAGGAGCATAACATAGCAACACAGAGAGATAAACAGTAACAATAGCCAACAAATTGCCAAGATAATCAAGAGAGACCAACATAGGTAAAATTCTCGGTACCTGATAGGTATTTTTACCACCTGCAAAAGTAGGGATAAAAACACATCAAAATACTTGGAAGAGAACAAGGTAGTTGTAGTATAAACGGCTCAAGCAAGGTCGTTTCCGCAGGGATTGAATGAATAATCTGTATTTAAACTAATTCTTAATTAATTACTTAAAACAAAGTTTGAGAAGAAATTGATTTTGTGATTTAAAATAATAAAAACGAAATTAATAGAAAATAATTAAATAAAATGCCAAAATAAAATAAACTAAAAGAAAATAGTTTTTGAAAATTAAATTGTAAAAGTCTAGGGTTTCACCATCACCTATCAATCCTATGAATTTCTACCAACTACTTATGATCTACACATGCCACTTTGAAGGTTAGATTTTCCTACTATATATTCTCCTCATGATATTTAAGCAAAAACGTATATCTAACATGCACTCCGTCTGTGATATTCAGATCAAATATGAACATGCAAGACTCATTAAGCTTTATGAAAACCTTTTGAAAAACCATGCAACTCCTAAGAGAGTGATATTCGCCATAGGTGAAATTACAATTATCAATCACAAGAAGCAATACTCAATCCTCCGGTGATATTCCGACCGAATTGCATCCAATTACTTGTCTAAACATCCTAATGATGACCAGTCATCATGACAATTAGATAGTTTAAAACATTAATTAATAATTCAAAGCAAGCATGCAATCAATCATAAGCAATTAAATAAAAATCATATATTCATGCTAAGGCTCAAGGCTTCGCCCTAGCAAAAAGGAAATTAACTATGCATATTCATAATTAAAATCATAGAAAATATTATTATAAAGAAAATGATTGAAAACTCCTTAAAGTAGAAAATCTCCAATAACCCTAGCAAAGTTCTTTGTCTCCAAAATTGAATGAAAAATAATAAGCGTCTCTAGACTAGAGCCAACCAACCCTTAAATATATCCCTAAAACCAGCGGCACAAAAACCCTAGCAATTGTAGTCTCTTAGTTCCACTAGGAAGCTAACTAATAATAAAATATCTTAGAAAATAAAGTCCTAAGTAAACTAGAAGAATCTGCACAGAAACTGTACAGCCATGTTTTAGCCTCAGATATCCTCCAAATCCGGCCCATAATAGCTTGTTTTGAAGATCAGGATGTTCTGAACACATCTCCAGCAGGCCACGAACCCATCTGAGGTCATCTTAGGCTCCAAAAACGCAATTCAAGCCCAAAAACGTCACTATTCCTTCACTGCACATCGCTCTTTTATTTTATTGTCAAAAAATCACCGCTAGGTTGAAAAATCTGATATTTTGATACAATCAAGCCAAGTGACTCACGAACGTCCTCCAACTAGAATTACTCCAAAATTCATCCATTTGTTTCTGTTTTGCTCCAGAAGAAATCGAAAATCCTATATTGGAAATACAATTCAAAGTATCAAAATTCTTCCAAAATAATAACCAAAATATACTAAGAATAGGGTTAATTATATAATATAAAATTCACTCATCAAAATACCCCTAAACTTAGCTTTTTGCTTGTCCTCAAGCAAAACAAGACTCAAACAAAAACAAAAACTTAACAAACTCAACACATAGCTAAAACTTGACCAAGACAAAATTTCCACCTTCAAGTTGCAATCTATAGTAAATTTTAAAAACTAGAACATCTTTTCAAAAGTTCCAACGAATCCCACCTCAAAGTCTAAGCTATTTAGAATCGATTAGAAAAGAATTCACAAACTTTCTTTGGTGTAAAGTGAACCAACATAGTTAAGGAGACTCGACTAAAACTCTCTCCTCTTGTCCTTCTTATTTCACATGTACTAACTTCAAATATAACTATTTTTTTTTCTTCTTTTCGACTTTTTTTTCTCTTTTTTTCACACATTTTTTTTTTTCAGTAATAGTAGTGGTCGTGCAATATTAGTTCCCTTAAACTTTCGATCCAACCCATGCAACAAGCTTTAGGTCAATGACTCCCAAACCACTAAGGCTTTAGGGCACTAGGTGTAGAACACCCCTAAGGACTTACTAACCCGAGCTGGAAAGGCTACGAAACCAACTAACCACCCTGCCCCATGCCAAAACTCTACCGTTTGACGCGAGAATCACTGCTGATTAGGCAGGACTGGCCCGGTTACTAGGCAAAGCCTCGGGTGAGACAATTATTACTTTATTTATAACAAAACTTTATTTTACTTTATAACAAAAATTAAAATACACATAGACAAAAAGTAAGTGTTTCAATCTCACTCCCCACAAACCATGTTGGTGTGATGTGCAAATTTCAAAGTATAATTCATGAATTAGTGTTTAAGTAACGATAAATAGAAAAGACTCTACTGTGGAATTAACCTTCACCATGTCCATTTGTTCCAACGTTTAAAATAATCTATGGATATTAACTAAAAAACGAAAATTTAAAGGAACTCAAAAATTAAAACACTAAAATTATACTTTCCCACCCCCAAACTTAAATCACACATTGTCCTCAAGGTGTGGAAAATAAAATAAACATGACAAAAATAAAATAGAAATATAAAAAGAACTCAAATGACAAAGACTACCAAAGTAAACTAGTAAAAAATAAAAATAAAAATAAAAAAACAAAAAGAAAACAAGCAAATAACAAAATTTAAAACAGAAAAATAAAGAATGAAAAAAAAACAGAGGCACCTGGATTCGAAGTGGTGACCTGAAGCCTTGAGAGTTGTCCCACATTGGTGAGGGACAAGGTTTGCTATGTGCTTATATAGTCTTGAGCTACTCCCCATATTGCCAATTGGTTTTATGGTGGAACCTCAATTTCATCATGGTATCAGAGCAAGGTTGTCCACGTGTGAAGCCCAACGGCCACACACGCTCCACGTCACCCAGTTGTTGTCCATGTGTAGGCTTGAAAATCCGCCACACGTGCGGGGGCGTGTTGAGAGTTGTCCCACATTGGTGAGGGACAAGGTTTGCTATGTGCTTATATAGTCTTGAGCTACTCCCCATATTTCCAATTGGTTTTATGGTGGAACCTCAATTTCATCATCTCTATCTCTCTCATTTATCTCAGCCCTCTCTTTCCAGCTTCAAGCTCGGTGCCCAAAAGCTCTATTCCTCTCTAATCTTCTATGCCTACAACCCAAAACTTCACCCCCAAACTTTAATGTCACAGCAAAGCCATCATTTCTCGGGTCTTCGAGAGATCTCGTCAACAATTCTGAGCTCAAATCCTTGCACTGCACAGTTTGTCGACAACCAAAAGGTAAATTTCAGCAATCTCCATGTTCATTTCATGTTCTTACTGCTTAAATAATCTGGGAAAAACTCTGAAAGTCTCATGCATGTGGTGTGGATTTGGCACTGGTGCACAAATCCAAAGGGAAGCCAAGTAGCAGATGTCTCAAAGCCCTTACTGTCAAAATTAAAGGTATAATTCTGAAATCAACATGGATCTGTGGAACGTAGTCCTTAGATTCGTGAAATTCTGTACTGCATCTGTGTGATTTATCTCTATGAATATGACTTCAGCATGCTCATGAATCTGTTATTGTGTGTGCTTGCATGTCTCCACTTATGTATATTTGAGCCCAAAATTTTGGATAACAAGAAACTATATCCTGCCTTGATGAACCGTGTCCTCTATTCTATGTAGATCCCTCAACTTTGTTTCTGCACTCCGCACTGCCTAATCTCATGAATGTAGAGGAATATATGATTGATGTGTTGGAGGAATGAATGTTGATTGCATGCCTTTAGTTGAGATTAGGCCGAATCAGTTCCAGATGCAACCTGCAATCCAAAAACCTAATTAGATAAGTAAAGAAAAATAACAAGAATTAAAAATTGAATTTTTTTTTCTTTCAATTTTCTGATTTTTTTTTTTTTTTGTTCTTTCTTGGGATTTTTGTAATTAGGAATAAAAACAGGAAAATAAAATAAATGAAATAAAGAGAAAAGAGTTAGAAAAATTGGGTTGCCTCCCAATAAGCGCTTTAGTTAACGTCTTAGCTAGACGGGTTTAAATGAGGTTGGTGATCACGTCACTTGATCCATCAAACTCAACCACTCCTAAACAGCATCATAGGGCAATAATAGGTAGAAAGTGACTTGAACTGTGCATTTAAATTCAATTGTTGAAACGGTCATATCCGCCCTTTTATGTGAGTGATTCTTTGAAGTCATATGGAATCCTTTCCAGCAAGGCTTCCGTCTCTGATGAACGGATTTGAACCTTGTATTTAACACCCATAACCTTTGCAATGGCTGAATTTGTTTATGAGGAATTTGGCTGCCACAAACCATCTTCTTCTCGTATGCCTTAGCCAGCTTGTAAGATTGGCCTTGATATTCTTTAAATTTGATGGGTTGTACTGCATTTAATTTTCCAGATTCTGAGTTTGTGTGAACATCCCTCTCCAACACATCTATTCCCGTGTTTTCTTGTAGTCGTTGTGGGAAAAATTTGGACGACACATGGGCTTGGGGAGGAGCAGATTTTGGAGAAATTGTTTCACGATCAACAGGTGGTGTTTCATCCCTTGGGCGTGAGCAACTGGCAGATTGCTCCTTAATTTCTGCACTAATCTTCTCTTGTTCATCATAGCTTTTTCCACAGTTTAATGGTTGAATCTGAAATCCTTGATTGGTTCTTTCAAAGTACAATTCAGATGATTCTAACCATATAGAGATTTTGCTTTCCACTGAAAGCTCTTGTGGCATATCAGGTTGCTCAAAACACAGCTGATTACATCCCCATATAAAATAAAGATGTTTTTTCAAACCTTGAGTTGTTTCTCGTATTGATATGCTTTTGGACAAACTCAGGAAAATATTCTCTTTCTGGGCACTCCAAAATATCATGGGGCTTTAAACAGCAAAGGGCACAACTGTAGGTTTAAATCCATAAAAACCCTTTTCTGCTAAAGAAACCCATAAAGGCAAATTTCCAGCCGGTGGTAGCTCCATCATGGAATTGCTCTCAAGATCAACAAACTGTAACCTGCGAAACAAATAAAAAAATAAAATCAACTAATAAATAAAAAAATATATATACAAAAATAATTAACTTAGAATAAGATAAACACAAATTATTTGAAACAATCTCCGTCGACGGCTCCAATTTCTTGATAGGTATTTTTACCACTTGCAAAAGTAGGGATAAAAACACATCAAAATACTTGCAAGAGAACAAGGTAGTTGTAGTATAAACGGCTCAACCAAGGTCGTTTTCTCATGGATTGAATGAATAATTTGTATTTAAACTAATTCTTAATTAATTACTTAAAACAAAGTTTGAGAAGAAATTGATTTTGTGATTTAAAATAATAAAAACGAAATTAATAGAAAATAATTAAATAAAATGCCAAAATAAAATAAACTAAAAGAAAATAGTTTTTGAAAATTAAATTGTAAAAGTCTAGGGTTCTACCATCACCTATCAATCCTATGAATTTCTACCAATTACTTATGATCTACACATGCCACTTTGAAAGTTAGGTTTTCCTACTATATATTCTCCTCGTAATATTCAAGCAAGAATGTATATCTAACATGCAATCCGTCTGTGATATTCAGATCAAATATGAACATGCAAGACTCATTAAGCTTTATGAAAACCTTTTGAAAAACCATGCAACCCCTAAGAGCGTGATATTCGCCTTAGGTGAAATTACAATTATCAATCACAAGAAGCAATACTCAATCCTCCGGTGATATTCCGACCGAATTGCATCCAATTACTTGTCTAAATATCCTAATGATGGCCAGTCATCATGACAATTATATAGTTTAAAATAGTGATTAATAATTCAAAGCAAGCATGCAATCAATCATAAGCAAGTAAATAAAAATCACATATTCATGTTAAGGCTCAAGGCTTCGCCCTAGCAAAAAGGAAATTTGCTATGCATATTCATAATTAAAATCATAGAAAATATTATTATAAAGAAAAGGATTGAAAACACCTTAAAGTAGAAAATCTCCAAGAACCCTAGCAAAGTTCTCTGTCTCCAAAGTTGAACGAAAAATAATAAGCGTCTCTAGACTAGAGCCAGCCAACCCTTAAATATATCCATAAAACCAACCGCACAAAAACCCTAGCAATTGTAGTCTCTTAGTTCCACTAGGAAGCTAACTAATAATAAAATATCTTAGAAAATAAAGTCCTAAGTAAACTAGAAGAATCTGCACAGAAACTGTACAGCCACGTTTTAGCCTCAGATATCCTCCAAATCCGGTCCATAATAGTTTGTTTTGAAGATCATGACGTTCTGAACACATCTCCAGAAGGCCATGAACCCATCCGAGGTCATCTTGGGCTCCAAAAACGCAATTCAAGCCCGAAACGTCACTATTCCAGCACTGCGCATCGCTATTTTATTTTATTGCCAGAAAATCACCGCTACATGTAAAAATCTGATATTTTGATACAATCAAGCCAAGTGACTCACAAACGTCCTCCAACTAAAATTACTCCAAAATTCGTCCATTTGATCCTGTTTTGCTCCAGAGGAAGTCGGAAATCCTATATTGGAAATACAATTCAAAGCATCAAAATTCTTCCAAAATAATAACCAAAATATACTAAGAATAGGGTTAATTATATAATATAAAATTCACTCATCAGTACCAAAAGTAAGAGCCGTAGAAATATGTCCAAGGAAGGAGCCAAAACAACCAATAAGACATAACATCGAGTAGCACAAGCAAAGTACAACAGAAAAAGAGGTTCAATTACAACAAAACCAAAATAGGTTCAAGTTTGACTAATAAAAATTTGAACTCCCCCCATAATTAGTACTCTCCTAGACACTAACTCTCCCATAAACCTAGAAATCTACAGACTAAGTGACGGCATCAGAGCGGAAGGAAGAGCCAGAAACATAAATTTCTTCAACACCGTCCTCAAAGTTGTCAGATGAAATTGAATGCAATGAATCACCATCATACCAATGTTCTAGAATATGCACATGAGACTGGAAAAATAGAGTGGGAGGTGGAGAAAAAGGAAGATGTGGATTTTGTTGCCTTAAAGTGTTGAGGATGAAATGAGGGTTGAGAATGTACTTTGAAACCGACAATTTCAAATTTCAAGGATTGAGATCGCGTCCTTCGGCGAAGAACTTGAGATGGAGAATGGGAGCTCTAAGCTCACTGCTACTTGATCCAATTTTCAAACCAATTTTCAAAGATCTTGTGACTTGAAAATGGTGGTCACCCTAATCCTCTAGAAATCATAGTTCTCATATTGAAAATGGGAGCTCTAAGCTCACTGCTACTGTCAATCTGGGGTTTAATTTTCTGATATTATTCTTCTCACCAAGGAGGCAAATATATAATATACAAGAGGATTTACAAGGAAAGAAATATTAATCACAATCTGATTACAAGGACCTAGAAAAGGTAACTAAATAATCACAAGAAGTCAACTCTCCAACACTCCCCCTCAAGTTGGTGCATAAATATCATTCATGCCCAACTTGAGAAGAGAGTTGTAGAACGCTTGACTTGCAACAGCTTTAGTTAAGATATCCGCCAATTGATCCTCTGACTTTACGAACGGGAATTGAATGATATTCCCATCCAACTTCTCCTTAATAAAGTGTCTGTCAACTTCCACATGTTTTGTGCGATCATGTTGAATTGGATTGTGTGAGATATCTATAGCTGCTTTATTATCACAAAATAAATTCGAGGCTAAATTCTGAGGATACCTGAGTTCACCAAGTAGCCTCTGAAGCCATAATAGTTCGCATACTCCTTTTGCCATACCCCTGTATTCGGCCTCTGCACTTGATAAAGCAACCACTTTCTGTTTCTGAAGGAAAATTTGTGAAAAACATGTTCATTTGAGCAACATCTATGGCATGCAATTAACAATTAAAGGCGGAATCATGCTTGTATGCACTCAAAACAAAACATTACCCATGAAATTCAAAGCCTAGTAGAAATGGTGAACCAAGACTCAACTCAAAATCTAAGAGAAAGAGTTGAGTAACTTTATACCTTTGAAGTACCTCTTTGCTTAGCAAAGGTTAATCACCCATGTGAGGGCCTTCTTCCTTTGTCACCTTCTTCTTGGCTCCATGGATGAAGGTGGAAGAACTTTGCTTCTTGGATCCATGCCTTCTTGGATGTGGATGGAAGAATAGGTTTCTCCAAAAGTCACCAAAGTTGGAGACCTCTAAGTTTTGACACCAAGGATGGTTGAGGAAGAAGATGAGTGACCATGGAGGAGTTAGATGCTAGTAAACTCCCCCATGGTGGCCGGCCTTCCTAGAGAGAAAGAGAGAGCCAAAAACTCTCATCTTTCCTCAAAGAAAACCCTAATGAAGAAAAAGCTATAAAGTCATATTTATACCTCCCTTCATTAGACTGGCAAACTTGTAATAAGTCCAAAACCCACTCCCTCTCTAATCATGGCCGGCCTCCCTATTGTTAGTGGGTTAATTGCTCATTTTGTTTTAGTTGTCACACAACTTAAACCTTATGTGCCTTGTGGACCAAAACCCTTTTGTGTCCCGAAACCCAAAACTAACTTAAGGCCTAAAACGAACCTTTCGTTATAGATTAATTAACTTTTAATTAATCCATGCCACATACAATTAAACTATTTAATTGTCCTTACTCATCTTCATTATATCCTTCAATCATTACCTTACACGGTGTGCGATCCATTAGGTTCCTCTTAGCGAGGCAGTGGGCGATTGTTACTCTTAACGATCGATTATGAATTGAAACATACTTTCAATTCTCCCTTAAATGATTATACATCTTTAGGGCTTCCACAAACCATGAGTGACACCTAGCAGTGTATCATGGCTACCCAAGCTAATCAGAAGAGGTGGAGAACCTATTCAGTTTAGGATTACAATGCAATACGGTCTTTCTCTAATACAATACTCTTGACCACATTGTTTGGTTTGATAGTTTATTCATGTCTACTATCCAACGTGATTCATTTACTTATATGATTACCTTGAATGTGATTTGGAACGACTTCCTCAATCTCATTCATACTCTGGCCAGAGATTCTTAATCATATCATAGAGTATTCTCCCTCAAACAGTTTGAAGGTTAGAGATCCCTTGTTGCGCATTCACTTGCCTCCATGGCTAAGTGGCTTAACCCCAACTATGCCGTGGACACCCTCTGACGGAGTGACTTTGACATAGTCAAAGATCAAGGACCTAACCACAAGACAACTGTGATGCCTCAGGTCAAATGACTACTTTGCAATATCCCAACCATGAGTTCTCATATGACATGAATATGAGAACTCCTCGTTGATCGCGTTCAGTGGACTCATTCTCTATCGAGCACCTACATGCTTGTCTTGGTGTCATTCACACCAATGACTCGAGACCTGTCACTCTCCCTAAGAGAAGACATAGCACGTACTGATCTTAACGGACTGTCAATGCCCAATTGGCAATCCTAAGATCAGGAACATTTAGGATATGTATACAAAAGAGAATGGTCTCATGAATCTAACTTCTTTAGATTACATTCTCCTAATAGCATATTCCTTGGACTTATCGTTTAAGCACATAACATTTATATGAGACAGCTTGAAACAATAATCTTTGCCCTTTATATTAAACTAGATTAGTTTAACATGTGAAATGTCCGTAAAGTATCATCATATGATTGGTTTTAGGGCACATTTCCAACAATCTCCCACTTGCACTAGAGCCAATCAGCTTGGTTATCAGTGATGATACCTCTTCTGAATTCATTTCAAAATTGGCTGAGTAGTAGGCCTAGACAATGGATATCTATATGTTATCCATAGAAGCAACCTTGAGAATAACGACGTCACCATTATACATGATTCTCAATCATGTGGTTTAGTCTCTCACTTGAGTTCGGATCTTGATGAGACCTTGATTCCCTGGCTTGAGCTATCGCCCTATTAGTGTCGTAGTGTCTGTACACTAGAGACACTTTCTGGTTGGAACCGAATAGAGAGTTCATAAATGAACTTTCCCATCCAAACAACATTGTTGTAAACTTCTATATGGCGATATATTTTGCATTCATGATGGAACACACTAAAGTCATTACTTGTAATGTTTCCACCCAAATATCCCTTTAGTCATAATAAAGAGATATCCTATTATCTCTTCATTCATAATGAAGAAACATCCAATGATGGATACGATATTAGATTACGATATTAGATTCATAATCTAATACATTTACGCTTCCATTGCGTCACTTTAATTCTTCCTCATTCTTGAGGAATCTATCCTTTAGTATTTCTTAAATGCTTAAGGACTCACTTGACAGTTGCCATGGTTCTGATCCTGTGCTTGCATTGATATCAACTTGTACCGTTCTAGGTACAGCTCATATCTGTGTTTCTCATACAATATGAAATACGTAAATCGCCTTTATGCGTATGCATAAAGGATTCCAGTTACGCATTATGTTTCTTTGGGAGTCAAAGGGTACGTCCCCTTTGAGAAGAGCGACTTCCTAGTCTCACTAGAGTTGTCCTTCTTATTGAAGTTTATCATCATATGAGAAACTTCCTAGCATCTTTTGTCTATCATTAGGTCTCGATATAATCCAATTATATCTTGAAATCGATCATTATAGATTTCCATCCTATGTATATAGACTATGTCTCCCATATACATTCTATTATTATAGAACGTTTAAAGTCATAACTTTAACGAAGAAGAATTCCTTTCATTTCCAAAATTAATATATCAAATATATTTTCAAATTTAGGAATATGATTAACTCCCACTAATCTTTTGTAAACCTAGTAAACAAAAGATTCATTTACATCTTTATGAGAAATCAAACGATTTGATCTTTCTCTCATAAGATGTTTATAGCTCCCACTAGCTTGCTAAGATTCATGATGGATGGATCTCTACAACTTACAAGTATTGTGATTCCTAGTTTTAGACATATATTATCAAGACTATCTTGATAATGGTTTCGGAAACCTATATTACGTCTAAACATTGAATCACTATTTTGTTGTACCTAGCAATCTTCGAATTAATAGAAACCAAGACTACATCAAAGATGGTTTCTTCCAAGTCAACCAATCTCCTTGATTGTAGTCACCTTAAGCTACCAATTAGCTATGAAGGTTTCATTATTTCGGGTCAAATGGTATTATACCATTTCCTTGAGTATATGTCATATATACACTCAATGTAGTCATAAGGATTTTCATTCTTATTTCTTTCGAATTAAGAGGTGTAACTCCATGACATAGTCATAAAGTTCAAACCATTCAACTAAGACGGTTTATAAATCCTTCTCGACTACCTTGTAGCTAGTGGTGTAGGAACTAGGTTGTCATATTTGTTGATTATCATCTTGTTTTTCAAAGAACCCATTCTTTGAATTCTATCTTTCGTTCATTTGCTTTATCTTAGGCAAATCCTAGTGTAGGATTCCAATGAACTACCCAACAAACAACATTTGTTAGTTGGTTCATAGAAGTGATATCCAAAAGTTAATTTAAGGATATCCCACAAGATTGTTCTATAACAAATATTGCTAATTAGCACATAACCTCAAGTCTTAACACGATTAAGACTTGTCTTTCTTTCCAACTACATCATATGGAGTTATGAAGTGTTTTGGAAGATTTTTCTAATTGACAATCATATTGACTTAGAAATATATATCCTATATATGGGTAATTGATAACATCCAATGAACTAAATCTTATTCGAGTTCGTTCTTCTCCCAATGGAGAAATACATTATCTTATGATGCTACATTCCTTGATATCTTTCAAGGAAACTCATCTAAAGTGTTAGTTTTCCTTGGATCAAATCTAAGGAGTAAAAAACTTTAGACGTCTTACTCATCAACTTACATTCTTGAATTCTTTGAAACCTTTTGCAAAGTATTCGAACTTGTGTTTATTCAAAATAAACAATAGTCCAACCGAGAGCTATCTTCGGTGAATGTCATACAACATGAGTAGTATTATGTTGTGGACATGTACCACTAACATGTAAGTGAATTAACCTCAATGACTTTGTGATTCTTTCTTCTTTCCAAAAAGAATAAAGATTTGAACATTTCACCTCTATACAATTTTAACAAGAAGGCATCGGATCCGGATCTAACGATCCATAGCATCCATTTATGACCAACTCGTAATTTATGTTTTAGAGGTATCACAACTTAGTGGGATTAGTCACTTCCTTGCAACCTTTTGGGTTTTAAGCATCGTTATATTCTAAACAGTTAACACTACCACATTATCTCTACTATAGAGACAATCAATCAGATTACAATAATCCAATCATTCATAAAGAACAATTGTTTTGTCAAACAAAACATTCATCCATCTCCTAACATTTTAGTGACGGAATTATGTTCCTTATTCAAATTGGAATGTAAAGACAATCTTTGTTTTTCCAATTTCTTTGGTAGTTCATATGAGGAAGTAAGTACTATCTGCTTTCGCAGAGATCATTATTTGATTCACGTTCCGAATGTGAAGTACTTTCTCTTCTCTCATTAATCTTCTACTTCTTGTTAGCAACACTTTTACAACGATTGTGAAACATAGTTACTAATACGGAATCAAACATTCAAGTCGAAGAACCAACTATTTTGAACTTATTCAAGAACATTTTACAACACCTTCGAAAAGTGTGTTCTTGACACTTGCAAGACATTTCTTGCAAATACCCCTTCCAATGTCCATCCTTTCATAAAGAAAGTTTGTTCCCTTGGAGTTTTTAGCTTTCTTCATTTGACTTCTCCATTGACTACAATAGTCATGGTCCCTAAACTCCCACTATCTCTCTTGAAACTTATTTCAATCGTGTTATACACATCAAATGATTTGGAGAGCGTGCGGTTATTGTTCACTATATAGTTTATAATAAACTTAGTGAACCATTTGGATAGGGACACAAAAGTGAAGTCCTTGCCTAGTTTCCGTCTCTAGAAGTGGTTTAACACTTCAACACTCAATGATTCAAAATCATCATAAGTCCATGTTGATGGACTATTTTTGTCAACCAACCATTATGTTCAAAACATAAATACAAACTATTAAGAGTTGTTCAAGGCAACTCTCATTTCTTCATACAACAATTTGTAAGTGAAGAAGCATGGTACATAAAGTGTCCATGCCTTTGTGCTTACTTCTCAAGTTCTTTGTTCATGTAACAAAGAAACAAGCACTAGTGTTTGCGTTAACTAAGGGTTGTTCAAAGCAACTCTTATTTCTTCATACAACAATTTGTAATTGAAGAATTATGACATTAAAAGTGTTATCCTCTTTATGATAGACTTTTCTAACATATTTTTCCAATGATACATTATCAATAGGAAGATTGCGAGGATGAGACTACTTAGGTACAAATACAATCCATTCAAGACATTCTATGGGATTGCGGTACCAAGTCCGGAAACTAAAGCCTTCGGCTTTTCTTTGTCAAGTATTGGATAGCGTTTGCAAATATATCGGTAAATAAATACATAACGAATATAAATTGATTGATTTTAAGCTATTTGATCCGGGTCTTTAAATCAAATAGCACCACCCACTATTTTCGGCAAATTCCATATCCCTCATCGGAATTCGAGAGTTTTGAAGAAAACTCTTAGTAGGGTATGAGAGGCTCACTATTACCAAGCCCACCTCACAATGATATGATGTTGGCTAGCATCAATAATAATGAGAGAGTACGCTTACTCATTTGCATCTCTTGCAAGTACCCATCTTATTTGGCCTCTAGAGAATGAAGCCTCACAATGATATGATGTTGGCTCCATTGCACTTAGTTAAGTCATTCCCACCATGCGAGTTCGGGTAGGGGTTCAAGAACAACCTCACAATGATATGATGTTGATCATTCTCGTTGCCTACCTTCACAACATCATGTATGCATATAGAACTCCTCTTGAGTGTAAGCACGCACTTTGTACTTCCCCATGATAGGGTGAAGTCGGTGTACGAGTCACAAACGATTGGAGCCTACCACGGTGGAAGGCCACGAAAGAGTGTTCAAAGCACTCTCACGCTTGTCAACTTAATAATGGTTTGTTGAGGGTTTTAGGTCTCATCACATATAAGCATGCATTTTAATCACATTAAAACAATTCGGTCCTATTACAACTATTGGTCCATGTGATTGATTTAGTAGTATATGATACTCCCACTATGTTTGTAAAACGGTTTTTAAAGCAAGAATATATGGTACTACTAACATAAGCTTTGCATTCATTAATGGACTATATAGTTGCCTTAGGGCCTTAGGATGACTATGAACCTATGATTTGATCCAACACGAGCCTAGTGTTGGATCTCGGTCTAGGGATGGTGATTGATTTTAGTTACGCGTTTAATCACATTAAGGCGTGTTTTCTTATTGGGCGTTGGACCCTCTACTCCAATTTCATGCATATCAAATAAAACAATAAAAGGAGTACTTTAAAGTAAAGAAGAGCTTATGCTCTTTTACAACATTTGATCAAAACAAATTACTTTAAAGCAAAGAAGAGCTTATGCTCTTTTACAACATTTGATCATATCAAATTACAACCAAAATCTAATCTACACATTCCCATGGTTCAAACAAATTTGAGACGGCCTTTCACATAGCTCAATTATCGTAGGCTTAGGTTCATAATCACCCTTTCTTTAATTAATTAACGCTTTAACTAATTAAACTTGAATGCAACATTTTCATTTGGTTTTTGTATCCATAGAATTGATTTAATAGGATCTAAATGAAATGAAAATCCAATTCTCATTTAAAGAAACAAAACCATTTTGTTCTCAACTAATTTGGGCCAAAAAGCAATAACCTCAACCATTGGGCTATATTGCAAAACACAAACTTTTGGGGTCACTTTGTAAAAACACAAAAGTCCACTACTTCATGTAATTACAACTAGAACCCAAAAATTTCAACAAATACAAAAACTTCATTAAAGGAGCAAAACAATTCGTCCTTTAGTGTTTTTGGGCCTTTACGTAAAAACGTAAACTTTCGGGTCAAAGTACAAATACACAAAAGTATCAAAACTTTATGTAATTGCATAAAAGCCCCAAAAGTACCCTACTTTAATAGGGTGGCCGGTTATGGTGAGTGGGGATGGTGTGTGTAAGTTGATTTGTAGGTTTGAAAGGTGATTGAAAGTTGTAAGTGATTGGTATGATGTGAATAGTAGAAAAGGTATGGGTGTGTAAGAAAAGTACATACCTAGTGATGATTAAAATCATACCATCATTTCATAAACAAAACTTTATGTCAACAACCAAAAACTTTTAATCAAAATACCCAACCTTTTTTGTTCTTGCCAAGAACATAACAAGAACAATGAAGAACATCCATGAAAACCCATAAGAGTTCCATGAACATTTTTCATCCAAAGACATCCCAAAAAATCTCAAACTTAAGGGAAATAACATATTACCATACTAGGGTACTTAGGGGTTCCTAATGTCACTTTAAAACATTTTTAACAAGACAAACATGAACCCAAAAATCCACCCTTTGGATTTGGCCGAATTTCCCAAAAAACATGGCACCAAATTTTAGCTCCAAAATTCATGCTCATATGAACTACATCTACAACATTTGAGATGGCAAATTTTCTAGCTAAATTTACATTCAAAGAAGCAAGAATAAAGCTTGTAACAATTACAACATTTAAATCAAAGACTATGAACTACAAAACCCAAAAGGATTCACCAACTACTAGACCTAGGCTCTGATACCACTTGAAGGAAAATTTGTGAAAAACATGTTCATTTGAGCAACATCTATGGCATGCAATTAACAATTAAAGGCGGAATCATGCTTGTATGCACTCAAAACAAAACATTACCCATGAAATTCAAAGCCTAGTAGAAATGGTGAACCAAGACTCAACTCAAAATCTAAGAGAAAGAGTTGAGTAACTTTATACCTTTGAAGTACCTCTTTGCTTAGCAAAGGTTAATCACCCATGTGAGGGCCTTCTTCCTTTGTCACCTTCTTCTTGGCTCCATGGATGAAGGTGGAAGAACTTTGCTTCTTGGATCCATGCCTTCTTGGATGTGGATGGAAGAATAGGTTTCTCCAAAAGTCACCAAAGTTGGAGACCTCTAAGTTTTGACACCAAGGATGGTTGAGGAAGAAGATGAGTGACCATGGAGGAGTTAGATGCTAGTAAACTCCCCCATGGTGGCCGGCCTTCCTAGAGAGAAAGAGAGAGCCAAAAACTCTCATCTTTCCTCAAAGAAAACCCTAATGAAGAAAAAGCTATAAAGTCATATTTATACCTCCCTTCATTGGACTGGCAAACTTGTAATAAGTCCAAAACCCACTCCCTCTCTAATCATGGCCGGCCTCCCTATTGTTAGTGGGTTAATTGCCCATTTTGTTTTAGTTGTCACACAACTTAAACCTTATGTGCCTTGTGGACCAAAACCCTTTTGTGTCCCGAAACCCAAAACTAACTTAAGGCCTAAAACGAACCTTTCGTTATAGATTAATTAACTTTTAATTAATCCATGCCACATACAATTAAACTATTTAATTGTCCTTACTCATCTTCATTATATCCTTCAATCATTACCTTACACGGTGTGCGATCCATTAGGTTCCTCTTAGCGAGGCAGTGGGCGATTGTTACTCTTAACGATCGATTATGAATTGAAACATACTTTCAATTCTCCCTTAAATGATTATACATCTTTAGGGCTTCCACAAACCATGAGTGACACCTAGCAGTGTATCATGGCTACCCAAGCTAATCAGAAGAGGTGGAGAACCTATTCAGTTTAGGATTACAATGCAATACGGTCTTTCTCTAATACAATACTCTTGACCACATTGTTTGGTTTGATAGTTTATTCATGTCTACTATCCAACGTGATTCATTTACTTATATGATTACCTTGAATGTGATTTGGAACGACTTCCTCAATCTCATTCATACTCTGGCCAGAGATTCTTAATCATATCATAGAGTATTCTCCCTCAAACAGTTTGAAGGTTAGAGATCCCTTGTTGCGCATTCACTTGCCTCAATGGCTAAGTGGCTTAACCCCAACTATGCCGTGGACACCCTCTGACGGAGTGACTTTGACATAGTCAAAGATCAAGGACCTAACCACAAGACAACTGTGATGCCTCAGGTCAAATGACTACTTTGCATTATCCCAACCATGAGTTCTCATATGACATGAATATGAGAACTCCTCGTTGATCGCGTTCAGTGGACTCATTCTCTATCGAGCACCTACATGCTTGTCTTGGTGTCATTCACACCAATGACTCGAGACCTGTCACTCTCCCTAAGAGAAGACATAGCACGTACTGATCTTAACGGACTGTCAATGCCTAATTGGCAATCCTAAGATCAGGAACATTTAGGATATGTATACAAAAGAGAATGGTCTCATGAATCTAACTTCTTTAGATTACATTCTCCTAATAGCATATTCCTTGGACTTATCGTTTAAGCACATAACATTTATATGAGACAGCTTGAAACAATAATCTTTGCCCTTTATATTAAACTAGATTAGTTTAACATGTGAAATGTCCGTAAAGTATCATCATATGATTGGTTTTAGGGCACATTTCCAACAGTTTCTTACTCCGCCAAGTGACTAAGTTTCCTCCCACAAATGTGAAGTAACCAGATGTGGACCGACGATCAGTAACGTTGCCTGCCCAATCTGCATCGGTGTAACCCTCTATTCAGCAATGATCATTCTTAGAAAACATGATGCCTCTACCCGGTGAGGACTTCAGGTATCGTAGGATGCGTTCAACTGCACCCATATGTGCCTCACTTGGAGAATGCATAAATTGACTAACAACACTCACTGCGTATGCAATATCAGGCCTGGTGTGAGATAAATAAATTAACCTCCCAACTAACCTTTGATAACGATCTCTGTTGGTGGGAACTTGATCAAGGTGCACGGCAAGATGGTGATTTTGGACTATGGGAGTGTCAGCCGGTTTACAATCAAGCATTCCGGTTTCAGCTAATAAGTCGAGAACATATTTTCTTTGAGACAGAAATATACCCTGTTTAGATCGAGCTACCTCTATCCCCAAGAAATATTTCAAACCACCAAGATCTTTCATCTCGAACTCGGTTGCTAGGTAATCTTTGAGCCTTGAGATTTCCTCTTTGTCGTCACCTGTAACAATCATATCGTCCACATAGATGATAAGTGCCGTCAATTTCCCCATTCGGCGTTTCAAGAAAAGTGTATGATCGGAATTGCTCTGCCTGAACCCATATTTCCTCATAGCCGTCCGGAACCTACCAAACCATGCTCGAGGTGATTGTTTTAATCCATACAATGCTTTATTCAGCTTGCAGACTACTCCAGGTTGTAAAACCGATGCATAACCAGGTGGAATATCCATATACACTTCTTCGTCAAGATTACCATGTAAGAAAGCATTTTTCACATCAAATTGTTGTAATGGCCAATCTAAGTTGGCAGCCAATGAAAGCAATACTCTTATCGTGTTAATCTTTGCTACCGGGGCAAATGTCTCTGTATAATCAACACCATACGTTTGAGTGTATCCCTTGGCCACTAATCATGCTTTGTATCGTTCCACTGACCCATCAGCTTTGTACTTGGTGGTGTACACCCATCGACACCCAACTCTCTTCTTTCCTCGGGGAAGTGGAACTAAATCCCACGTTTGATTTTTCTGGAGTGCAGCCATTTCTTCCTCCATTGCCTTGGTCCATCGATCGTCAGATAGTGCCTCTTTCAATGAACTTGGTGTGCTATCATTGGATATTTGTTGTACAAAAGCTTTGCCGAGTTCTGATAACTTCTGTGATGACACATAGTTGGCAATGGGGTATTTAGAGCCTTTCGTTGTGTCTGGTGAATATCGATTAGGTGGCTGTCCTCGATTGTGCCTGAAAGGTAATTGATAATTCGGAACAACGGTATCATCAACAGGGATAGTCGAGCTTACCTCAGGAATATTCTCAGGAGTATGGTCTGGTGGTACTATATTTGGAGACGAGGGGGGAGTAGTCTCCGCACGGGCAGCTGGCAGAGTCTCGGTGAGGGTAGCTGGCCGAATCTCGGCAGAGGTAGCTGGCCGAATCTCGGCAGAGGTAGCTGGTCGATTCTCGGCAAAGACAGCTGGCCGAGTCTCGACGAGGGTCGAATCTCGGCAGAGGTGGCTAGTCGAGTTTCGACGAGGGTAGCTAGCCGAATCTCTGCAGAGGTAGCTGGCTGAATCTCAGCAAAGGCACTTGGATTTCCCTCGATGGTAGTTGGCCGATTCTCGGCAAGCCGAGTCTCGGTAATGGTGCAATCCTTCTCGTCATACCGTGTCTCCCCCTGAGGAGGAGGATTGGAAGAAGCCGAGGGGTAATACATTTCAGACTCAGAAAAAGTAACATCCATAGTAACATACAGTCGACGAGAATGAGGGTGATAGCAACGGTACCCTTTCTGATGGAGGCCGTACCCCATAAAAATACATCGAAGAGCACACGGGTCAAGTTTCGTCCGTTGATTTTTATGAAGATGAACAAATGCAACACAGCCAAAAATCCGAGGTAGGAGTACTAAAACCGACGGTAGATGCACGAAGGTAGCAAGGACTTGTAAGGGAGTATGAAAATCCAGGACTTTGGATGGCAGACGGTTGATAAGATAAGTGGCGGTCTGAAGAGCAACATCCCAAGAAGAGCGGGGAACAGACGCCCCAATCAAGAGTGACCGAGCCGTTTCTAAGAGATGACGATTTTTGCGCTCGGCCACCCCGTTCTGTTGAGGAGTCTGAGGACATGTACTTTCATGAAGAATTCCTGAATTCGTTAAATAATGGGAAAAATCACTATTAACATATTCACCACCATTATCAGAACGTAAAATCCGTATGTCAGTAGAAAACTGTGTCTGAACCATGGTGTGGGAGGTCTTAAAAATCGAAAACACATCACTTTTATGCTTAAGAAGATATAACCATGTCATCCGGGTACAATCATCTATGAACGTTACAAACCATCGAATACCAGATGAAGTAGTAGTCGGAGATGGTCCCCAAACATCCGAATGAACAAGACCAAAAGGAACAATACTTTTATTAGAATTCAACGGATAAGACACACGGTGACTCTTAGCAAGTATGCAAGTGTCACATTTAAAGTCTGAAACTGAACAACCAACAAATAAATCCAGAAACATATGCTGCAAATAACTGAAAGATGGATGACCCAAACGGTGATGCCATAACCATATCTGACGCCTCTTGTAATCAACAGCTCCTTGGGCGAGATTGACCCGTCCTGTACTGACATCGTCCACAAAATAGAGATCCCCCCTCTTAGTACCACGACCAATTATCTCCTTCGTGAGAATATCATGTATAAGACAAAACTTTGGATACATTAGCACACAACAGTTCAATTGTTCAGTAGCTTGGCCAGGAGACATCAATTTATGCTTGAGTGAAGGTACAAGTAATGTATGAGGCAAAGAGAGAGTGGACGTGAGGCGCACAGTGCCAGCGCCAGTTACCGGTGAGGTGACTCCATTAGCATTAGTAATATTACGTCGAAGTGGAACAGTATCACAAGCTAAATCAGTGGGATCATAAGTCATATGGTCTGTGGCACTAGAGTCAATGATCCATCCAGATGAAGTAGCATCATGATTCATATTAAAAACATAACCACAGTTACCTGAGGACTCAAGAGACATGTCGGAAGAACTCGAAGCCAGAGAATCATCTTGAGATATCAAAGATAATTGGGACATGGAGGTGGCGAGATTGGCTTGCCCAAGCTTGGCTTGCTTGTCTCGTTCTTGTTGTTTCTGAAGCTTCAACGGTTCCCACCAGTCAGGATAGCCATGCAATTGGAAGCAATTATCACGGCCATGCTTCTCACTACCACAGTAAGTACAACCACCGGCCGGGACAGGTGGTTTAGGTCAAGGAGGACGGGGACCCGTGGTGGGCCGTGAGACTGTCCTAGCAGCAAAGAGCAAGCCCTATGCCGAGCTCGGCGCAGAAGCCTGGGGTTGCAGTCCTGGGCTCGGTGTAGGTAACTTATCAGGGGCTCGGGGACGAGATGAAGCTACTGCTCATGTGGCAGGCCGAGTTGTAATGGCAGGTCGAGCCACCATGGCCGCCCTACTCGGCAGCTGTCCTCCGGTACTCATCACAGCTTGTCGCATTCCCTCTCGGCGAACATAGGCAAAAGTTTGTTCGACCGAAGGAAGGGGCTCAGTTCGTAGAATATCACTACGAATTTTATCAAACATCTCATCCAATCCTGCAAGCAAAGTGTACACACGATCCGTTTGAACAATTTTATTAAAAATTTCAATATCAGTACCGCACTTCATCGGATTAGGTCGACGATAATCAATCTCCTGCCACAAAGATTGAAGATCACTATAGTATGTCTCCACCGGTCGTCCATCTTGCCTCATGCGAGAAGCCTTACAGGTAAGATCATAAACTTGAGATATATCTGAGCCATCATAATACGTGCGAGCAACCGCGTCCCACACTTCCTTTGCCGTTAGTAGTCGAAGAAAGTACCCAATCAAATTGGGTTCCATAGAGTTGATGAGCCAACCTTTTACAATGGCGTTCTCCGTACGCCACTTGGTGAAGGCCGGATCGTCGATAGATGGTTGGGGATTACTCCCAAACAAGTAGCCCAACTTGTCTTTTCCAGCAACAAACATCTCAACAATCTGAGACCAAACTCCATAATTGGCACCATTGAGTTTGATGCCAATCGAAGCAGTAGACGAATCATGATGGACAATCTGTGTAACAACTTGCGGAATAGGTGGGATAGGATTCATGGTAGGATCGGTCAGGGTAATAGTGTTTAGGGTTGTAGTGTTTAGTGTATGAGTAGAATCAGTTAGGATGAGGTTGTGTTCACCGTGGAGTGGTGGTAGGTTCTCCATGGGAGGGCCGAGTTTTCTTGAGGGAACGGGCAGAGCAGAAACCCTAGGATCTCTGCTCTGATACCATGTCAATCTGGGGTTTAATTTTCTGATATTATTCTTCTCACAAAGGAGGCAAATATATAATATACAAGAGGATTTACAAGGAAAGAAATATTAATCACAATCTGATTACAAGGACCTAGAAAAGGTAACTAAATAATCACAAGAAGTCAACTCTCCAACAGCTACTTGATCCAGACATCTCTCAGTTCTTAAACCACTTCATGAGGTTTCAAATGTTCGAAATCTTGCCAAAAAGATGGCTTCCACAACGCCCTGTTGATTTAATCGAACCTAGGCTCTGAGGCCATGTTAATATTTTGTATTTTGGGTGTTCGAATAAAGAGGAATTTCAGTATTAGTTAGAACTCAGAGCAGAGAGAATGAGAATGTAAGAGGGTGACGACTGCTAAACATTGCAGTTTGGAATCATATATAGATATATATATACACACACACATATATATCATAGTAGTATGGTTTTGGTCCCAATTAGAGTCATCAATCTTATCTCTATTGAGAAAGAAGACAAGGAACTCGACCTAACATTGTACTATTCTAGCCTTAACCATACAATCCAGTTTTAATCTCAACCCTCCATTTGTTTTTTAGGACTTGGCTTGAGAACTAGCCGTTGGTACTTAAAACAAAACTAGTTGTTGGCTTCTTGTTGTTGTTGCTGAAGACTGTTTGACTTCCAACAATCAAACATAAAACGAATTATGAATCTTCCAAAATTAACCGCTGCATAAAGACTGTCCATAGACGGAGATTCAATTTCCAAGCTGTGGACATTTCTAGATCCAAGGCCAGATTTAGAGGAGATTTGATAGGGTTAACATGGGGTTGTGCAAGGGGCCTTACTTTATTGGCATAGAGGGTTGAAGGAAGCGTACAACGGGTGTTTCTTTCAGAAAGTAATTCAATTTTTTTTTCAACCTAGAAGCGTTTTTAACTTTTTTTGTCAAACATTATCAGAAGTGCTTTTGGTGGTCTAAAACTGTTTTTACCTATTTTAAAAACACTTCCAAACAAACAAACTAATAGTCTGAGGACCATGAAAATCTATTAATTTAGTGGAATATTAAATAATTTATTGGTTAATTAATAGCTTATTAATTTATTAAGGTATTATGTATTTTCTGTAGAATTATCAGAAAGACGGGCCATAGGCCCACTTCTAACAACACCGATATTGTCCCCAACTTGGTAATTACCACCTGCACAATCCATCAGGTGTGGGGTTTGGATATTTAAACTCTTCTTTTCTCATTGATACGGTCGATGTGGGACATTTCAACATGCCCCCTCACGTGGGACCCAATTAGTGGGTCACACGTGGGAGATCCACACATCGACAACCACAACACAACCATGTGGAGCCAAGGGGACTCGCCCTACACGCGGGGCCAAGGGGACCCACCCATCACGTGGCAGTACAATACAAGCCCGCTTCCTGGCTCTGATACCAGGTAGAATTATCAGAAAGACGGGCCATACGGCCCACTTCCAACAACACCGATATTGTCCCCAACTTGGTAGTACAGAAGTGGAACACTATTGCAAGCCAAAACTCTATTTAAACAAAAAATGTCTTAGGGCTCATTTGGAAGTGCTTTTAAAATGACTGAAAACGTTTTTAGAGAAAATATTTTCGGGTTCTAAAAGCACTTAAAGTGCTTCCTATAAGAAACACATAACTGGTGCTTCTTGCATGAAGCACTTTAAGTGTTTTTTTTTTAGGATTCACTTGTATTTTTTCTAAAAATTGGTTCTAAAAATATTTTCATAAAAAGCACTTTAATCCATTTTAAAAGCAGTTCCAAAGAACCCCTAGTAATAGGAAATTATTAATATATATATTACTTGAGACTTATAAGAAATTTTTATTAGGTATTAGAGCATCTCCAAAGGTTATGTGAAAATTGCTACGTAAACATACAACAGTAAAAATGGCAGCAAACTCTCTCCGACTGAGCCTTCAGTTTCTTACATGGCACTGAATCAATTGAAGGCAAAGTTTTTTGCTGTCAAATTTGACAACAACTATCAAGTTTATTAAATGATTTTTTAATAGATGTGATGCAATATATAATAAATGTTATTGTGTGTATCAAGTATTTGATTTGTTGTCTCAATAATTGGACCCCACAAAGAGATAAAAAGAATTATAGAATGACAATATTATTTAACATATAGGGTGGAGTAAAAAATTGTACAATATGTCAAATTGCCACATAAACCACAAGTATCATTTGATGTTTAAAATGTGACATTTCATTTGGAGATGCTTTTATCTTATAAATTTAGCGTATTATTAATTTAGCAAGTTATCCCTAAGTTGGGAACAATAACAATATTATTTAACAGATGTTAATAATTTATCAGGTATTAAAGTATCAAGATTCTACTATATTGATTGCATCAAAAACGAAGAAAATCTTTAAAATTACATCTTTAAAACTACTCATTTTCATTGTATTTGTAGGATTTCTTCTTTCTTATTTGTTGTAGCAGACAATGAACTTGTGTAGTCGTGAATTGGTAGAGAATGAAATTATGACACGTTTGTGCCTACGAAGATCGATTGAGTTTGTAAGGATCTTAATTTTCGCTTAGACCAAGGTCTAGGTTCAAGTAAGTCTAATTTACCCTTCCTAAACATTTTTTTTTCTAACGAACAATAGTGTTTACATTAAGAGGGAGATTGTGAGCTTAAACTTTCAATGAGTTAGCAATAATGTAGTTTAAATTTGCATTTGGCGAGAATCGAATCTAAAACCTCTCACTTATAAGTGAAAATGAATACCACTAACTGTAATACTAGTGGCCTTCCTAAATTTTTTTGTTACCTAAAAATGTATTCCACCCTGTGATGTTTTTTCCAAAGAATTTTTTTGTAAAGTAGAGATTTGTTTGAACGCTACGGTCGAATTTGATATCGCGTTAGGGTTTCACACTTGTGCTTTCAGGAACAATTCCTCCCTGAGGTTGCTATACAGACAGCAATGGCTGTTCCTCCACCTCGCGGCCTCATACCATTCTACGCCACTCTACTCGACGGCTGCAATTCGTCCAAGAACCTCCGAACGCTCACGCAGCTCCACGCTAAAACCATAAAACTCGGCATTTCCCGCCACGACTTCATTCGAACGGAGCTCCTCTGCTCCTACGCCGCCGCCTCCTCCCAACTGAAGCAATCCAGCCTTCTCTTCTCCTTCTGCACTAGCCGACCAACCTTCATATTCAACACCCTCATCAGAGCCCATTCTTCCCAAGGCCTTTTCTCTCAGTCTCTGTCCATTTTTCTCCGAATGCTCGCTGCCGATAAACCCTTCGACCGCCATACCTTGCCTGCGGTTCTCAAATCTTGTGCCGGGTTATCGGTGTTGAGGCTGGGCAATTAAGTTCGTGGAGCTGTTTTGGTCAATGGGTTTGGCTTTGACTTGGCGAATTCGAATGCGTTGATTAGTGTGTATGCCAAGTGTGGTGATTTGGCGGGTGCCCATTAAATGTTTGACGGAATGCTAATGAGGGATGAGATTTCTTGGTCGGCAATTATGGCGGGGTATGGGATGCATGGAGTGTTTGATGAGGTGTTTGAGTTGTTTGATAGGATGGTGGAGGCAGGAGAGAGGCCGGACGGGGTGACTTTCACTACGGTTTTGACAGCGTGTAGTCATGGAGGGCTGACAGAGAAGGGAAAGGAGTATTTTGAAATGATGAAGCAGAGGTTCGGGGTGATGCCCGGGTTGGAGCATTATACCTGTATGGTGGATTTGTTGGGTAGGGTGGGACGGGTGGATGAAGCAGAGGAATTGGTTTTGGGGATGGCGGTGGAGCCGGATGAGGCATTATGGGGTGCATTTTTGGGGGCTTGTAGGATTCACGGGAAGGTAGAGGTGGCTGAGAGAGTGGAAGAGATGCTTTATGGAAGGCGACCTAGTGTAGCATCTATTCGAGGCATTTAACAATGAAATACTTGCATAAGTCCACCAGTTCTTTGCTCATGATGCTTTTGGGGAAAAATTCCCTTCTCCAGTTGCCTTCGGGATTGAAATTTGTTCGTAAAGCCTATATATACTTCTCAATCTGAAGGTTGCCTTCTAGTTACTGAGAGTTCTACATGTGGCTTTCGAATTTGTGGCGGGAACAGATGGAACAGACTATACACGGACTGGAATGCTTTCTCTTCCATTGCTATGGAACTTGACTTTGTGGGAGAACATATTTTGATGGCAATGGATATAACTGCTAGAGGCTGTAAACAATCCAAGGAAGAAAGAACATTCATTCATCACTTTTCGGGTCGATGAAGTTCTCTGTTGCTGGTTTGGTGTTTCTTCTCTTCTCATTTCACCGATGCTAATATCATAAAGTTTTTTTTTTTTTTTTTTTTTGAAAAAAAATTTAATTTTTTTTTTTTTTTAACTTGTTTGTACTGGTTTTTTTTAGTACCATGTCATAGTTTTAGTTCACATCTCACAAATGAATTATATAGCGAAATAATTTCCGCACACCCATTTTCTCGTTTTGCACACTTTTTTGTTTTTCCCCCTTGTATTAGATTGAATAAATATAAGGAAAATTTTTTTTGGGTCTAAGGAAAATTTTTTTTGGGGGGGGGGGGGAATGAAGAGGTGCGTGCGAAAGGAAAAAGAGGGTGTACGAAATCACTTCTTGAATTATATTGACAAGACTGGTTTCAGAGCTTCACAAGTAGTCGCATAAATATATTGTATTCTCGAATAATCTACAAATACACTGTCAATTAAACTTGTACAGTTCTCTCACAATGTTTTCTGGAACATACCCACATAATATGAACTCAAAGGGGAGAAGCTCTAGGGTTGAATATATATCTTATGTGTCGACATGGGATTTATCACCGGCCACGAATTCATGAATGTTACAGTCAACCTCAACGGAACTAAATCCCGGTGTCTTCTGTACTCCGAGGTCTTTCATCTTCTTCCAACCTCCCTGCACGGCTATAGAGATCGACTATGCATCCATAATGCTCGATTCTGGGTGTTATTCTGTGAATTCCCTTCATGTTATCAAAGTAATGGAGCCCCTTATCGACTAAACCAGCATGGCTGCACGCGGTGAGTGCTCCAGTGAAGCTGACCCCGTCTGGCTTGAGGCCTTTCTTCTGCATCAGGTTGAAGAACCCGAGAGCTTCTTCTGCGTGCCCATTAACTGCAAATCCCACAATCATCGAGTTCCATGATACCAATGTCCTTTTCAGCATGTTCTCGAAGACTTGACAAGCAAAACCAATACAACCACATCGAGAGTACATATCAACCAACGAGTTACTTACCCTAACATTGTCTTTAAAGTCTCGCTTCATAACAAAACGGTTTAGCCACAAGCCTAGACCAAGCGTTCCCAGATCTGCACACACAGCGATTACAGCAATTATAGTCACATGGTCTGGTTCAACTCCCACGAGCTGCATCTCTCTAAACCACTCCAACGCTTGCTCGAACTGACCTTTCTTGACAAAACCACCAATCAACACGGTCCAAGAAACCGCATCTCTCTTAGGCATTTTTTCAAACAGCTCAACCGCATCTCTAAACCATTCCAAGACATTGAATTCTTCACATCCAGCCCATCAAAAACCAACCTAGAAAAATCCACACCGCCACACTTGGCATACATATCAATCACCGTCGTGCCCACCATCACATTATTTGTATCCAATCCGAGCTTCCGGGCATAAGCATGAAGCGAAGGCCAGAACAGAACGCCCTTGGCCGGAAAATGGGCGCAGCCGGAGAGAAGCGTAACGAATGTGACGTGGTTTGGTTCGACGCCAGCTCGTCTCATTTGGATGAAGTGAGCAAGAGCTTCAGCCAAATGACCATTTCGGCAGCGGTGGGATATTGAGGAGGTCCATGAAACACTGGGGTCTATGGGGGTTTTGGTCCTTTCAAGCGAGACGGAGTGCTTCCGGTAGTGGTTAGGAATAGGGGAGGTGGACTGGGAAGGGTTTGGAAGTGGGAGAAACGGCGGTGGTTGTTTGGGAAATTGAGGGTGTTGGATTGGGGTTGCTGTGTACGCGGGAAGACTCATTGTTTAAAATACCGTTATTCTAAAGAGGAGGCACTCTTATAAACAAAGGATGTGGCAAGATCTAAAATGTTATCTTGTCTAAATTATAATTTTAATTAGACCTTGAAAACTAATATACGACGCGATAACATGACATGAATAAACACAAAAACTTATATAGTTGGGTCTATAAAGTGGGTTTACACAATAATAATGCCTTAGTTAACAGGGCTGGCTAATGTTCATTCGCAAAATACGATAGATATGTTATGTATGTCAACTATGCTTTTATATATCTTTTATTTCTAAAAAATCATTTACCATAATAACTTGGTCATTTTTATGTAATGTGTTTTAAATATTAGGTTTCATGATATTATAAGGTGCTTGCTTTATGTTCAACTTGATATTATTTGAAATGTCTCATGTTGTGGTTATTCTTGTAAAAAATATAGAGAAATTAGTGTATGGTTGAAACACGACACTACACGTAAAGTATACAAATTAATTTGAGTTAATATATTTAGGCGTGAAAAGTTAACATGTCTGTTGTCTTGAGAATACTGTTACATGACAAGAAAATGATACGATGCGAAAATGTTAAAACACTATATGTAGCTGGCACAATGCTAGTACTTATAAACTTAGCGAAGTTTTTGGAAAGGTAATGGGTAAGTCTTCAAGCGCCTTTATATTCATTAAATTGACAAGTAAGCAAAAATAGTATTCTATAAATTCAATCATGACTGTTTATTTCGTGTAATACTGAGTACTCCAAGCTGTTAAAGGAAAAAAAAAATTAAAAGTAACACCCTAGTTTACTACTCGCTCCAATTCAAGGTTAACTTTGACATTTTCGCTGATAAAATGAGCATGTGACTTACACATGTGAGCTTAAGTTGGACAGTTTAAAAGTGTAAAACTCTCCCATATGTACTGCATTTTATGTCAATCCTCTCCCTCTCAAAGTGGATAGGTTTTATGGAGTATAAAATATTTTGAATTTTTTATCCGTTAAATCTTAATTTTAATATTTTTAATTAAAACTACAACGACTAAAAGAAAGGAGGTTTAATGAAAAGAGTTTGGACTAAGTATAATTTAACCAAAAACCACCCTACACTTTTTTTTAACCAAAGGGGCTTCATATTTAATCATAAAGACAAGACTAATCTATATCAGGCCACACAAACATTGAACACACATGGGCTGAATCAAAAGCCCAAAACGAAATATTTATTTTTCCAGGCCTTGCCCCTAACGGAACCCATTCTGTCATCTAATTTTGTTACAAATAAACTTCATTTTATTTATAAGTATGCCACTACCTCATTAATCCACCAGACAAAAATTAATGTGTTCGTTATTCAAATTTGGAGATGAAGGGCATAAGAAGAATGAGGAAAGGAAGAAACAGAGAAAGCAAAATGGAGGCACCGAAGACGATGGAACACCAAATCGGAGGAATCCAAACTGATGCCCTTCGGTTCGGACTTCACAACGTCAAGAGCGACCTCATCGGTGCTCACCCTCTCGAATCTGCTTTGGAATCGGCAAAGTTAACTCAGGAGCAGATAAATAGTCAGTTTAAAAAATGGTGTAGTACCCGTGTCAGTTTCATAAATAGTGAGTTTAATAAATAATGTAGTAGCCGTGTCAATTTCATAAATAGTCAGTTTAATAAATGGTGTAGTACCCGTGTCAATTTCATAAATAGTCAGTTTAATAAATGGTGTAGTACTCGTGTCAGTTTCATAAATAGTGTAGTACATGTATCAGTTTCATAGTGAGTTTAATAAATAATGTAGTACCCGTGTCAATTTCATAAATAGTCAGTTTAATAAATGGTGTAGTACTTGTGTCAGTTTCATAAATAGTGTAGTACATGTATCAGTTTCATAAATAGTCAGTCAGTTTAATAAATAGTGTAGTACCCGTGTCAGTTTCATAAGTAGTTAGTTTAATAAATGGTGTAGTACCCGTGTTCGTTTCATAAATAGTCAGTTTAAGAAATAGTCAGTGTTCAGTTTAATAAATAGTGATAGTACCCGTGTTTAGTTTTAAAAAATAATCAGTATTCAGTTTAAGAAATAGTGTAGTATCCGTGTTCAATTTCAGAAATAGTCTGTTTAAGAAATAGTGTAATTTCCATGTATAGTTTCAGAAATAGTACCAGTTTCAGAAATAGTACCCGTGTCCAGTTTAAGACATAACCATTTAAAAAAAATAGTGAGTGAAGAAATAACATTTAATATTTTTAATTTTTTATGGTGAATGAAATTAAAATATAGGTGAAAAAAAAAAAGACAATCGGTATAAATAGCCTTGGTCAAGATTGTAGCACAAGTTTGCTCAAATAACTCAACCTCATCCTACTTCACTCGGTTACGAGTTGGAATTCTCGATGCCTAGAGGTGAAATTTGTTATGTTAGCTGGGAGTATCAAGGATGTCCTATCCTTATTGAATCTGTAGTCATGTCGGCTAATCTTGTTCCTTTGGATATCGTTGATTTCGACATTATCTTGGGCATGGATTGGCTAGACTACAATTATGCCAATTTGGATTGTCGTGGGAAGGTGGTTACCTTCAATCGACCAGGCATACCTACTGTTACGTTTGTTGGGGAACGTAGTGGTCTAAGGCATGGGGTTATTACTGCCATGAAGGCAAAGCGAATGTTGAATAAAGGTTGTCAAGGTTACCTAGCTCATGTCGCACTGGCAGAAGAGACTACTACATCAGTGGAGGACGTCGGAGTAGTCAAGGCACTTTCCAGATGTTTTTCCTGACAATTTACCTGGTTTACCCTCCAGGTACTAATTATATTTCCCTTACACCTTATCGTATGGCTCATGCGGAGTTAAGGGAACTAAAAGCTCAGTTACAAGAGTTAGTTGATAAGGGCTTCATTCAACCAAGCATTTCCTCTTGGGGAGCTCCAGTTCTGTTTGTAAGGAAGAAAGACGGAACTTTGAGGTTATGCATCGACTATAGACAGTTGAACAGGGTGACGATTAAAAAAAGTTATCCATTACCTCGTATCAATGGTCTCTTGACCAGCTTAAAGGTGCTTGTGTCTTCTCTAAAATTGATCTAAGGTCGGGTTACTACCAGTTGAAGATCAGAGACGACGACGTTCCGAAGACGGCTTTCAGAACTCGATATGGTCATTATGAGTTTCTTGTGATGCCATTTGGGTTAACTAATGCACCAACAGCTTTCATGAACCTAATGAATCGAGTATTTCATCCTTATCTCGATAAGTTCGTCATTGTTTTCATAGATGACATCTTGGTGTATTCGAAGAATGAAGTTGAGCATGCCAGGCATTTGCGTTTGGTTCTACAAACGCTAAGGGCAAATAAGTTGTACGCTAAGTTCAGCAAATGTCAGTTTTGGTTGGATCATGTGTCATTCCTAGGGCACGTGATATCATCTCAAGGTGTGCTCGTAGATCCTCAGAAAGTGGCAGTAGTGGAGAATTGGGAACAACCTAAAACGGTCACCAAAATACGAAGCTTTCTTGGTCTTGTGGGTTATTATCGACGCTTCGTGAAAGGCTTTTCAACCATTGCACTACCCTTGACAAAGTTGACTAGAAAGGAAGTACCTTTCGTGTGGAGCGAAGAATGCGAGCAGAGTTTCCAGCAGCTGAAGTATTTTCTCACTCATGCACCTGTCTTAACACTTCCCGACGACAGTGGGAACTTCGAGATCTACAGTGATGCGTCTCTGAATGGTCTTGGATGTGTATTAATGCAGCATGAGAAGGTGATTGCATATGCTTCACGCCAGTTAAAGCCTCATGAGAAGAATTATCCGACTCACGATCTCGAGTTGGCAACCATTATCTTTGCCTTGAAAATCTGGAGGCACTACCTTTATGGAGAAAAGTGTAAGATCTTCATAGATCATAAGAGCCTTAAGTACATCTTTACTCAGCTAGATCTTAATCTTCGGCAACGAAGGTGGGTAGAGTTACTCAGTGATTATGACTGCACCATTGAGTATCACCCAGGCCGTGCTAATTCTGTGGCTGATGCACTTAGCAGGAAGTCTCATGGTCGACTTAATGCTCTCTATGCAAGTCGTATTCCTCTTTTGACCGATCTAAGGTCCACTGGAGTAGCTTTGAAGGAGGGTCGGCGCGGAGCCTTAATTGCTAGTTTTCTGGTCAGACCGGTTCTAATAGATCGTGTCCGTGAAGCTCAGGAAAATGATACGGAATCTCAGGAGTTGATTCAGGCAGTGACAAGAGGGGAAAAGAAGGACTTATGGATTAGAGATTCCGATGGCATGTTGATGCAAAGTGATCGGATGTATGTGTCGAATGTCGAGGAACTAAAGAGAGACATATTGGATGAAGCACATATTTCTGCTTATGCGATGCATCCCGAAAGTACCATGATGTATCACACCATCCGACACTACTACTGCTGGCCAGGTATGAAAAGAGAGATCGCAAAGTATGTCAGTCGTTGTGCGATTTGTCAGCAGGTTAAGGTGGAAAGAAAAAAGCCTTATGGATTGATGCAGCCACTACCGATACCTAGTGGAAATGGGAGAATATTACGATGGATTTCGTGTACAAGCTACCTCGTACACGAAATGGTTACGATGGCATCTGGGTAGTAGTTGATCGACTTACCAAATCAGCCCACTTCATACCAGTTTGTGAGAATTACTCTTTGAGTCAGTTGCCCGAGCGGTTCATCTCTGAAGTGGTTAAGTATCACGGAGTCCCAGTTAGCATCATTTCTGACCGGGATACCCGATTTACTTCGAAGTTCTGGGTAGCTTTTTAGGAAGCATTTGGATCGAGATTACACTACAGCACAGCCTATCATCCTCAAACCGATGGGCAGTCAGAGAGAACTATCCAGACTCTGGAAGATATGTTGAGATTGTCAGTTCTACAGTTTGGCGATGCTTGGCATAAGCGCTTGCCGTTGGTAGAGTTCGCCTACAACAACAGCTTTCATTCTAGTATTGGTATGACACCATTTGAAGCGTTGTATGGGAAACCATGTCGTACACCACTGTGTTGGTCCGAAGTTGGTGAACGAGCATTGGTGGGCCCTGAGATCGTGGAGGAGACGACTCAGAACATTTAGGTGATAAAGGCAAACATGAAGGCGGCCTAGGATCGGCAGAAAAGCATCGCAGACGGACATTCCATGGATAGAGTTTATGATGTTGGTGATTGCGTATTCTTGAAATTATCACCATGGAAAGGCGTCGTGCGATTCGGGAAGAAAGGGAAGCTTAGCCCTAGGTACATCGGACCGTACCAGATTATCGAACGAGTTGGAGAAGTGGCTTATCGACTCGCTTTGCCACCAGAGCTGGCGAGAGTGCATAATGTGTTTCACATGTCGATGTTACAGAGGTATATTTCTGATCCATCTCACGTAATCCCTCCGCAGCCACTAGAGATCAATCCAGATTTGACCTATGATGAGGTTCCAGTGACTATCCTTGATTGGAAGGATAAGGTACTTAGCAACAAGACCGTGAGGATGGTGAAAGTCTTGTGGAGGAACCACTCAGTTGAGGAAGCTACTTGGGAGGCAGAGGAGCGCATGCGAGATATGTACCCACGTTTGTTCTATGGTTTTGATGTGTAGTCTGTACTGAAATTTCGAGGAAGAAATTTTTATAAGGGGGTAGATTGTGACGACCCGTCCCTAATTTTCCTATGTAATTTCTCCTTGAAAATATGAAGTGACTATTATGCCCTTGACGGTAAATAACATGGATGCGTTTACTTTAGTTTCTTTCGTTCATACTTTCGTATTTAATTTTATGCGTACGTACAAATTTATCAGTGTTTGGAACACGGTAGCGAAACGCAAATTATACACTGAAAGATTTCAAAAATCAGAAAAGGAATCCAACTTTCCCTAAAAAGGGGATCCGTGTCCCCCTTCTTCCCTCAACCCGTCAGCCACTTTCCCTAAAACCCTCCCCTTCACACACCACCAATCACCTTTTCTCCTTTTTATTTGGCACCAATCAGAAACTAAACTTACACTTCCTCTCTCCTCTCTCTTCTTTTCTCTCTCTCTCTCGCCGTATACTTTCTTCTTCTTCCTTATCTCTGCAAATTTTTCAACTCACTCAAAACTTGCAAACGTTTTAAATAAATTACACCATCACACTCATCTCGACTCCACGAACACAACCATACCCTTGGTTCGTGAGTTGGTTGAGTTTTGGACGTCCAACTCGGAAGGTTAGACTCGGCGAAGTTTCGTACAACTTCATTCAAAGCTAGGTAAGCCCCGAGAAGCTCTAAGAACCTTCATTTCATCTTTATAGGTTGTTTTTAAACTCATATACTTGCCTTGGGTGAACACAAAAAACCGTGACTGTTTGACCACTTTCAGCTCAAATTTCTAGTCAACCTCGACCACGACTGGACTTCCACTAGGTATGGACTTGTTCTTCATATTCCTAACTTCAAAATGGCTTTTGAATCACTAGATTTGGTTAAGTATTGAGTTAGTTATAAGCTCTGGAAGTTGGGAAGAAAATTTCAAGTTTCTGGAATTTTTAGCCGTGGCCATTTGGCCACTTTCAGACCTAATTTTCGGTCAACACAGACCACCCATGAACTTTTTGTGAAAGTAGATCGATTCACCACATTCCTAGCTTCATTTTGGCTTTTGTAGAAGTGATTTTGGTTGAGAAACGAGCGCGTTTGAAGCTCAGGGAAGTTGGGAAGAAAATCTGCAAAACTGCATATTTTCGCGAAGAAGGAGAGTACTGTGTACTCGCGAGGGCGCGTGGGCGCACGTGAAGATTTGCCCAGCCACCTTGTGGCGGCGCGTGGAGGCGTGTGCGGCCTCCGGCCGGCGCGTGGTTGACACGTGTGTGTTCGTGACATCGAGTAGATCGATTTCATATATTTACACCCTAGGTTTGGGCAAACTATGGGAGTTTTATTTAGGTTTCCGTTTATGTGCTTTAATTAATTGTACTTTAGTTATTTCACATATAGGGGAAACGTATCCCGAGGACATACGAGGCCAAGCTAGGCTCGGGGGCTACGACCCAACGACGTATTTGTGAGTGGGCAGTTTGTTTTTATACCTATACATATTATAGTTTCTTTAATTGCATAATTACTTCAGTTTATGCTTAAATTGCCATTAATTATAAATTGTGATATAGAATTGTGATAAATGCTGCTATATGGTTGGGATATTACTGTCATGACATTCATACGTATTTGCACATGCTCATTTGCTGTACCCCGGTGTTAGTACTCTGCCCAGGGCCAGGGCCAGTCCTTCACGTGTATGTTCACATCCGCACCATTCGCTCACCTTGGATCCAAGTTAGGTGCCAGTCCTGTCGGGTAGATTGCATTAGGCAATCCGACTTGTATGTGACCGTGTTTCTACACTAGTCTTCATGTGATCGTAGTACTAGAGCGTATTGATACACCCAGTCTTGTCGGGTAGAGTTGCTTTAGGCGATCCGACTCGTGTGCTAGCTTAGATGATGAGCAAACAGTTTATATTTGATTATCACATGATTACATTGCTGTGGCATTTGGCATATCACATAATGGCATATCATAAATTATATTGCTGTCATACGTAATTGCTCTTACTTATGTACGTATTACGTTTTGAAGAAACTATACTTGTTTTTTACGGCGAGGGGTTAGTACTTTTCGAAAACAAAGGTTTTATTATAAGCATTGTTTTGCTGACCCACTCAACCTTGTTTTTCGCCCCTCCAGGACCTAGATAGTTGTACTCTTGAGGCACTCGAGGATTTCCGGCAGTTTCTGACATTCACCTCTTATTTAGACGTATGAACTTATCACAACTATGTAATAAGTGTACTTTGGTACTTGACTACTCTAATGTAGTCTTACTGTCTTAACACTCTGAATATTTGTAGTGGGTTACTCCCACGATTGCGCACTCTATCACTATTTAGTATTATTAGTTCTACTTAGTTTAGTTTTAAATTCATTCACTTTTCACGTCACATATCCTTATGGTTACGTCACCTCTCGGTGATGGCCAGCATGCTTCGACCTTCCCGGGTCGGGGTGTGTCATTAAAGTAGTCAAACTAAAAATGGCCCAACTATAATAAATTATGATTTGTTGATTTTACCATTAACTTTTTTAGGTTGAGTTCCAGATTTTCGTCGTTAATGGAGTTCATCGTTGTTTTGCAAACCTTCTTTTCTTTTCTTTTTTTGAAACAAAAATATAGATCCTCATGCTATTTAATTTATATTTTGTATTATTTAGTTGAAATGTGATCGTCGTTATTATTCATAGTGTATTCGAGGTACTGTTTTTCAATTTTTCTTCATCAGTGGAGTTCATCGTTTATTTCTCCAGAAAATAAATTTGAGATCTGCATACTATTCAATAATAACGACGGGTCACTGTTTCTAAACTATAAAAATAAACTGTTTCTAGAATCTAAGTTACTATTTCTGGAATCTAAGTCACTTTTTCTGGATCCAAATGAAATAGACACACTGTTTCTTAAACGTAAGCTAGAAAAGAAATAGTGAAATTCACTGTATTTGGATTTAAAGCAAAATAAGCATCCTGTTTCTTAAATATAATCAACTGATGGAACTTTGATTTGGTTGTTTTTGAAATGGGGAGATTCGATTTGATAGGAAGACAGGGAATTATTATGGCGGTTTCGTGCTGGGTTCAGGTTGGTGAAGAGTCAGGACAATATCGAATCATTTAGGAGTATTTACGGAAGTGTAGATTTGTAACGGGTTGGGCTTGTAAGTTTGACCCGTGGACAATAGTTTTGGATGATTTTTATTAAACTTTGAGCTCTTTTGGTTAAATAACATTTTGGGATAGTTTTTGGTTAAATATTTGTTGGCCTGAGCCCTTTTAATTAAAGCTCCCAATATTTAATTCAACTAAAAGAAAGAAAGAAAAAATAAACCTGTTAGTAAACTGCAGAGCTATAAAATAATAGTATTATACCTCACATGTTCGATCTGATCCTCTATTCTAAATTAAAATTGAGGAAACAAAACACAAATTTATACATGCATAGAAAACTAGATAGCACTTTGTGGATGCAAATTTTCTCCTCTTCGGTCTTGGACGATTTTGCACCTACAAAACAATTAACACCTTAGGTTAAGGCCAAAAACCTCACGCGCCCACGATGAATGGGGGGGGGGGGCTTTGGCCGAAGAACCTCCGATGCCAAAGTTAGAATTTTAGAGAGAAAAAGTGTTTAGAGTGTTTTCGCCAAAGGATTGGAATTTGGTTTTTGGTGAGAATGGGAGAGTATTTATAGGAGATGGCCGGTCCCCTTTGGAGAAAAGGTGGCCGGCCCCTTGGAGGGATTTTTGGGTGTGATCTAGGTTTAATTAGGCCCATTTATTGGCTAATTAAACCAAAAGGGAATGTATTTGTATTTATGAAAAAGGGTTATAATGAGTAATTGGATGATTGGCTTAAAAAAGGAGGAAAAGAGGAAGGAAAATATGGGAAATAAAGAGGGAGTGGCCGGCCCTTCTTTGGAGAGAGAGGGCCGGCCCTTTGGGGTATTTTCTTGGTCTTCAAGGCTAATTTAATTGACAAATCAAGGAAGAATAATCCCATTAATTTGCCAATTATCTCCATTTATGTGGGATAATTGGTAGATTTATGAGATAATTGCCTTAAATGTGGATGGATGAAATAATTCGGATTTGTTTACCTTTTATGGGCGCTTTTGACTTGACCGACGATAATTACCGGCTGCTCAAGCGTAGGAATTCCGATGCACCTCAAGGGCATTTTTGTCTCCTTAATCCGAAAGTCCACGTGTCGCCTTGTGATTATTTTTGGCTCCACAAATGCCCCCACACCTGTTGGGCTGCTCGCAGAAAAGGGCAACATGTGTAGAGACTCTCATACTTTAGGAAACTTCAAGTTGCTTCCTGTTTTGTTGATTTTCCTCTTGTAATAGGAAGATAAATCCCTTCAGGAAAAGGGAAGTAAATTTCCCTTAAAGCTTATTTAAGTCCACCTTAAGTGGATTATTAAATCAACCTTCAGAGAAGAATTTACTTCACCTTACAAGAGAGAAAGAAAGCTTAGAGGATATTTGTTCCCCTTCCTCTAGCGGTCTTCCACATCTTGCCCGTGTAAAGGATCGCTCCTCGCTGCTTCTAGGTAAGAAAAAATTAATTTTCTTGTCTTCCTTGAATCTTGGTTGGATGAGGACCCGAGACTTGTGGTTGGTGATTCATGAGACCATGAAAAATATATGTATGCATACATATATTCATATTTTCTTCTTGCCCTTTCCTTGGCTGAGCGCGGGGCGCTGTTGTGGAGAAAGAAACCAGGCCGTGGGGCCTGGCTGGTTGCTGGGTCTTGCGGCAGAAAAAATAAATTTTTTTTTTTTTTTTTTTTTTTGCAACCTTCTAACGAATCTTTCTCGTACCTTTCTTTGTAGAGTTTTCTCCACCATGTCTTCTTCGGGCCTCAGGAATGATGACGGTGTGCCGCCATTGTATCGTCAAGGCGTGTCTTTGAGCAAGGTTGGCTACTTCAAGGCTGCTCACTTCAAGATCAATTCTGATGACTCCTTTAGAGACTTCCTTGAGATGTATTGGCATGCCATTCCATCTGGAGTGCGTGTGAGGCGCGTCAAGGACGGTAGCAGTCATGAGCCATGCGATGAGGTTCGAAAGGCCATCAAATTCCACCCTTACTACTTCGTGCTGGGGTTCACCTTTCCCATGCCGCGTTTTTTCCAAGAAGTGCTCTGCTCTATGAGATGTGCGCCTGCTCAATGCTCTCCAAATGCGGTTCGAGTGATGGTAGGGTTCCACAACTTGAGCCAATTCTTTGACTTGGGACTAACCACCAACGAGTTCTGGTACTTCTTCGACATAGGTCGTGTTGATGGAGTTGGGCAGCTGCGGACTCGTCATAGACTCTTTGACAATTCAAGCAAGGGTGATCATGACTGGGCCAAAGAAACCTTGGAGATAAGCGGCGAGTGGGAGTCCGATCACTCCCCCGAGCTGCGGGTGTCAACAGTCTTCATATCCGGTAAGCAGGCTGCTTTAATTTCCTTCTCGGCTGCTTGATTTTGACGTTGAACTGCTCTTCAATTTTCTGATTGCTCTTTGCCATCTTTGTAGATTCGGAGTTCGGTTCAACTCCTAAGGTTTCTCCGGACATGAAGAAAGTGCATGTCGCTCTGGGCATTCCTTCCGAGTATCATGAATGGCGCTGGCTGCTAAGTCCTCTTCGTAGGGAGAAAGATGGATTGCCCCCAAATGAAGAAGTAAAACGGATCAAGGCAGCTGCATTAGCTTGTCATATCACCGTGGTGGAGCCTGCTGCCAACGATGGTGGAAGAAAGAGGCATTCCCCGTCCGCACAAGAACCGTCTGCTCAAAAGAAGCCACGGGTCGCTCGCGAGGGTTCATCCGCTGCTCAGGAGGGGTTTGATGTGAAGAGGCCAAAGACTTCCTCCGCTGCTCCCGGGGGTCTACCAGCTGCTCCCAAGCTTGTGATTGACTTGACTTCAAAAGAGACTGCCGGACCTGTGCTAGTGATGTCTGCCGTTCCGAAGGCTGCTAGCTTGATCGCCGATAGGATTTCTCAGCGTCGGGGTTCGTCAGTGCCGAAGTTTGTGCTGAAACGTCCGCCTGGGGTTAAGTCTGATTCTCCTTCAGAAAAGCTTGCGTCCGTGAAGAGTGGCATGACCTCCTTGTCTGCTAAGGTGGGGCCAAATCCGGTTCCTCCCGCTGCTGAGACCAAGCTGCCTTCTGAGAGGGGTGAGACTTCTTGCGCCAACGATCCTGGTAAGTCCGCCAAGTCCAATTCCAAGGAAGCTGCTGGGATTTGTGCGCTTTTGAGGCCAGACCTTCTTGAGGATATGGACGCGTGTGCTAAATTTGTTGACGGCGTCAAAGGGATTATTGGTCCAGGCTCCTTTGTGAAGCATAAGCCTGAGTACAAGAGGGCTGCTCTGTTGACCATGATGCAAAAGACGGCAATCTTGGCTGCCGAGTCCATGGTTCTTGATCAAGAGGATATCAAGGCTACCCAGGAGGTGGCGAAGTCTATGGCTGCTGAAGATTACTCCTCGACCGAGAAAGTTAAAAATTTGGAGTCTGAGCTTGCTGCTTTGAAGGGGTCTAACGTCTCTGCCCCCCACTTCTCTGCAACTTGAGACCGCTCGCCACGAGATCGCGAACTTGAAGGCTAGGCTTGATGCGACTCAAGTAAAATATGAAAGTGCAGAGAAGGAGATTGAACGTTACATACCTCAGATTCAGGGTCTCGAACGCTCCATCTCTGAATCCCGCTCCGCTGCTTATGCTAAAGATGAAGAACTGGTCGCTGCTTACAACCAGGTGATACACCTCAAGAAAATCGTTGACAGGCTTGAGCCTCAAGTGCTGGAGCTTCAAGGTGCTTTGAAGATTAACGAAAGTCTGAAAAAGGAGGTGGAGGAAATGCAGCGGGTCCGTGCTTGTCTGCTTGAGGAAATGGAGCAGCTGAAGATCGAGAAGACCGGGTTCGAGGCCTCGCTGACTCAGAATCAGTCCGACTTCTACAAACTCGGTTATGTTGATCATCTCTTTGGGCGGCCGTCTGACTTTGAGTTTTCTGAAAAAGACTTTGAGACTTTCTCCATTTCTCCAGAAGACCTGCTCGCCTTTACTTTCGAGTCCTCCATTGGTGAAATAGTTGGAGATGGGAGTATTCCCGACGGGGCAGTCGGGAGCAAAGCGCCGGATGGTAACACTGCTGGAGCTGCCGTGGCTGCCGAAGGTGTGACAATAGAGCAGTCGTCGGATGGCCAAGCTGCTGAAGAGTAGTCTTCTATGTAGCCTTTAGGATTTGTTTTTCCTTGTTGCTTTTGCTTTGCTTGAACCCCTCCAGTCTTTGTCAGTTGTTTATCAATTTTGCTAGAAAATTTAATAAACTTGTCTCCTTCGTTTTTCTCCATCTTCGCTTCTTTTGTTCATGCCTTAACCTTTAGACTTTATAGGCCAGTAGCAGGCGCGCCACTTTTTTATAAGCAGACAGGCCGCGTAGCCTACATAGTCGTAGGTGTTGGTGTAGAACTTTTCCTTGCAAAGTTGCTAGCCGTAGGGTTGGCAGTTCGGACGCCTTACTTACAGAAGCAGACAAATCCGCGTAACCACTAGGCTATTAACCTTTGCGTTCTCCAATTCCGTGGGTTGCGCAACAAGTGCCACAACACTTTAGGACTTGGTGCAAGTTGCCGCAAAGTCGTTGGCCGCAGGATCGGCAGCCGGATGCCTTACTCACTGTAGCAGCCACATCCGCGCGATCCCTAGGCTGTTAACCTTGGTTTTTCCTATTTCCGTAGGTTGCGCAGCAAGTGTCACAACACTTTAGGACTTAGTACAAGTCGTCGCAAAGTCTTTAACCGTAGGATCGGCAGCCGGACGCCTGACTCACTGTAGCAGCCACATCCGCGTGATCACTAGGCTATTAACCTTGGTTTTCCCCAATTCCGTAGGTTGCGCAGCTAGTGCCACAACACTTTAGGACTTGGTACAAGTGAAGCTTATCGACCACGTAGCATGTCGGTAGTGGATAAAACCTCGTATATGCCTGCTAGCTTGTTTAACCTTTCACAAGAATGTGCGGTTGTATAAGTCTAGTGTGGCTTCACTGCTTGAAGGGCAAGCCGTAGGCAGTCTTCCGGAATCCGTAGGCTACCTTAGTGTACTCGGTAGCAGCTTTAGGGTTCCAGGGATAATGTGCCCCCTCCGTCTCTAGGGCCTGGTTTCCCGCGGATTAGGCCAAGAGACCCAAAATCCTTCAATTAGCTAAGCCTTGAAAAAGACCATAGTGGCTAGTTCTAGGAATTCCGGCGCAAGCCATCGTGCATCTAGTTACACTAGGGCAACCAGGCTCATCCACGTCTGGATGTTCGGAGTGAAGAGTTTATCCTCCCGCGTTGGAGAGCAGATTGGTCCCTCGGGGGGCGCTATTCCTGCAGTGAGTCCCTAAGAAGGGCGCGAGCTTCTTTTGAAGCGCAGGAGTTGTCAGTTGCCGCAATGGAATCAAGTTGTAAAAGCGTTCCTTATTGAAAAACAAGTGAACAAATAACTTAATTGTAAAGATTGCGGAACAACTGGTAGTCCTCGGCTTGCGAGGGTTGTGCCCGTCTGAGCTACTTTAGCCTTCGGGCGTCGGTGGAGATCACACATGGTACTTCCTCGAGTTGTAGGCGTTCCACTGCTTTTCGATCTCCTTATCATTCATGGTGGCGAGGGTGTAGCTTCCCTTGCCGCCTACTCTGCTGATCTTGTAAGGTCCTTCCCAAATGGGGTCCATCTTCTTCGATCCCTCCCTTCAAGCAGTGATGAAGGCCTTCTTCAGAACTAGGTCTCCGGGTTGAAATTGCCGTATTTTGGACCTCTTGTTGTAACTAGAGAGGAGCTGCTGCTGGTAGGATGTGATGCGGGCTATGGTCTGCTCGCGCCTTTCTTCCGCCAGGTCTAGGTTTGTGGCCATCTCTTCACTGTTCTGCTCGACATCTGGCAGCAGGGTGGTGATGCTCGGCATGATGATGTTGGGAGGAATGATTGCTTCCGAACCGAACGCCAAAGAGAAAGGGGTTTCTCCGGTTGCTCGCCTTTTGGTGGTACGGTACGCCCACAGACATTCGGGGAGCGCGTCTGGCCACTTTCCTTTCTTGTCGGTAAGGGATTTTTTGAGGCAGTCGAGGATTGTCTTGTTGGAAGCTTCGGCCTGCCCATTGCCTTGCGGATACCTTGGTGTAGACATATGTTGCTTTATACCGTATTTCTGGAAGAATCCCACCAAGTCTTTGCCTACAAACTGCGGGCCGTTGTCGGTGACGATAGATTGAGGGATACCAAAGCGGCAACTGATGTTCCTCCATATAAAGCGTTCAATGTCCGTTTGAGTTGTCGTCGTCATGGGCTCCGCTTCTATCCACTTGGTGAAATAATCGGTTGCCACGATCATCATTCCTCTGCCCTCAGCAGCGGGCGGCATGGGCCCAACCAGGTCGATCGCCCACTGCATGAACGGCCAGGGACTTGCTTGTGGATGTAGCTCGCTGGCAGGCAGGGCTGGTACAGGCTTGTAACGTTGGCAGCGGTCGCACTTTTGCACTAACTCCCGGGCATCTTGATGCATGGTTGGCCAGTAGTAGCCTGCGTTGAGAGCTTTTTGCGCCAAAGATCGTCCTCTAGAATGGTTCCCACAAACGCCTTCATGGATTGAACTTAGGACCTTCAAATCATCGGGAGGTGCCAAACATCGGAGGTGCGGTCCGGTATAGAATCTTTGAACTAAAATGTCTTTCCACATGTAGTAGCGCGCTGCTCGGGTTTGAAGTTTCCTTGACTCCAATCTTTCTGTAGGGAGCGTGCCGTTGACCAAGTAATCTAGATAGGACTTTGCCAATTTGGAGTTACACTAACCTGCGTCACCTCGGCTACTGGCTTGGACTCTATGCTCGGCTTATCTAGGTACTCCACCGGAATTGAACGCTTGAGCTGGTGATCGAGGGCAAAGCCCAGGCCGGCTAGCGCATCTGCATGGGCATTTTCCGTCCGTGGAACTTGAGTGAGCGTGTAAGTCTGAAACGCCTTCAGCTGCTCGCGTACCTTCTCTAGATATTGCGCCATCCTTGGATGCTTCGCCATATATTCCCCCCGATTTGGCTAGTAATCAGCTGAGAATCAGAATAGATCGCCAGCTTCTTCACCGCTAAGTCTTTCGCTATTCAGAGGCCTGCCAGTAGGGCCTGATACTCTGCTTCGTTGTTGGATGCTTTGAAGCCTAAAGTGATCGCCTGCTCGAGCAGTGAACCATCTGGGGTAACGAGAACCACGCCTGCTCCTGAGCCTTTATGATTGGATGCGCCATCGACGTGCAGATGCCATATATCGCCATTGAGGGAAGCAGGCAGAGCTGGGGTCTCGGCTGCTTTTGGGACATCGTCGGGCTCGTCTGCTGCGTTGCTTGGGCCAGGCGCGAACTCTGCTATGAAATCTGCCAAGGCTTGGGCCTTTATTGCCGTACGGGGTCGGAAGACTAAACCATACTGGCCTAGTTCAAGTGCCCACTTCATTACTCGTTGAGAAGCATCTGGACCATGCAGGATGGATCGTAGAGGGTATTGAGTCATGACGATGACTGTATGAGCTTGAAAGTACGGCCTGAGTTTCCGAGCTGCCACAACTAGAGCCAAAATTAATTTTTTGATCTTCGGATATCTTGTTTCCTCATCGAGGAGAGCTTTTGAAGTGTAGAACACCGGTAGTTGGGCCCCCAGCTCTTCTCGTATGAGGGCAGAGCTTACCGCTACCTCGGACACTGCCAAGTAGATGTACAAGTCATCCGCAGCTTCCAGCTTGGACAGTAATGGAGGCGATGTGAGATACTTCTTCAGGTCTTGGAAGGCTTTTTCGCATTCTTCATCCCATTTGTCACGCTGAGCCCTCTTGATGGCTTTGAAGAAAGGCTTGCATCTATCGGTGGATCGCGATAGGAAACGGTTGAGGGCGGCTGCTCGTCCGGTCAAGCTTTGGATCTCCTTCAAGGTTGTGGGAGACTTCATTTCCAGAATTGCTCGGATTTGTTTGGGATGCGCCTCGATCCCTCGTTGGGTGACTAAGTACCCTAGGAATCGGCCTGAAGATACTCCAAATGTGCATTTGGCAGGGTTGAGCTTCATCTTGTATGCCCTAAGGATGTCAAATGTTTCCGCCAAATTACGAATGTGGTCTGACCGCTGCTTGCCCTTCACCATGATGTCGTCGACGTAGACTTCCATGGTAACCCCGATTGGTTTTTTGAACATCATATTCACTAACCTTTGGTAGGTTGCTCCTGCGTTCTTGAGGCCGAAAGGCATGACTTTGTAGCAGTATGTGCCTTGCTCGATTACAAACGCGGTTTTCTCCTTGTCAGGTTCGTGCATGGCTATTTGGTTGTAGCCAGAGTATGCGTCCAGGAAGCTGAGCAGCTGGTTTCCAGAAGTTGAGTCCACCAAAAGGTCGATTCGGGGGACCGGATAAGGATCCTTCGGCATGCTTTGTTGAGGTCGGTGTAATCTACGCAAACCCTCCATTTGCCTTTCTCCTTTTTCATGACTAGCACGACGTTGGCGAGCCATGCGGAGTGTGCCACCTCTTCTATGAATCCGGCCTCCAGCAGCTTGTCTATCTCGGCCTCGATGATTGCTACTCGCTCGGGCGCAAAGTGCCTTCTCTTCTGGATTACTGGTTTAGCAGCGGGGTCAACATGTAACTTGTGGCAAGCCACATTTGGGTCGATGCCCAGCATGTCTGAGGGTGACTTTCTCGGTTGGGTTTAGGCGAGAGCCAATCCTAGCGGTCTTTTCTGGCTGCTGCGGATCAAGAATGATTTCTTCAGCAGTCTTCTTCGGGTTTCCAGCCTATCCCGTCTGCTTGAGCGCCGTCTTCTCGATCCTCCTGCTGTAATTGCTATTTGGCAGCTTCGTCATCTTTTTGGACCTCGGTGACCTCCACGGGAGTGAAGGTCTTCTTCCTTGATTCTTTCAGCATTTGCACAGTGCACCGTCGGGATGCGGCCTGGTCGGACTTAATTTCTCCAACTCCTCCACCCGGGATGCGGAAGAGGATTTTTTGGTACTTGACTGAAGTGACAGCGTCTAACTTGATCAACCAGGGCCTCCCAAGGATCCCGTTGTAAGGAGAAGGGTCGCTCACAATCGTGAATGTTTGCTTCGAGACCACCGGCGATGTCTTCACGTCAAGTGTGATTTGGCCGATTGCTGTTGAGGTGTGCCCATTGAATCCAGTGAGTACCTCTGCTCGCCGTGTTGTCATGCTCTCCAGGCCCATCTTCTGGATGACCGAGAATTGAAGTAGATTGACCGCACTTCCGTTGTCCACCATCATTCGGTTGATTATGGCATGGGCTATTTGGACTGATACCACTAGCGCGTCGTCATGCGGTAAGTCAACGCCTTCTGCGTCCTGCTCAGTGAAGCCGATGATGGGCCCTGGTAGTGCGCCGGCCGTCTGGACTTGTGAGATCAATAAGGCTTGCTGGATCTTCCTCTTTTTCGAGTTGTTGGTGGCCCCCAGGTGTTCGGATTCGGCAAAGATACCATTAATCCGAATTGTCTTGGCTGGTGGCTCCTCCTCTCTCTCAGCATTCCGTCTGGGCTGCGCTGCTAGCTTGTCCAAATATTTGTCGACTTTGCCTTCCTTCACAAGCTTCTCTAGATAATTCTTCCAGGTGTAGCAGTTTTCTGTGGTGTGACCTGGCCCTCGATGGAACGCCCAGTACTTGGTGTGGCCCAGCTTGGAAGTATCTCCCATCGGCTGCTTCGGCGGTTTGAACCACAGCTCGTCTTTTACGTCGTGAAGGATTTGATGGGTTAGGATTGAAAACTTCGAGAAATTCCTGGCCGTCGAGCCGTCTCTGGTCACGGGCCTGTCCCTCCGCTTGGCCTCCTGCCTGCTCTTGTTGGGCTGCTTTCCATCTTCCTTTCTTTGAGCCATCACCAATTCTTTTTTAGGCTGCTCGGGCACCTTTTCTGCTCCTCGGGCCTCGTCCCAGAGGGCATGCTTTTCTGCTAGGGCGAAGGAATCTGCTAGGGTCAAGTCTTCCTTCATGATCATCTCTCCAAATAGGGGGTGATCTGCGGGGAGGCCCTTCTGAAAGGCTGCACTGGCTATCGAGTCGTCGCATCCCACGATCTTCGCCTTCTCTGCCTTGAACCTCTTCACGTAGTCGCGGAGTGATTCCTTCGGGTTCTTCTTTACGTTGAACAAGTGATCACATTTCTTCTTGATCGAGCGGTAAGACGAGTATTCTTTGGTGAAGACCAAGGAAAGATCGTCAAAGCTCTGGACGGATCGTGGCGGCAAGGTGTGGAACCAATCTTGCGCTTCGCCCTGCAAGGTGGTGGCGAATATTTTGCACATGAGGGCGTCATTACTCCGGTAGAGGACCATTGCACTTCGGTAATGCTTCAAGTGCCTCTCTGGATCTCCATCTCCTTTGAATGAGGTAAAGTGCGGCATGCTAAACTTGCGTGGAGGTTCCGTCTGCTCGATCTCATCCGTGAAGGGGGTTCTGCTTATCTTGGCCATCTCCCGCCGCAATGCTTCATCGGCCGTGTTGCCACGTCGGAATTCGCGCAGCAGCTCGTTGAAGAGCTTCTCCACTTCTTCTTGGATTTGTCTCCGGTGGGGCAGCGGAGCCCTGAGCAGTCCCAAGTCTTGGTCTATCGGTCTAGGCTGCTCCTCCTAGCGCTCCACTTGTCGGTGCCTCGGCTGCCTAGCTGGTGAGGGGTCTCCCCGTAGGCTGCCTGTGGAACTTGAAACGGATCGAGCGGCTGCTCGCCTTCGGGCGTCATGCGGCATCCTCTGAGGCAATGTGGAGTTTGCTCCTCGCGGGCCTAAGCGTGAATGGATGATCTGCCTGCAAGGCTGCTCATGTGATTCTTCAACATGTGGCCCCAACCTTGACCGTATGCTCACTCGCGGACCTAGCCGAGAGTGCACGCTCCTCCTCGCGCTAAGACGGGAGTCCACGCTGTCTAGGGGGCCCAGCCGAGGTTGGACACCTCCCGACTGCTCAGTCTGATTGATCGGCTGCTTGCCAGGACGTCGCCGGAAAGATTCCTCGTCTGCCCTCATCCTACTTCGGGATACCTCGTCCGGAGCGCGTTGGATCTCGGTGCGCTGCAAGAGTCGATTCACCAAGGTTGTCTGTTGTGCTAGGGCGCTCGTCAACTCCATGACTTGTCGAGACAAGTTTTGCTCGCCACTCAGATTGGATGAACTAGATAGGAAGACTCCTTCTTGAGCGGTGGACGGGTGGTTGATTCCGGGCACGAGATTTGGGTTGATCAACGTCAAATCTGTGAAGAAAGGCTGTGGAACTGCTCTCAGCTCAACGGTTGGTCCGGATGGTAGAGATGGTTTCGGGCCGACTCGGGCTGCTTGGGACACCACTGGGGCAGGCAGGGCTGCAGGGGCAGGCTTGGCTGCAGGAGCAGGCTGGGCTGCATGGGCAGGCTTGGCTGCAGGAGCAGGCTGCTCAACACGAGGTGCGCGCGAGTGCGAGGCTTGGACTGCAGCAATGGTACCATGGACCTCGCCGCGGGTGCTCGCCGCGGTGGTTCCCATGGTGGAGCCTCGTGGTAGTGGCGCCATCTCCCCTAGAGCCACATTCAATCTCGTAGATCGCCACGGTCCCACGTCTTGAATGTTTGAATTGTTACTCATCGAATTTTCTAGATTTCTAACCATTATGTATTTTTCTATTTTTTTTATACGCTTTACCAAAGAACTTTTTACAAGTAAAAAATTCTAATAATAAAAACGTACGAAAGAATACAAATGGATTAGAAATTGAAGAAAAAACCTTTGTGCGCGAGAGTCTTTTTCGAGCGTAAACTTCTCCTCTCAATGAAAGCACCAATTTCTGGATGCAATTTTTCTCCTCTTCGGTCTTGGACGATTTTGCACCTACAAAACAATTAACACCTTAGGTTAAGGCCAAAAACCACACGCGCCCACGATGAATGGGCGGGGGGGGCTTTGGCCGAAGAACCTCCGATGCCAAAGTTAGAATTTTAGAGAGAAAAAGTGTTTAGAGTGTTTTCGCCAAAGGATTGGAATTAGGTTTTTGGTGAGAATGGGAGAGTATCGGTCCCCTTTGGAGAAAAGGTGGCCGGCCCCTTGGAGGGATTTTTGGGTGTGATCTAGGTTTAATTAGCCCATTTATTGGCTAATTAAACCAAAAGGGAATGTATTTGTATTTATGAAAAAGGGTTATAATGAGTAATTGGATGATTGGCTTAAAAAAGGAGGAAAAGAGGAAGGAAAATATGGGAAATAAAGAGGGAGTGGCCGGCCCCTCTTTGGAGAGAGAGGGCCGGCCCTTTGGGGTATTTTCTTGGTCTTCAAGGCTAATTTAATTGACAAATCAAGGAAGAATAATCCCATTAATTTGCCAATTATCTCCATTTATGTGGGATAATTGGTAGATTTATGAGATAATTGCCTTAAATGTGGATGGATGAAATAATTCGGATTTGTTTACCTTTTATGTGCGCTTTTGACTTGACCGAAGATAATTACCGGCTGCGCGCGCGTAGGAATTCTGATGCACCTCAAGGGCATTTTTGTCTCCTTAATCCGAAAGTCCACGTGTCGCCTTGTGATTATTTTTGGCTCCACACACTTGATGAAATAGGATTTGGCACCTTGCCACTGTCTCTGACTCCCTCTCTCATCTAACAAAAGAACAACGAAATTTATTTTTTATTTTTTTGCATTAATTTGTTGTTTTTATTTTCAACAGTGACGCTTTGGAAGATAATTTCAAAGGTTGCGAAGGGATTTTAAAAGGTTTGTGAAAGGCAGTGTCAAAAGGCTTGGGAGTTGAAGAATGCTACACAGAGAAAGCTTTTATTTCCCATCTTAATTAATCTCAATTTTCTCATCAATCAAACAAAAGATAGAAAATCAAGTCCTATATCTATCTACGCAAAAGTATCCGGGAAATTGATGGGGTCGGGAGGGATGTCCTTGCAATCAGAAGACGCAGGTAAGCGTCTGAATGCCCAGAAGCAACCCTTTGCAATTCTTGCACCTTAGGAACGGCGGCCATGATCCAACTTTGCTAGGTTTCTTCGGCGGAAGGTAGATTCGGTAAGGGCGTGTCATCTGGGTCATACAACGACATATCCGTTTCTTTCCGAAGCGCGATCTACATCTGTTCATAACATGAATCAGGTTTCCATTGCCATTTTTCAGAGTTGGTGGTTGTTGATGCATGTGTTGGAATTGGAGAGGAAAGACAGAGAGGAGTTGAATCTTAATTTAGTTGGAAGAGAAAATTACCTAGTCAGTTGGAGAACCAAAGAATCGAGTAAAATGGGAGCTTGTTGATTTGACGGAGCAGAAGATCTATAGACATCACAGAGAAAATTACAGACATCACAGAGAGAAATAAATTTGAGATCTATAAACCTTTCCTCTCTCGCAAAACGGACCAAATAAACGGGGAAGCATGACGTTAGGGCAAAATCGGAAGTTCGATAAATTACATTTTTTGGGTTAATTTTGTTGGGCTGGTTTGATATTGGGTTTTATACTAACCATTAAATAAAGTTATTAGGTGAACTTAAAGTTTTGAAACCTTTTTTCATTAGTTTTCTTTTAAAAAAATTCAAAATACCTGCTCCGGACCACTATAGAAAATCTTCCCTTCAAATTATGTTTGTTTAAAGAAAATCAGCAGGTTCTTGTGATTTGAGAATGCAGGGGGGAGTCCCACCAGACATATGGATAGGTCTGTGTGGTTATTTTCATATTTAAAGTTTTCGAACAAACATGAAACTACATGCAGATGCAGCAAATACATAAAAAATACTATTCTGGGAATTAAGTCGAGTGGACCAACTTCGCAACTGCCAATTTTTGTGCTGCAATGCCACCTATGCAATGTGCACTTTCTAAACTTTATTTTAAAAACAACCGCCATTTAGTACTACAATTTAATAATTATTTTTTTTTTGTAAATGAAATGTTTTACGTTCGATTCTCGCCAAAAATATTTATGGTCAATTCTCACCAATTTTTTTTAAAATACTTATGGTCAGAAGTCATTTCAAGAAAAGAACTTCTATTAAGATCACATTGAAATTTTTAATAAATATACAAGTGTTTCTTAAAAAACAACTTGACGTGTTTTTTTTCAAAATAAATAGACAACATGTGTTTCTTCCCAGAAAATTTAAGAGTTCAGTAAATCTTAAAGGGTGAGTCAAGGCCGTACGTAATAGGTTGACACCGGTATTAACTAGTAGGGTTAGTGTTCACTTAAAACACACGTTTTTATACCACAGCTATACATTATCTTTATTATAAATCTTTTAGTTTTCTAAATACATTTGTTGTTTTGTAGCTCACTCGGCATTGTATTCAAGATTCGAACTGTTTATTTTGTAAATCTTCCATCATAAATAATCATTACAAAATGTTGTTCAAATCCAACACATCAAAATCTGCAAATGGCTGGGTTATGTATTTGGTTATGATAAGTTAATGAATCGGCTTTGAGTTTAGAGTAACTTCACGCGATGTCGACACGACACGAACACAATAAAACACAACATTCTACTTCAAATCTATTAGGAAAAGTGTTTCATTGATTGATAAAGAATTACATTATTGGTATATATAGATAGCTATACACTTGCTATGCATATACCAGCTAAGCACAATTAAACAGCTATACATGTGCCAACTAAGCACAACAATACTAACAACCCTACAACTAATTCCAACAGAATCTCAAAGGAGAAATCAAGATAAACTATCCTTAATAGGCCCCCGCAAACTGAGCGTAGGTAGTCGAAGAGAAAGTTTGTCCCGAAGAAGTAAAAATCGAGACTTAGACAAAGACTTGGTGCAGATATCCGCGATTTGATCATGGGAGCACACAAACTGAACCAAGACAGCATGAGAGAGAACCTTTTCCCTTATATAGTGGTAGTCAATTTCCACATGTTTTGTCCTTGCATGAAATAAGGGATTCTTGGCTAAGGAGATGGCTGAAATATTGTCACACCACAATGTTGGAAGACATGGTAGAGATAAGCCAATATCAGCAAGCAATTTGCAAAGCCAAGAAAGTTCAGCAGCTGTGTTGGCTAAAGAGCGATATTCTGCTTCAGTGGAGGAACGAGCCACAGTTGGCTGCTTTTTAGCACTCCAACTGATAAGTGAGTGACCCAGAAAAATGCAATAACCTCCTGTGGACCTGCGATCCAGTGGACAGCCTGCCCAATCTGCATCTGAGAAGGCTTGAACAGTAAGAGAACTGGAAGTTTTTGGGAACCAGAGGCCAAGATCAAGAGAACCTTTGAGATAGCGCAGGATTCGTTTGACTGCCTGGAAGTGAGACTGTTTGGGTTGATGCATGAATTGGCAGACCAAATTAACTGCAAAGGAAATATCAGGCCGGGACCAGGTAAGATATTGAAGTCCTCCGACAATGGATCTGTATTCCTCTGGATTAGAAAGCAAGGGAGAGGAATGATCCAGTTTTGAAGTACTGAGAGGTGTAGTGCACGGTTTGGAACCTGCCATGTTTTTCTTGATGAGGAGATCAAGAATGTACTTTGGCTGTGAAATAAAAATGCCTGAAGAAGACCGTTTGACCTCTATGCCAAGGAAGAAATGGAGAGAACCCAGATCCTTGATGGGAAATAGAGCACTAAGTTGAGCAATGGTGTCCTTGCAGGCTTGAGGAGATTGACCTGTTATTAAGATATCATCCACATAGACAAGGATGAATACCAGCGAAGGATCTTTCTTAACAAAGAGGGAGTGGTCATTCTGGGAACCGTGAAAACCCATAGATGTAAGAGCACCTTGAAGTCTCTCATACCAGGCACGAGGTGCTTGCTTGAGACCATAAAGGCTTTTGTGTAACTGACAGACATGATGAGGCTTAGTAGGGTCCTGAAACCCAGATGGTTGCTGCATGAATACTGTTTCAGAGAGAGTTCCATGTAGAAAAGCATTGCTCACATCGAGCTGATTCAGAAACCAATCATACTGAGAGGCAAGAGTTAGAAGGAGCCTTATGGTGACTGGTTTGGCCACTGGACTGAAGGTTTCTGTGTAGTCTAAGCCTTCCTGCTGATGAAACCCCTTGGCTACTAACCGTGCTTTATAGCGATCAATAGTACCATCAGCTTTCCTTTTAATACGAAACACCCATTTGCATCCAACTAGATTCTGAGATGGGTGAGGAGGAACAAGAGACCAAGTATTTGTATTTACCAAAGCATTAAATTCCTCCTGCATAGCCTGTCTCCAGTGGGAATGTTTTGAGGCTTGGAGATAAGTGGTAGGAAGAAAATCAGAAGGGACTTGAGAAGGAAGTGGATGTTTAGTAGCTGAATAGGCTTTGGGTTTAAAGATACCGGATTTGGACCTAGTTTGCATAGGGTGAGAGTTGTGAGGCAGGTCTGGTGGGATGGTTGAGGGGACAGTGGAAGAGGAAGAAGATGTGGATGGTGGATAAAGAGATTGAGGGTTAGAAACAATAGGAATGGAAGAGGATATAGATAGGGAAGAAGTTGCTGGAGATAGATGGTTGAAAGTGAGAGTGGAGGGTATGGTTGATGAAAAAGTATCAGAGGATAAGCTGGAAGGTAATTCAGGAGAGGTTTGATGGAATGGGAAAGTGAGTTCATCAAAGATGACATGTCTTGAGATGTAGACCTTTCGGGAGTGAATGTCAAGACACCTATAGCCTTTATGATTAAGGCTATAGCCAAGGAAGACACAAGGCTTGCTCTTGGGCTCAAGTTTGGAAGATGCATATGGTTTTAACCAAGGAAAGCACCTGCACCCAAACACCTTCAGTGTAGTATAATCTGGAGACCGTTTGAATAGATTCTCCCAAGGACAGGACCTAGACATAGTAGGCAGCCTGTTGATGAGATAGACAGATGTGAAGAAGGCTTCAACCCAGTAAGTATGAGGAACATGAGAGGCAGCTAAAAGTGTGCGAGCAGTTTCCACGATGTGTCTATGTTTGCGCTCCACACAACCATTCTGCTCAGGTGTGTGAGGACAAGAAAGTTGATGATGAATACCATTATCCTTGAGATATTGAGTGAACACAGAGCTAAGAAATTCACCACCAGAGTCAGAGCGTAGAGTAACAACTTTAGTATGTAAAAGAGATTCAGCAAGAGATTTGAATTCAACAAAAGTTTTGAACACCTCAGATTTACATTTGATAGGGAAGAACCAACTGTAACGAGTGAAATCATCCACTATAAGGAGATAATATCTATAACCAGATACAGAGGGAAGTGGAGCTGGACCCCAAACATCAGTGTGCAAAAGCTCTAAGGGTTTAGTAGTAACACTAGAAACAGAAACAAATGGGAGCTTGGAGCTTTTACCCATGGCACAATTCTGACAGAAAACATTATTCATACTGGTAGAAATAGAAATACTAGTCTTAGAGACAAGTTTATTTAACACTTTGGAAGAGGGATGGCCCAGTCTTTGATGCCAAAGCTCGAGATGGGCTTTAATAGCAGCTGCATAAAGCTTGTTGGAACCAGCATTAACAGAAGCAGAGAATTGATAAAATCCATTTTGTACAGGGCCTTTAAAAAGCGTCCTCTTCGAAGTAAGATCCTTCACGATAAAGTGAAAAGGATAGAGATGAATCGAACACCAATTATCAAGAGTCAACTGATTTGCAGACAATAAATCTTGCTTTAAAGCAGGAACATGTAACATATTATTTAGAGCAAAACAGTGATGAGGAGTATTTAGATATGAAGAACCAGAATGAGAGATAGGCAAACCTTTGCCATCTCCAATGTAGACCTGTTTAGGACCAGTATAAGGTGTAGGATTGTGAAGATTAGCCATAGAACTGGTCATGTGTGAGCTTGCACCGGAGTCAAGAAGCCAGGAAGGAGAGGCATTCTGAGAATTTGAAGCACACATAGCGGTCTGAGAAGTTTGGTGACCAAATTGGGGATTCATACGATGTGGACACGCATAAGCTTCATGATCATTCTGACGACAGATTTGACAAGTGACTCTTTTGCCAAAAGAATTGAAACCAGAGCGACCGCCACGATTATTACGAGCAAAAGAGCGATTAGAATTCGAACGCTGGTTATTGCCACGATAGCCAGAGAAATGTGGCCTGTTCTGTGAAGATCGAAAATGAGACTGATTTCGATCTTGAGAACTTCCTGGATACAGACTTGACTGAGAGGAATTCTGAGCAGGAAAAGCTTGAGAACGAGAATTGGATGGCGGTGTAGGCAGAAGACCATTGGAGGAACCAAGATTCGAATGAAAAGCTTGGAAGACACCAGAAGATGTAGTGGCTTTCTTGCGATTTGCAAGTTGAATTTCTTTGCTAAGAAGCAAGCCATGAAGTTCGTCAATTGTCGTAGATCCGAGACGAAATTGGATCGCATCAACGAAGGAGTCAAACTCAGGCGGCAGACCATGAAGCGTGACAGAGATGAGTTCAGAATCCTCAACCGGAGCACCGGCGCTGGCAAGAGCATCAGCAATCTCTTCAATTTGCTGAAGGTAACATGCAGCAGTGGAATCACCTTTAGAGATGCTGCGAAGGCGAGATCGGAGTTCATGGATATGAGATTGTGAGGCTGCTGCAAGACGCGATTCAAGCTTAAACCATAGCTCGTGGGAGGAATTTACACCAACTGTGTATGGAATCAACGATTCAGAGAGAGTGGAGTTGATCCAGATAAGAATGTTCTGGTCATTCTCATACCAGGCGATGTACGCAGGATTCAAGATCTGATTTCCAGAAACATCACAAAGAACTTTAGGCGGAGCTTCGATTGAGCCATCAATGAAGCCTGTGAGGTTGTAACGACGAAAGATCGGAGCAAATAAGGCACTCCAAGTGAGATAGTTGGTGGTAGTAAGCTTGATTGGAACCATCGAACCGATGTTCTGAATCGTAATCGAAGCTGTAGTGGCGGTGCCAGAGGAATTAGGGCACAGATTTGTCACCAGAGTGTGATGTACTGGTGACGCAGCTTCAGATGAGGGAGAAGCAGCAGACGCCATTGTTGAAGATTAGGGTTGCAGAAAGAAGAAGAAGATGAGCGGAAGAGGAAAGGTTCAAGGATCGACGGAAGAGGAAGTCGGTCGTGAGACAGAGGCGAAAGATACCATATTAGGAAAAGTGTTTCATTGATTGATAAAGAATTACATTATTGGTATATATAGATAGTTGTACACTTGCTATGCATATACCAGCTAAGCACAATTAAACAGCTATACATGTGCCAACTAAGCACAACAATACTAACAACCCTACAACTAATTCCAACAGAATCTCAAAGGAGAAATCAAGATAAACTATCCTTAATAAAATCCAGAACTCATATGTAGTATGTACCCAAAGAGCAAAATAGAGATTGCAGCCTAAGTAGAACCAGTGAAGCGAAAAATTACAAATAACAGGTCTGTTTGCATCTAAAATTGCATCCATTGACTGGTTTGAAATTACGTGGTAAAAATATGATCTCCGACGCATGTAAATTTCAGTCAACTTTTCTGGGAAAATTGTTGCAACAGGAAGGGAGCTCCTGTGGGAGCGTTGATATCGCAGAAGTGTCTAGTAATTTCTTGATTTCGAAACAATTATCAAGAGTAATATGTGCATTAATATGATAGTGAGATGTCTTAAAATGTGAATGCAGTTGATTCTTTTCAAACTAACATGTATATAAAGTAAACTTACATAATTCATTAAAATACGAACAAACAATTTGAATCGACGTCCTCTATCTACATTGATGATATGGACCGGACAATTCTCACACTCCCGATGCAAGCACCTCTGAGCACTAGAATGGACACTAACGAAAAGGAAGTACTTAATATGACATCCTACATAGAGACTAAACTGCTGCAAGAGCCAATAGATTCTGTGGACTTACCAATTTCTCATCGCCCATCTGCAGAGTGAAGGACTCTGCAAATCTGTTGGGCCTTGCAGGAATACTGCCCTTGCTGTCCTCAAGGCTATTATAGCTGACTCCTTGGCTTTCTGATTCTGTCCAAACCTTTAACATCTGAGGTAGAGGTTGGTTGTAATCAATCCTTGAGAGACAATAGGATTCGTCTTCAACTGGTTTCCACTTTTCGACAAGTAGGGACAACACATTCACTGCATGTCCCATTTCAGGCCGATGGCTTGGTTCCCTCGCTGTGCAATGACCAGCTAGTTCAACTATTATCGAGATGCTCTCAAAAGTTTCTTCATTTACTTCAAGAGTTGGATCAATTGTAGCCACAAGCTTCTCCTTGCTTGACTTTATTTGCCAAAACCACTCGGCCAAGTACCTGCTTTCCTCTGGCCAGTTCTCATCAAGCGCCACCAATCCAATTAAAAGTTCCATTAACACCACTCCAAAGCTGAACACATCTGCTTTTGTTGTGATTTTCCCTATCATTGAAATAATTATCATGATTTAGCAAGACATATTATGTAGATCATAAGTAAAAAGTACATAACGACTTGAACAATAAAATATTCAATCATCTGCAGGATATCACATAGAGTCCCTCCATTTCAAGGAAACTACCGGCATTTTTAGCTAAAATAAGATGCAGTCACCAAGTCGCAACCCTATGGAAAAAATCGACAGCCAATAGGACTAGTTATCTTCACTTTGTTTCAATCACATAATAAATGTTTAGTTTAAGTAGCATATTGTCTTCTGATCTCTGAGTGAACACACTTTGGTAAACCAAAAGAGACACAGTACGAGAATTTGATTTGCAGGTCATTATATCACCTTGGGGCTCATTCAGAAGCTATTTATCTCTCTTCTAGGTGAAAAAATAAAAGGAATTTATTTGAATTTACAGCAGTTGTAGACATGTGTTACAAGTACAACGATTCCAAAACCAAATTTGACAGGGGATTCAAAAGAAATCTTACAGGCATATTCAGGTGCAAGGTATCCAAATGTCCCTGCAAGCTTAGTCGCAAAGAACTTCTCCCCATCCGGAGTAAGTTTCACCAACCCAAAATCTGAAACTTTTGCATGAAATTAATCACCCAAAAGAATATTGGAAGATTTGAGATCTCGGTGTATGAAGGTTTGGCAGGCTAAATTATGTAGGTATTCCATCGCTCTTGCAACATCCAACAGAATTATGAGTCTCCTTGTCCAAGATAATGGCTTCAGATTGAAGCTGTTCCAATGGAAAAGATGCCTGCTAAGAGTGCCTTGAGATTTATAATCGTAGACAAGAAGCCTTTCATTTCCTTCGACGGAGTAACTCAAAAGAGAAACCAGATGTCGATGACGAACCTTGGAAAGAACAGCAAATTCTGACTGAAATTCATCCAATGCTTTACTACTGATTACCCCACCTTCCATTCTTTTAACTGCTATTTTTGTCCCATCTTCTAGTTCACCCTTGTAAACAGTTCCAAATCCGCCACACCCTAGCTCATTTTCAGGTGCAGAACCTTTGGTCATCTTTCGAAGAACTTGAAAAGATATGACAAGGTTCCCAGCCTCAATTGTATGAGAGTTCTCTGTTCCACTGCTAAAGTTACTGGCAATAGTCCCAGTTTTAGTTGACAAGCTTCTGGCGGTATCACTAGAAACTGAAACCTTATACATATTTTCTGGATTAGATGGGTCTCTAGGGTGAATCACAACTGAAGAATGAGCCTCCGAGATATCTTTTCTTTTATTACAGCAGTCAATAGACAGACAAATCATCAGAAGAGCCGCAACAGAAAGAACTGCGATTCCAGCCACAATAATAACTGGTTTGGATTTTTTAGAACTTTGCGGTTGAATATCCACTTGGACAGAAGAACCAGATGGATTAGGACTTGAGTGTGTGTAATTGGAGAAGGTGGACTATGGGATAATGGTGTTTTTCCACCACCATATGATGGGTTATCTGATGGACTGTCTGATGGAGGTTGTGACTTGTTGAGCGGAGGCGGGCTTCTAATAATGGAGGAGGGGCAACAGTTTGATTAGCAACTAAAAAAGGATTTCCCTCGGTGATGACGTGACTGTCACAGAATTTTGGTAAAGGAGACTCGATATTGTTTCCACTTATATCCAATAATCTCAAGGAATTCAACTCAGTAAAGTTAGTAGGAACTTTACCACTAATGTTGTTTCCTGGAAGCCTTACATCAATCAAAGAATCTAACTTTGCAAGTGAAGGACTCAAAGTACCAATTAGCTTGCGTCTAGGCAAACTAATGATGGAAACCTTGTCTGTGGATTGCAACTCAATCCCAACCATGGCCCCTCACATGGATTATTACCAGACCACTCAGATGCAAGACTAAATGGATAATTCAAAGCACCAAGGAAATCCAAAAGTGCAGTAACTTCTGGGGCACATTGTAGCCCAGGATCAGTTTGACAAAATGGATTAGAGTTATAAGAAACATTACCGGACTTAAACTTCGGTATTGCACCCATTAGCCGGTTATTTCCCAGGTCCAATTTTGTCAAGCTTCATGTCTGCCAGTGACTGCGGACTCAGACCAATAAGTTGGTTGCCATTATGGTTGAGTTCCTTGAGAGAAGAAAGATCATCAATGTTTGCCGGAATTTCTCATTAAAGTTGTTCCTTTGGAAGCCAAGGTTGCTGAGCTTAGAGAGCTGGTTGAAGTTCCGGGGCAAAGGACCTTTGAGTCCCATTTTCTGAACCTGAATTTGTGTGACTATGTCTCCCTATTGCAGTACACATGAGGCCATGAAGGGCCGCAAGGGTCGTTTTCCATTGTCTGGCCATTCCAAAAGCTCTGAATTCTCCAACCCTTTTCTAAAATCATTCAGAATTTAGATCACCTGGGAAAGTTGCTCCGTAAGCCGCCATGGAAACACACATAATTACAAAAATGCATATACTCCTCCTCCTCCATCTTTTCTCCATAACCAATCAGTCACTACAGAAACAAAACAACAAAACCCCAAAAACCCAACTGGAATTTTACAGAATTCACCAAAACAGACTGTAAAAGCCAAAACCCAGATTCTGAAGTGCTGAGAAAAAGTGATATGGAGAAGAAAATGGGAAGTTTTTTATGGGGGGTGGGTGGGAATTGGGGAAAAAAACCCAGAAGAGAATTCAGAGTTGAGAAAAAGAAAAAGGCTATTAACCCATACCAGTTGGGTACGGCCACTTTTTCGTTCAATTAAAGTTAACCGGAGGGAAAAAGATGATCTTCGAATCTCTTCCATCAAGACCACCGGATCAAGTGATCCGGGTCTTTTATATTTGATCCAATGGTTAAAAACAGAGATCCATTTAAAAGTTCTAATAATTTTAGCCGTTTAATCAAATTTCAAATACCCGGATTACTTGATTTGGTGGCCTTGGTGGAAGAGATCCAGAAAGGATCTCTTTCCATCTGGGAGCTTGGATCAAGGAGTCAAGATGAGGTGGTTTTGGATGGGTGGCACGAGATTTTGCAGGCATTTTTTAGGGGGGGGGTGCGGGTGGCGGCGGTGGCTTGTTAAATGAGTCTAGCTTAATGGCGAAGACGGAAGCGATACGAGGGGCGGTGATGGCTTGTATTGAGAATGGCTTTGAGGTTGTTCAGGTTGAGTCAGACTCCAAATGTCTCGTGGACATGCTCAATGGGAAAATGCAACCTAATGTTGTCCTCCTTGATATTCAGCTTTTGAAGCAACAATTGAGGTCAGTAGAATTTATCTTTACTAAACAGACTTGTAACAAGGCAGCACATCTAGTGGCTTCGTTTGTGGTAAGGGAAGGGCTTTCATTATTGGGATGGTCTTGAGCCTAAATGGTTGTTTAATACATTTGCTTCTAATGTAAACATCTCTATTTGAATTTAATAAATTTCTTACTTTTGAAAATTGAATTGAAAGTAGTGAACTGACTGTTTTGCCTCATATAAGGGTGGCAAGCCTAGCTGACAGTGACAAATCATCATCCAAGTGTCGGCAGTCAGCAGCGAGTGAAAGAGAGAAAGATCTCCTTTTTAATTGATGTATATTAATTAATAATTTTATTAAAAGGGAAAATTAATATTGGTCACTTAATTTGATTTAACTTAAAGTTCGGTCTGAGTACTTAAAAATTCATTAATATGTGTTTATGAATTTGTTACATTGTAGAGCAATCACATTTAGATAATAATACTGTTATAATTTTTCTTAAAAAAAATTAAAAATAAAAGAGATGAAAATTGTAACAGAATTACTTATGAAAAGTCATTCTTCTGCTGCCTTTTCATGTCATGCCACATAAGAATTGAGTTTCGGTTGAAAAATACTAGTGATGTTTTTTTTTTCCGTTCTTACTGATGTGATCTTTTTTATATCTCATTTAAATATGCTCTCTTATGATTCTGTAGTTTGAAATCAAAGCTCCAAATCAACTAGAATTTATAGATCAATGTTTCAATTTTCTTTTGAAAAAATGATATTAGTGTGAAGGCAAAAGCGACAAAAGTGAGAATTTGAGGAATCAAACATTGAATTTAGGAGTCTGATTAGACCTGGCATTCGTGTCGTGTTTTCCGTGTTCGTGTCGTTTTTGTGTCATACCCGATATCTTAACGGGTCGTGTCGTGTAACACCCGTTAAAATAAACGGGTAAAATGACCCGACTCGATAATATTAACGGGTAATATGACCCGACCCGTTACCCGTTAAGGAAATCACATCCAAAACATAAAAACGCATTTTTCTTTTAAGTGTATATTTACATATCCAAAATAAGAGTATATTAAAAAAATATTAGAACATTACAAAATATCAAATGTTCAAAAGATTTGCAAAATTAAGGACATTGGAATATTAGAACATCTTGCACATTTTCGTCCAATCAAACCCTTCAATGTAGAAGTATAAAAAATATAGAAAAAATATATAAACACTCGTAATAACAAGCTTTACAACTTTCGTGAATAGCTTAACTTCGAAATTCGTCACTATAATCATATAAATCATAGATCAAAATTTAACCGTTGATTATTGTTTACATTTACGCTTCATTTTTCTCATCAAATTTTTTTTTTTCAGATTTTTTTTTTTAAAACATGATCTATTAGAGGATGCAAGAAGATGAACGGTTTGGATCGTTGATATTATGTTCAGAGTTTTACGATTAGTGAAAATATTGCTTGATGTTTATAAAGTTTCTACAAACTATATGACATCGACTCATATTTCAGTTAACCGTAAATATCGAAACGTGATAACAAAGATATGAACCGTTCATCTTCTTACATCCGCTAGATGATCATGTTTCAAAAAAGAAAATTTTAAAAATGAAATTCAGTAACAAGAATAAAGCGTAAATGACAATCGACGGTTAAATATAAATTTAAGGTTTTATGGATTATAGTGTTCGATTTTGAAGCTGACCCCTTCATGAAAGTTGTAAAGCTTGTCATTATGAGTGATTGGATATTTTTTTTACATTTTTAACACTTCTATAATAATTTTTATTAATTTTGCCCTCAAATAAAAAACATTATTTATGAGGGTTTGGAGGATTTTAAAAATCTAAACGATAATGTAAGTGTAACCATTATCTACTCGTAGAGGAATAATGATGAATCACAAGTGTTTATATATTCTTTCACATTTTTCATACTTGTATGTATGTCTTCTTAGTTCTTACCTATACAAATACTATACTAGTTTATTTTAATTTTGGACAAGAACATGTTACGTAAAATTTATTATCCTAGTAATGATAATAAAGAACTCTCACAATAAAAATAAATAATGACTAATTTTTTTTTTTTAACTTATATAGAATAATAATACAAAACTATATATTTAATATAGAATATATTGTATATATTAATATGGCTATTGTATTTTATAATAATTTTTTTAGTAATTAAACTTTAAAATTATCAAAATAATTTTTTTCTTAACGGGTCGAAACGGGTCACCCACGTGTATACCTGTTAACGGGTTCTTAACAGGTCACCCGATAATGACCCGATAAGTTATCGTGTTGACCCGAAATTCGTTATTTTCGTGTCGTGTCAGAAACTGCCGGGTCTAAGTCTGATGGCTGCTTACTTATGAGGGAGGGGTCTCCGCTGATTACGGAATCTTTGTCCTTCCTGATTCTCGGACTGGGAAGCTGGAGGAACCAGCAACAACTGAATATCTTGGAGAGTAGCTTTATTTTATGTCACACATATATTTTTTTTTTTAGGTCATACATATTTGATTTATAAAAAGACAATTACTTAGTGGAACCTCATCAAAATCATACAAATAAACAAAAGATAATGCTAGGGAGATCAAATTTTTAAACTAAATTTGCAAATCAAATAATGTATTACTAATAAGAAATAAACACGTTAATCAACATTTAAGTAATAATCTAATCATTAACAACCACATCATTTGGTTTACACAATTTGATTTAAAAATTCAGTCTCCCGAGCATTACCCTAAACAAAATGATACAAAAAAAAGGAAGAAAATAGTTGCAAACAAAGATTTATACAAAACACATTAACAAATGGTGCTCCTACCCCTTCAGAGTTTTTCTTTTTAAATACCAACAATATATTTACCCTAACAGATGAAGATTTGAGCTAAATCATATAATAAATCAATTATATTAATTTGATATCTAACTCATCCACACCAGAGTTAAACCGAAGACCTCATATTTACAAATGGAGAAACACACCGCCAAAACCGTAGTGCATATCGTTCAAGTTAATTAACTGATAATATTACATAAACAAAGTAAACACAATGAATTATGTTTCTTTTTTATTTTTGCTGTACCGTCGAAAGTGTAAACAAACTGGGAATTTTTTTTATTTTTTTTATTTTTTTGTGAAATGTTGCTTTATTCCAACACAATAATTCCACAAGAAAATGTCCAGATACAAACACATAAACAAAAAAAAGAGCCTCAGAAGCAACAAAAGAGCCCTAAACAAAAGTTGGAGCCCAAAACTAACTGGGATTCATAACCTTTTGGAAGTCCACATCTTGATGAGATAAACAAGAAGAGGCAAGTTATGTCGGCATATATGGCACACAAGACTCTCTTTACTAGTAAAAGGAATCGAATAAAGGACCATAAATGCTTGCATTAGGTAAAGCCCATCCGACCCAAATCGAAAATAGCCCTAGTTGCGATGAAGGATTTTTTTATTTTTTTATTTTTTATTTTTACAAGACATATGTTAAACTATTTTGATTTATGAAAATAGAGATTCAAACTTAGATACAAAAGAACAAACATATTACAGTGGCTAACTAACCTAACTGTTATAAAAGCTTATTAATTAATTGATTTGTTTGTGATACAAGAGTAAATCCCTACCCTATGAGCGTACCAGTGCCAAACATGGGTCCAACTTAGCGCGGGTTGGATGATCAACCCAATCCTAACCTAACTTTCAAAATTTGGGTTTAGATTTGGTTCGAGTTCGTGCGAGTTTAGTCGGACTTGGGTTTTAATTAGGTTTGGTTTATTTGGGTTGAGTTCGGGTTCGCCCAATTTTATCGAGTTCAATCTTATAACACCTTATTGTGCATGATTTTTTCAAGTTTTGGACCAAACAATGTCAACTAGTTAAAATTTCATTTTCACATCATCATCCACACAAAAGTGAAAGCAAACAACTTGGAGACTATTTATAATGTTTCAACCATTTAAAGTTGAAATAAAATTACAAGATATATTAGGGGTGGGCAAACGGGTCTAGGAACCGCGGGGCGGGCCGGGTCTTACCGGTTCGGGGCGGGTATGGGGCTGGTCCAAGTTTTGTAAACTCAAAACGAAGCGGGCGGGGCGGGTTTAAATTTCTAAAAAACCGGTTACCCAGACCGGACCGTTTTCACTGTCCATTATATGGAGATTAAATCTCTACCGTTCATTTCTACCACTCAGACTCTCGCTTCCTCTCTCTACTTTTCCAGGATCCATGCTTCTCTCTCAAGATGGACTCTCGCCTCCCACCGCTTCCTCTTCGCCTACTCCACCGCTCACTCCTCCTCAGGGACGAAGCCAGAAATATGTATGAATGGGGGCATTGTTAAACAACAAAGTCACAAAATAAAAAGCTGGAGAACTAAACAATATCCCTCGCCGCGTGTTCATGATTTGAAAGCGTTGCATGACAACTTCATTATCAATACCATCAAATATCTCTCTATATAAAAGTAACCATGTTATCATTCATCTATTTATCTCTCATCCGATTTCTCAATCGATTCTTCGGAAATTTCATGGTCGAAAATGCTCTTTCAACATTGGTAATTGCAATTGAAAGACTTAATACTAATGTCACAAGCAAGTAAACAAGTTATACACCTTACTAATGTCACAAGCATGTACATTTTTTTTTTTCTTTCCAATAAACTAAGTGGGGGCATCCGCCCCCTCTGAGCCCAAGGTGGCTCCGTCCCTGCTCCTCCTCTCGTTAAAGCTACGGGATCTTCATCGGCGCTACCCCTACCCCATCTTCTCCGTTCACTCCTCCTCTGATTCAACGCACTTGACTTAATCATGGCCTCGTTCACTCTGCCCGAAGACGACTCGGTCCCGACTACCAGGTCAACTCGCCCGTTCGACGACGACGGTTACCTGGGCTGCGACCCCCGACTCTCATCCCAGCGATTCGAATCCTTCGTCGACTCCGAGTCGCTCAAGGACTCCGCCACCGATTCCCAATATTCCACGGCTCCGCCGCAGACGACGCTTCCGCCACTCAGCCGGCGTTGGAGGCCTTCTCTTCTCCCTCGATCTACGCCGAATCGAACGGCCAGGGCTTTTATGGAGGGTTGGCGGGTCTGAAGATCCGATTTTGCCGCCTTCGTCGGATGCTGCTTGAGGACGGCTTTGCTCTCAGAGAATGGAGGAGGTAGGGTCTCGAATTCTGATTGTTTTCGATTGGACCGATAGTTCTGGTTTAGCAATTAAATTTTGACTCTTTTGTGCAATTTAGTTGAAACTTGAAAGTTGTTGGTTTTGATTTGGCTTGATCTTTCTGTTGCTGAGAAATTGAGTGGAAGTTGTTGTTTTGATTTCAGTAATTTTTAAGAATTGCATGTGTGGTGATCAGTAATCATCTTTCTGATATCAAATCTTTATGAATTTAACGTGCCGATTGTTCGTATAAGAATGTGGAGTTGAATTCGAATCGAAAAAAGACTCATGATTGTTGTCAATTTGTAGTTATTGACTATCAGATCGTCGATTCAGTCTCCTGATTCAATCTCAGTGAGGAACTTCTGAAAATTTCAATATCATGCTTCATCTCATTATGCCCAGAACCGAAAAGAAAAAAAGAAAAGAAAAAGGTAATTAGACCCGTGGACCATCCCGAACCGGCCCGTTTCTAACGGGCCGGGTTAGGTTCGGTTCCCAAACTCAAAATCCTTCTACCCGTCCCGGCCCGCCCCGTTACATTTTAAACGGGTACAGATCGGTTCCTCCAAATTTGGGCCCGGCCCGACCCGTGCCCAGCCCTAAGACATATATCAAAGCTTCAACCAAAAGAAATTTAAAAGTAACACTATCATTCATTATCTATATGAAAACTGACAATAAACTTCAAGTATAATATGAAGTGGAATAAGTAATTTGCGCATGAGTGAATTCGAGCTCAAAATCGGGTTGGATTTGAGTTGAAATTGGCGGGCAAGAACATCAACCCAACCCAATAAATGATTGGATTGAGATTAGGTTGGGTTTGGACGAGTTTTTTTCTTCATTCTAACCTGAGCCGATTGGGTTTGAAATCGGATTAGGCATGGACATATTCGGGTTGAATTAACCCAAGTTTCACCCCCAAATGAACTATTAAGGTTTTATCACAAATTGTCTTTAAAATTAACCTAACTCATCATTTTGGTTCCTTAATTTCAAAATCGACCAATTTTGTCCTTTAAATTTACTACTACACATCAATTTGGTCTTTCCGTTGGGATTCCATCAATTACTCAATTAATGTGATGATGTGGCATATATATGGATATCATTACCAATTAAACAATGCCATATGAATTTCCATAGGTGTTATTTTTTTTAAACTAATGTAAAAAACCATAAACCTGAATAAATAAATAAATAAAGAGACAAACAAAAGAAAAACTAGAAAACAAAAAAAAAAGGGAGTTGACGGTACAAGAAAGTTTCAATGGTTCAATGGTATCGAGAGTATCTCTGAAGAGCAAAGACAAGACGACGACCAACGACTTAGGACTGGTTTGGTATTGCTGTGCTTTGAAAAAAAACTACTTCTGTTGTGCTGTGAGAATAAACAGCTGCGAAATAAAGCAGCAGAGTGCTTGGTAAACTTTTTTGTAAAAGTGCTTTTAAAAAAAAACAATATTATAGTGTTTGATAAAATTTTATGTAAAACAGATGTGAAAAAAAGCTGGTTTTTCAAAGTTGGGTTTTGCAGCTTTGTGTTTTTGGCTTTTTTTTCGCCAAAATATGTGAAAAAAGCTGAAGCTGAATGTTTACTAAACATAAAAAAGCTGAGAGCTTTTTTTTATAGCCATTTTTTTCAGAATCACCTTAGTACCAAACTAGGGCTCAGAGGAGTGCTCGGTGGTTCTCTCCGTGCAGAAGTGGAGCACGTGGAAGACCAAGGTCGTCACCCACTATTGCTTCATTCATTCCGAACTCACTCTTGCCGCAACTTAATTATCTTATTAGCTCCGTATGATTGTATCCTGATCAGATCCTTCACATTCTATTATCCATCTTTGATATTATCTCTGATGAGTTAATCAGTCGGTGCCTATTCGTCTAATCAACATAGTATGATTCAAGGATCTGGTCTATATTGTTCAGGGATTTCATGTATATGTTGAGGGCAATTAATTTTAGTAATTAGGTTCGAGAAATTAATGTATGCTTTACTTAAACTGATCACTAGTACAAAAACATACTTGCTCGAAGGGACTTTGCGCAATGGAGCAAATTAGGTTGCGCAAGGATATTTTGCGTAACGTTGACAACTAAGCGTCACGCAAGGACATTTTGCGTAACGGGACTTTACGCGGCTTAGACAGCCGTCGCGCAAAACTGTTTTGTGCGACGAACGTGAACCTTCGTGGCGCAATGTTTGGAAAAAACGGTAAAAGTCTTCGTTTGGAGCCAAAATCTTGTGCGCGCAACGCACCAACCAATGCGTCACACAAAGGAAGTTTACGCGACGCGGTTTGTCCGCTGCGCAAAGTGTTTTTTGTACTTTATTTAAGTATAACATAAGATTTTTGTGGTATCCACTAGTGTAAATATTTTAAATTGAAAATCGAGTTCTTTCATTGTATTTATATAGGGTCAAGAAGTGTAGCTGTGAAAAAATCATCAAAATCGGACTTAAAACTACCGTTAAATCGTGATTTTTCATTTATAACCGTCGAAAAGTTTTGTCTCTTTACTTGATCTCTAAACGTTTAATTTTTGGCGTATGCGATCTCAAAGTATATATAAACAAGTTTGATGGTTGGATCGCTGAAACTAGTTTCGTAGAAAAACAATAGATTCACTACCACTTAAGAGTTTATTTATACTTTCATTAAGTATAACATAATATGTTGTGGTACCTACTAGTGTAAATGTTTTAAATTGAAAATCGAGTTCTTTCATTGATTCATATAGGGGTCAAGGAGTGTAGCTGTAAAAAATCATCAAAATCGGAGCTAAAACTACTGTTAAATAGTGATTTGTCGTTTATAACCGTCAAAAAGTTTTGTCCCGTTACTTGATCTTTGGACGTTTGTATTTTTCAATTTTTGGCGTATGCGATCTCGAAATATATACAAAGAGGTTTGATAGTTGGATCGTTGAAACTAGTTTCGTAGAACTCTAAACCCTTGTCAAAAAAAGAAAAAGAAAAAAAAGGGTTTGCACGACGAAGAATTAACCTGCGTTGCACAAAAATATTTTGCGCAACACAGGTACTATCGCCGCGCAAAGACCTTTTGCGCGACACGGTATGTCTGTTACTCAAAGTGTTTTTATACTTTATATAAATAAACATACGATGTTGTGGTATCCACTGGTGTAAATATTTTAAATTGAAAATCGAGTTCTTTCATTATATTCATATAGGGTCAAGGAATGTAGTTGTAAAAAATCATCAAAATCTTAGTTAAAACTACTGTTAAATCGTGATTTTTCGTTTATAACAGTAAAAAAGTTTTGTCCCGTTACTTGATCTCTAAACGTTTGTTTTTTGCCATTTTTGGCGTATGTGATCTAAATATATATAAACAAGTTTGACGGTTGGATCGTTGAAACTAGTTTTGTAGAACGCGTATCCCATCAAAATAATAGATTCACTAACACTTAGAGTTTATTTATACTTTCATTAAGTATAACACAAGATTTTGTGGTGCCCACTAGTGTAAATATTTTAAATTGAAAATCGAGTTTGTTCATTGTATTCATATGGGGTCAAGGAGTGTATTTGTAAAAAATCATCAAAATCGGAGTTAAAACTACTATTAAATCGTGATTTTTTGTTCATAACCGTCGAAAAGTTTTGTCTCATTACGTGATCTCTGAACGTTTGTTTTTTGCTATTTTTGGCGTAAGCCATCTCAAAGTATATATAAACAAGGTAGATGGTTAGATCGTTGAAACGTTTCATAGAATGCATATCCCATCAAAACAATAGATTCACTAACACTTGGAGTTACTTTCATTAAGTATAACATAAGTTTTTGTGGTACCCACTAGTGTAGATATGTTAAATTGAAAATCGAGTTCTTTCATTGTATTCATTTAGGGTCAAGGAGTGTAGTTGTAAAAGATCATCAAAATCGGAGTTAAAACTAGCGTTAAATGTTATTTTTCGTTATAACCGTCGAAAAGTTTTGTCCCATTACTTGATCTCTGAACGTTTGTTTTTTGCGATTTTTGGCGTATGCAATCTCGAAGTATATATAAACAAGTTTGACGATTGGATCGTTGAAACTAGTTTCGTAGAATGCGTATCCCATCAACACGATAGATTCAATAACACTTAGAGTTTATTTATACTATCATTAAGTATAACATAAGATTTTGTGGTACCCACTATTGTAAATATTGTAAATTGAAAATCGAGTTCATTCAATATATTCATATAGGGTCAAGGAGTGTAGCCGTAAAAAATCATCAAAATCGGAGTTAAAACTACCGTTAAATCGTGATTTTTTCGTTTCTAACCGTCAAAAAGTTTTGTCCCGTTACTTGATCTCTGAACGTTTATTTTTTGCGATTTTTGGCATATGCCATCTCAAAATATATATAAACAAGTTTGACGGTTGGATCGTCGTATCCCATCAAAACAATAGATTCACAAACACTTGAGAGTTTATTTATAGTTTCATCAAGTATAATAGAAGATTTTGTGGTACCCACTAGTGTAAATATTTTAAATTGGAAATCGAGTTCTTTCATTGTATTCATATAGGATCAAGGAGTGTAGCTGTAAAAAAAATCATCAAAATTGGAGTTAAAACTACCGTTAAATCGTGATTTTTCATTATCATCGTGGAAAAGTTTTGTCCCGTTACTTGATCTCTGAACGTTTGTTTTTTGCGATTTTTGGCGTATGCCATCTCGAAGTATATATAAACAAGTTTGACGGTTGGATCGTTGAAACTAGTTTCGTAGAATGCGTATCCTATCAAAACAATTGATTCACTAACACTTGGAGTTTATTTATACTTTCATTAAGTATAATATAAGATTTTTTGGTACCCACCAGTGTAAATATTTTAAATTAAAAATCGTGTTCATTCATTGTATTCATATAGGGTCAAGGAGTGTAGTTGTGAAAAATCATCAAAATCGGAGTTAAAATAATCGTTAAATCGTGATTTTTTTGTTTATAACCGTAGAACAGTTTTGTCCCATACTTGATCTCTGAATGTTTTTTTTTTTGCGATTTTTGGCATATGCCATCTCGAAGTATATACAAACAAGTTTAATAGTTGGATTGTTAAAACTAGTTTCGTAGAATGCGTATTCCATCAAGTTCAATAATATATATATATATATATATTTATTAAGTAGCTTTAAATTTATGGGTTTATATCACAAATGGTCCCTGAAATTGACCCCATCAATCAAGATGGTCCCTGAAATTGAAAATCGATCAATGTAGTCCCTGAATTTTAACCCCGCGAATCAATGTAGTCCTTCTGTTAGTGTTCCGTCCAAATTAACTTTAAAAAAGGTTAGAGAACCAATTTTTCATGGTAAAATGACCAAAAATAACTCTGTTACTTATAATTTTACTTGATTTTCTTTTAAAAAAAAAGAATGGAGCTAACCTAGTTAGAATTCGTTTTTTACTTGATATTAAAAAAAATTAAAATTTCCCACTTTTTTTGTTTTTATTTTAGTTTTAGCACCAAATCCATGAAAAAATGGAGAGAAAAGTGAAGATGAAAAAAGGAAAAGAGAGGTAGTAAGTAAAATTATAAGTAACGGGGTTATTTTTGGTCATTTTACCATGAAAAATTGGTTCTCTAACATTTTTTAAAGTTAATTTGGACGGAACACTAACAGAAGGACTACATTGATTCACGAGGTTAAAATTCAGGGACTACATTGATCGATTTTCAATTTCAGGGACCATCATGATTGATGGGGTCAATTTCAGGGACTACTTGTGATATAAACCCTAAATTTATTTATTTTGTACGTATAACACTTAAGTAATTGAATGGTATGTATATTTATTAAGTAGCTTTAAATTTATTATTGTAGTTCGGATCGAGTTTTTGTTAGGAAAATATATTATTATGGGTTTTATATAAAAAAAATTGAATTTGAAGGGAGTAAAGTCACATTTTCAGTAAATTTTATAATAAACTTTTTATTTTTATTTTTATTTTTAAATATAACTTGCGCAACGCCAGGATAGGGTCATTGCACAAAAACACTTTGCGCGACGCCATGATGGGGTTGTTGTGCAAAAACACTTTGCGCGACGTCATAATGTATACATGCGTCGCGCAATTTGTTAAAATTTTGGCGGTGCAGTTGTAAAAAATTGGCTTTTTTTTTAACTTTTCCCAAATTTTTCCCACTGGTCTCTCTTCCCCCCTCTCTCTCTCAATTTCTCTCTTCCCTCTTGCTCATCTCGCCCCCTCTCTCACTCCGTCTCGTGTAGCCTTCCTCCCGACTGCACCCATCCATGTATCTATCTTTTCTTAATTTTTTTTTTCTTCTTTCTAAGGTCAAAATCAGGCTTTAATGCCTTAATTTGAAGATTTTGGTATTGTAATTAGATTCAATTTGGAAAATTAAATTAGAAATTGGGGGGTTTAGTGTTAAATCGAATTTTAGGGTTAGAAATTGGGGGTTTTAATGTTAAATCGAATTTTGGAGATTTTCACTTGGACTAACAGCTCAAACTAGTAGTCAAACTAGAAACATTGGACAAAGTAATACCACAGGTTCTTAACATGCTAATCTCTTATATATCACTTGTAGTCTTGTTTATAGTTCTCAACTGATGAGTTTGATTATTCGCAGGATGGCTCTCTAGATCCTGATTCTTTGAGCACTAGCATTAGCAGTGATATAGAACCTCTTCCAGGCCTTGCATCCATACTTGAAGATCTAGTACAGGAAGATGGGTAAGGTTTTTGCATTTTTTGGTTTATGAAGAGCTATTTCTGAATATTTTAATGGCTTTGATTGAGAGACAATATTTATCTCAACATAAACTGCTGATAGTTACCAAAAACTATATTTTGTCAGAACTTCTACAAAGTGTGAATAAAGAAATAAATGATTAACTACCGAACTTCATTCACGAACTCATACATGGAATTGAGGCCACAAAGATGACTTTTTTGGCAACAAACTAGTCCAGCCTCTTTTGCTTCTCATTAGATAAAAGTTAATTCATTATAATTTTCAAATAAATTATTTCAAAATTCTACTTTTAAGCATGAGCTTGCACTCCGTCAATTAGCACAACATGGTAGGTGAATTTGTCTGATCCTAGATAACATCTTTATGTCTTAGACTTTCTACTTATATACATTGGGTATTTATATCACAGGGTGAATGCGAAGGACATGATTAGTGGAGGTGCCTTCTGGGAGCTAGTTAGAATTTCCCGATACTGTTCACGAGAGGACATAAGGAGTCTTGCTCATCGGTCTTTGAATTCAAGCCCGACTTTCCGTGCTGAAATGCGACGGTTATGGATAGACCACTGATTAGCAGGCAGTGTGATGGGCTGCTCTGAATATATCTTATTGCCTCTCCAGTCAATGAGAGAGGCGCACACAAATTTGTGATGCTTCTGTATAGGCTTGGTCAAGAATTGAGTCCGGGAGGCCGAAGCAGCATCCCAGTTATCGGCCCAGGACTATAAGATAAGTATGATCTTACGGGCCTTACAGATGTCCGGCCTTCAAATCCCGATGCCAGCACCTAATCTTGCACCACCTTCGACCTCCCAGCCACTTCGCCCAGCCGATACCCAGTAGCCCGATGCATCAAACCTAGATGACTACTTGTAGTTTTTTCTTTTATGTTTATAATTAAATACTTTTTCTTGGTTTATTAATTATTGTTTATAATTTAATTACAATATTTATAAAAAAATTAAATAAAAAATATTTTTGCCAAAAAAAAGAAAAAAAAAGGGTTTGCACAACGAAGAAGTAACTTGCGTTGTGCAAAGAGCTTTTGTGCGACGTAAGGTGTCTATTCATTGCGTAAACCCTGCTTTCATTGCCTTTGAGCGACGAAGGTTTCATTGGGTTAATTTTCAGGCAACGTTTTTTGACTTTGTGTGACGAAGGTACCTACGCCGCAAACTGTTTTTTGTACTAGTGTGACTAATGGGCACTGAAGTTGTGGCGTTGGCGCACGAGGGAGGAAGAGGGGGGAGGGGGTGGTGGTGGCGCGACTGGTGTGGAGGTGGGGTCACGTGAGGTAAAAAGGGGAAAAATTGAAGGATTAGTTTTTTTTTTTTTAAGGAAGTTTTATGTCCGAGAAAGTTGGAGCTGGTTTTTTGGGGCATTTGCGCACTAAAAACCTAGGGTTGTGACAACGGCTATTACTGGGGATTATGGCAGTCCGCCAATGATTTTTCTGGAATTGTAGGGACTTCTAGCTTTGGGATTTGTGAGGGGTAAAGGATGCTATGGAGGATCCTGATGCGGAAGGAGTAATGGAAGAGTTAGGGCAGAGTTTGGGAGAGAAGCTTCATCTCACGGATAAGGAGAAAGATAGGGTTGTGATCGATAGGAAGGACGTGGACGAGGCGCTGATTGACTTCCACTATATGTTGATGGCAGATGTTCTAACTGAGAGGGTGGTTCAATGTGAGGCGTTTATTGATCGATTAATGTCATTATGGCGGGGAAAGGAAGGAGTATCTATTCGTGATATTGGTGATCGTAGGTTTTTGGTTAGGTTTGTGGCTAAGCGGGATATGCAGCAGCGGGTGCTCGACTCAGAGTTCCCCTGGACTTTCCGAGATGACTTTGTTATGGTGGACGACTGCACTAATAGGAGAGATGAGCAATGGAAGTCATTGTCGTTGAGAGTCATGCGGTACAAATTCACAAGGCGCTACCGCTTAGTATGACTGCTGCGGTTGCTATTGCGATTGGAGGGAAGGTTGGTACTGTGATTACGGTGGACAAATTGTCAAGTCGTGAATGTATTGGAACATTTCTACGAGTACGTGTTCGCTTTAATCTACTGGAACCATTGATGCGTGGGTTACGTTTCCGAATGATGGACGAGTGCGGGTTGACCTTAAATATGAAGGATCCCCTAACTACTGTTTTTACTGTGGAAAGCTTGGGTACGTGAGTAGGGTGTGTAGAGCACATGGGGTACTTGGGTAGCAAAGTATGTATGAGGAGGGAGTTAGACATGCACAGGGGGACCGACTGTCACATGATGGATTGGAGGCTCGCATTGACCTGCGAGGTAATGCACGAAATTCGCCGTCACAAAGATCGAATGGCCAGAGTACGGGGGAAGGAAGCTGGAAAACCAAGGAGACAGCAAGTGATAGTGTTTGTAGTCGGGAGTGGTCGCAAGGGGACATAGGGTTGTGTGACAATGAGGTAGGGTTGGACAGGAGGGTACTGCTTCGTCACCGTTGAAATAGAAAAAACATATCAGTAGGGCTGGAGAAGGAAATGTGAAGCTAAATGATGTCATGGCTCAACTTTAAGAGGCGGAAAAGTTGGCTCTTAAAGCGAGAGAAAGAGCCTTCCATGCGGGGCTCATTGGGGGTGGGGGGTCATTGCGCTAGGGACGGTAAATGTTGAGTTGTTTGATTTTATTGAACCAAAGGGGAGAGAGGTAGGGGCCTGGAGAAAGGAGCAGGCAGGGGATAAAAGTGGATTTAAACTTGCCAGCTAGTATGGAGGATGGAATAAGTCAGGGTGCTGAGCAGTAGAGGGCGTTGAATGTAGGGGTAGCATGTGGGGAATGAGGTTGAGGAGGTTATGATGGAGAATGTGCAAATTGGCACTCATAATTTGGACCCTTTCGATTTGGGTCCAATCGTCGTTGCTGTGAGTAGGGAGAGTAGGAGACGGAAAATGAGGATCACGAAAGTGGAGTAAAAAATAAAGGAAATAAAGGTGTAGGGCGGGGAGGGGAGTAGTGTACGTAGTAAGCGCTCTTATTTTTTTTTAAGGAGTAAAAAATAAAGGAAATAAAGGTGTAGGGCGGGGAGGGGAGTAGTGTACGTAGTAAGCGCTCTTATTTTTTTTTAAGGAGGAGTCTAGCAATTGTTCGGGGGGGGGGGGGGGGGGGGGGGGGGGGGGGGGGGGAGTTATGTCTTCACGGGCGCCATAAAAACACTATGTTGGAACTGTCAAGGAATTAGGGGTTCCTTGACAGTTGACGCCTTGGTGGAGCAGGTGCGACTTCACAACCCTAGGGTAGTGATTTTACTTGAGACTACAAACAAAAGTGATCTATACAAGTATTTGATTAAGTTATTACGAATGGACTTTATGCAACCGGTTGAACCAAAGGGTATTGGTGGTGGTTTATGTGAGTTTTGGAAAGAGGAGGTGTCTATTTCTAGCATTGTTTGGAATAGTTTTTTCATTGAATTAGGCTTTGGAGGGGATCCAATTTATTTGAATTGGAGGATGTTGGCTGTTTATGCAAGTACGGACGATAAGCGAAGAAGTGCCCAGTGGAAGGAGCTTAGCTGATGGATTAGTTGCTGGAATGGGAAATGTATTGTTGAAATTGTTCCTCAGGTAGAGTAAATAGATAACGGGAATATGAATTGACAAGGATTTCAATTCCAAATCAAACTAATAACATCTTGCAGCAGAAGTAAATTAACACAAGGATTTTTGTACCCAATGGTACGAGGAAAAAACCCAACCGGGAAAAACCTCTAGAATCCACTAAGAATGGACAATTACAAAACTCAAGAAGATAAACTCTAAACAAGAATCTACCCAATACTTTTGTCTTGTTTTACTCTGTCCTTGCTTGAACTCTTTCGAATCGATGATCCTCACGAACAAGCATGCCAACACACAGCTTTCTTTGCACACAACTTTCAATATGGAATATGAAATATGAAGATGCGAACTAGAAATAAAAAGCTTCACAAAGTTGCTTTATCATTCTAATTCACCATGAACTCACCTTTGCTCCTCTCAACATAAATCTCTCAAATCAGTTTTTTTCCCGAGAGCTGGAAAACAAAGGTCTTCAAGCTTTGTTTTATAATCAAGAGAAACCACGTTCCCAAAAGGGTAGGAAAGAAAATAGAATTGATTTTAAAACAATTTTGCTGATTGATTTTATTATGAATTTCATTCCTAATAAAACTTAATCACAAAAATATAGTTTTCCTAATATGATATGGAAATGCAAATTACCTTGTAGACGTGGTCAACCCTTGATCTGCTCAATCTGGATAAGTCTTGTGCCCCAAATTAATTTGCCTAAATCTACCAAATGAGGACACAATTACACGTCTAGGAAATTAGCCAATTCCTAAGTAAATTCACATTTACAATTGTGATTGGGGATTTTAATGATATTGTGGATGATGAAGAGAAGGAAGGAGGTAAATACCGTTCTATGGTGAGTACGAAGGATTTTCGAGATTTCTTGGCAGAAAATGGGCTTGTAGACTTGGGGTTGAAAGGTTACCCTTTTACATGGAGGAATAAACGCGATGATGGTTTGATTCAACAAAGGCTCGATAGAGGTGTGCAACTTCTGGGTGGATGGATATGTTTCCTAGGGCGAAGATTAACCATGGGACATTGGAGGGTTCAGATCATTCCATGCTTGTTCTCTTTTCCGACGGAACTATTATGAAAGGGTCGCGACTTTTGTTTTCTATGACTCTAGGTGGGGGAATATTCCGGAGTGTCGTGATATCATTGCGGAAGCCTGGCAGGAACAGGTGGATGGCTCATTGGCTTCTAAAGTGAGTGAGAAATTGAAGGGTACCAGGCAAAGGCTATGTGCATAGAAAAAGTCTACGAAACCGAACTCAAAACGACGCATTGCGGAACTTAGGAAGGAGATTAGGAAGGGGATTGGGAACCCTTTAGTTCAGTAAGAGTAGATAAGGGCTAAGGAAAATGAGTTACTGATGGCTATTAAAGAGGAAGAACATTACTAGAAGGTGAAATCGAGAATCCGAGAGGGTGAGAAAAATACAAAATGCTTTCATGCTCAAACTGTACAACAACGAAAGAGGAATAATCAGTTACATGGGCTAGAAAACAATACTAGATTATGGTAGAAGACTCAGTCAAATATGCAGGAAATAGCAGTTGATTATTTTACAGCTTTATTTCAGTCAATAGGCTTACTGCTAGGAGGGGCAATGGCGGCTTGTGTAGGGCCAAAGGTGAATGCTCGGGGTTAATGAGGAATTTATCTGTTCGTTCTCCGACGAGGAAATTCGGGAAGCAGTGTTTCAAATTTCGGCAACAAAATCACTTGGATCAGATGGATTTACGGCTGGGTTTTTCCAGGACCATTGGGATGTGGTGGGAGTGGATATTATTTTTATTGAAAGCTTTCCATCATTCTGGGGGATTGCTTCAGATGGTTAATCATACACATATTGTACTAATCTCGAAGATGAAGAATCCACAGCGGATGACTGAGTTGAGACCTATTTCTCTATGTAATGTCGTATACATGATCATTGCTAAGATCTTGACGATGAGATTAAAAAAAGTGATTGGTCAGATTATCAGTCCAAATTAGTTGGCATTTGTGTCGGGCCGTCAAATTCATGATAATAGTTTGGTAGTATATGAAATTTTGCATTCTCTAAAGTAGGGGGGGGGGACGGTGTGGATAGTAGTATGGCAATTAAATTGGATATGGCAAAAGCCTATGATTGAGTGAAGTGGGGTTTTTTTTATGGAGGTTATGGGTAATTTAGGATTTCATCCTAAATTTTGTGATTGGATTTAGGAATGCATCTCTACGGTGTCTTACAGTGTTATGGTACATGGTGTTCCATCAGGTTAATTTTGACCTGAGAAAGGCTTGCGGCAGGGAGATTCGATGTCACCATTCATATTTCTTCTCTGTGTGGAAGCTCTTTCATCATATATTAGGAAGCATGAGGTGGAGGGATTGATTAATGGGTGCAGATTTCGACGGATGCGATACCTATAACCAACGTGCTTTTTGAGGACGATTCAGTGTTTTTTTTGTAAAGCTGATGAGATAGAGGCCGATCAGGTGGTTAAAATTTTGGAGGATTATGGAGAGTCTTCTAGGCAAATTATTAACTTGGAGAAAAGTTAAATATTCTTTGGGAAGGGTTGTCCGAAGAAACAAAAGAAGCGAATTGTTACAAAAATGAATATTCAAGTTAGAGATGGTTTCGACAAATATTAGGGATTTAGGAGGACTTTGGGCACTTGAAGAAGGCAATGTTTGAATCGGTGCTTGAGGTATTAAAAGCCAAACTGACAGTTGGGCCGAATAATTTCCTCCCCCCCCTCCGCGTAGGTAAGGAAGTGTTGATTATATCAGTCGTTATGGCGATGCTGAACCATGCTATGGCATGTTTAAAATTGCCGGTGGGTACTTGTAAGGAAATGGAGCGTGTTATTTCACAATTTTGGTGGAGAGGGCAATCTAAGACGAAAGAGTGTCATTGGATAGCATGGGACAAATTGACGATGAGTAAGAAGTTTGGTGGGTTGGGTTTTCGAGATTTAATCAGACTTAATTTGGCTATGCTTCCCAAGATTAGTTGGAGGGTATTGCATAATCCTAACTCGGTTTTTGGGATTTTACTTTGGGACAAATACTTCCCCAACTCCTCCTTTCCTGAGGCCAACAAACGTAGCAAATTGTCGTGATGGAAAGGCATTTTGTTGGGGTGGCAAGTTTTGGTCTGTGAGCTCCGATGGCGGGTTGGCAATGGTGAGTCTATCAGGGTGGCTAGCGATCCCTGGATACCGAAGCCTCATTCTTTTAAACCGGTGCTGCGGGATGGGACCCCTAGTTTAAGGATGAATAAGATTATCGTACTGATAGACAGGGGTGGAAAAAGTAGGAGCCGGCTGCCATGTTTGCACTAGAGGATGTGGAGATGATTTAGACAATCCCCATTAGTCGTTGTGGATGTGATGATAAACAAATTTCGCATTGCACGAAGAACATGATTTACTCGGTGCGTTCGGGATACCACGTAGTGATGGAGATGATGAAAAATGGAGAGTATGACCGTAAAAAGGAAGGAACGTCGAGCTCGTCTGGCTAGATGGTAGGGATGTGGAAGAAAACGTGGTCTCTTTTAGTGCTGAATAAAATCAAATTTTTTATTTGGAAGGCCTGTATGGAGCGACAACAGATTCGGGTTGTGAATAAGTATGAACTATGTGGTGCATCTGATGAAACTGATGCTCACCAGTTCTTTAGGTGCGAATTTAGTCGCTTTTTGGTTCGGGACATCCTTGCAAATTAATATGCAGTTTATGGGGGCGAATGACTTTATGGATGGCCGGCAGAGGTTGGTAGAGCGATTGGATAAAGAGTTGGATGTGGAGTTGGTATTTCAGCAGATGGCGTTTGGCTTGTGGCGAATTTGAAGTGTAGGAATGAAGCTATATTCAATGTAAACCGAATCCTACCCCATGTTGCACTTGATTTGTGGCAGCAACAGGTACGGGGAGAAGCATAAGAGTGGGAATCAGAATTTGGGTAGTAGCGGGATGGATGAGGTTGTGTGTGAAGGACTAACATGGAGGAAAATCGTCTTTGGTACTCTAAATCTCAACTATGATGCAGCATGGTGGAAAGCTACAAAGGTGGGTGGTGTGGGTTGGGTGCTTCGAGATTTTGCCGGGATACCAAAGCTTGCGAGAGGTGTGGGTGGGGATCATTTTGCTGCTGCGATCATGGCGGAGGTGAAGGCGATTAGGTAAAGGGTTTGATCCAAATGATTAACAAGGAGGTCATGGCTGATGTGGCACTTGATGTTTATCTCCAAGATATTTGGAGGATGACGAGCTTCTTCCAGTTGGTAAAGTTTTGCTTTACCCATCGGTAATGCAATCGTTCAGCCCATTTGGTGACGGCGCACGTAGTTAAACATGGTGGGAGATTTGGCTAGAATAAGTTATGTTCAGAGTTTCTCTTTATATTTTTTAGCAAAAGATGCAAATGTAACCGTTTGTATTTAAATTTTAATAAAATTCTATCTTTCGAGAAAAAAAAAACTTTACTATTAAGCCATATATCAATGACATATTTTTGTTTGGAGTTAATGATATATTTTTATTAAGAGAAAATTAGTATCAGGTCCCTAGTTGACTAAGACCTTATCTGTTTTTAGATTTTGATCAAAATCCCTAACATTAATATATTAATGAATTACATTTAAGTTACATAATTTTTATAATAAAAATTAGTAATTGATTTAGAGTTTTAATACTCATACCCTTATTAAAATCCTAATTAATTTTTTATTCAAACATTTCCAAAATATAAAAAATAAAAAACAGAATTTGTAGCCATTAAATTTTTATAGAAAAAACAATTTTTTTAATCTTATACGTACCCATTCTGAAATATACTAATTTGTTATATGAAAAATGTACTTTTTTTAATATAAAATGTACCCTTTTTTTATATAAAATTCATTCAATATTTTCTCTAATCCATTTTTTAAACTTACATGGGTCTATTCTATTTCGTTAATTTGATAATGTATCCATGTCAAGTTTAATAGAAGAAATTTAATAATGTTATTAAACCTAATATCTTTTTTTTTTGTATTTTTGAAAAATGTACCCATGTTTTGGTACAATAATTTTTTGGTTAGTTTATGTATATATGTATATATAGATATATATACACAATATCTTGGAGAGTATAATTTATCATTAATATTTTTAATCCCATAAATTATGAGTTTTATTTAAAATCTCATTAATATAAATAACTTCAAATTTCATTTTTAATTTAAAAATATAATAACCTACATAGAAATACATTATTATATTAATGTCAGAAACTTCAATAAAAAAACTAAAAATCACAAAGGTTTCAGTCAAATAACATTTGTAGTTAGAGACCGCATCCAAAGTATCCCTTTTATTAATTAGGCATAGGTTAATAATAAATGCCACATAGGCCTAATTAATAAAAACAAAGAGAGGAATCGTGCAAACTGGTGTCTTGGTTGCAAAGATCTTTTCATAACTATTGAAGAATTATAGAGAGAGTAACAAAGTTACAGTAGAGAGATAAATATTAAAGATGAAAATGAAGAAAAGGATAACAAATAAAAAGCTAAAACAGTAAGAGAAAGGAAAAAAAAGTCAGACTTAGAGCGCAAATGACCTGCAATTGAATTTAGGGGTTGTTTGACACACACCGGCCTCGATGTGCTGGCCGACACCAAATTGATCATATGACGTCCCCTATCGAAAGATGACGTCACAAGCCAACTTAATGATGAAGCCATAGTAAGATATTTGTGATGTGCAAGAATTTGAATAAAAACGTTAATTAATAATAAATCCAAAGCTTCTACATAGTTAACTTATCAACCTCCCCACTTGGGGATACAAATTATCTCATAATTAACTCCCATTATTATCACATCACGTCAACGCAGCTAGAAGTTTCATACACCAGTAAACACATAAAAGTGCAGTGCTATGCATAATCAAAATTGCAATAACGCAATATTACAATAAAGATAAAATTGCAGTAAATAAACCATCACCCTAAATCCAAATGAGGAAAGCCTCACTACCAGGCTCACTCATCACCATCGGTGTTCTCATTATTCTCATTATGTTATGAAGGGGTTGACAAAACAAAACGTGAGTGAACCAGTTTTATTACATTTAAAATCATTCAACATAATTACCTTGTTTTGAGTGGACCGTCACGCACCGAAAATCATGCGCCACCGTGGGCCACTGTCGCATGCGAACGCCCCACCGTACTCGCCACCGCAATTTAGCGAGTAGAAGTCACACACTACTACAAAAGGGGGTATCACTGGCGGTTTAAAACCGACAAGAAACAACACTTATTGTCGGATTTTTGGTAAAAATTCGACATTAAATCGTGTAATGTCGCATATAGAAACCGACACCAATACTACCGTCACAAAAAGGTATTGATGTCACTTTGTACCCTTAATCCGCCACCAAGAAGCAAAGTAATATTAAATAAAAAAGAACAACGGCGTCGCTTAAAAGCGACATCGGCACTTACGTCGCTTATAAGCGACATGAAAAATAAACAACGGCGTCGCTTAAAAGCGACATTAAGTAATAAATAAACAATCAAAATACTCACACTTAATGTCGTCCATAAGCGACACCAAATATATTAATAATAAAAAAAAATTCTTTTTCCGTTTTTAATTAATAATAATTAAAAAAATTATATAAAAATAAATCCCACCATATGTCAATAAAAAAAACAAACAATTTTAAGTAAACTTCATATTAAAAATAAAATAAAATTTCTACCAACTATATATTAAATTTAAAATTAACTACAATTCTTAAAAATGTACAACCCATACAAATTATTCCCGAACTCTTGCGAAAGATTTTGAACCGGTTGTGTAGTTCATAGTTTTATCGATTATGCTTATTTTTTCGGCAATCTCCTGAAAAATAAAATAATTTATTAGACAAATTTCAAGCTATAATGAAACGTTTACCTTTGTTTTTTCTTTATTCCAGTATGCCATCATCAGAATATTTCTCTAATCTCTAACCTATGCCGCTACATGTTTCGAAAATGCACTAGAATTTTCACTAATGCATTTTCCAGACGAATCAAATGAATAAGGTTGTTCTTTCCAATTCGGAATTGAGGGTCCGCATCTCCGTTGAGTTGATCCTTATAAATACAGAAAAAACAATTAAAACCAAGAAACAAAAATAAATTTTCAATTTAAGCATAAAACTACTTAGAATACAAAACAGAAACTAAAATTAATAATCATAATAATTTAAAAATGAACCATCTTCGAGCTCTTCCTCTTCAAATTGGAGTTCCTCAAAATGTTGATCTTCAACATGGTGATCCATAGCAAATCGGGAAGGAGAAGTGGAAAAACTGAAAAAGGAGGAAGAAAGGGGCGCACGGATGAAATGGGGAAGGAGAAGAAGAAAGATTGAAATTGGGGGAAAATGAAAGCACGGATGAAATGGGAAAGAGAGGGGTTTATATATGGGTACTTAGTTGGCGTCGGTTTAAACCGACACTAACTTCTGACACACTTTTTGAAGTTCACATAGCGTCACTTTAAAAGATTATAGCGTCGCTTTAAAAGATTATAGCGTCGCTTTAAAGCGACACCACATGGCGTCGCTTTAAAAAATTATAGCGTCGCTTTAAACCGACACCAACTTCTGACACACTTTTTGAAGTTCACATAGCGTCGCTTTAAAAGATTATAACGTCGCTTTAAACCGACACCAACGTCTGACACACTTTTTGAAGTTCACATAGCGTCGCTTTAAAAGATTATAGCGTCGGTTAAAACCGACACTAAGTTTAAACCAAATTTCCCCTCCAAAACAAGCGGGAAAATTTCCCGCCTAATATTTCCATCCATTTCCCTCCTAATGTTTGGGAAATTTCCAATCCGGCCATCCATTTCCCGCCTAATATTTAACCCAAAGAAAAAAAATAACCATCTTTTTTTTTTTTTTTTGTTATCTCTTATAACATTTTAAGATTTTAATAAATAAAATTTAACTTGAATAAAATACGTAATAAAAAACATAGATATAATTTTATTATAAAATATCATCACATACTAATTGAAACATAGTCTAATTAACACTTAAAATATATAAAATAATTAATATATTTATTCCAAGTCATCAATACGATAAGATTCACTAACACTTAGAGTTTATTTATACTTTCACTAAGTATAACTTAAGATTCACTAGTGTAAATATTTTAAATTGAAGATCGAGTTCATTCATTGTATTCATATAGGGTCAAGGAGTGTAGTTGTAAAAAATCATCAAAATCGAAGTTAAAATAACCGTTAAATCGTGATTTTTCGTTTATAACCGTCGAAAAGTTTTGTCCCGTTACTTGATCTTTGAATGTTTGTTTTTTGCGATTTTTGGCGTATGTGATCTCCAAATATATAAAAACATGTTTGACGGTTGGATCGTTGAAACTAGTTTCGTAGAATGCGTATCCCATCAAAACAATAGATTCACTAACACTTAAAGAGTTTATTCATACTTTCATTAGGTATAACATAAGATTTATTGGTATCCACTAGTGTAAATATTTTAAATTGAAGATCGAGTTAATTCATTGTATTCATATAGGGTCAAGGAGTGTAGCTGTAAAAAATCATCAAAATCGGAGTTAAAATAACCGTTAAATCGTGATTTTTCGTTTATAACCGTCAAAAAGTTTTGTCCCGTTACTTGATCTTTGAATGTTTGTTTTTTGCGATTTTTGGCGTATGCGATCTCCAAATATATACAAACATGTTTGACGGTTGGATCGTTGAAACTAGTTTCGCAGAATGCGTATCCCATCAAAACAATAGATTCACTAACACTTAAGAGTTTATTCATACTTTCATTAAGTATAACATAAGATTTATTGGTATCCACTAGTGTAAATATTTGAAATTGAAGATCGAGTTAATTCATTGTATTCATATAGGGTCAATGAGTGTAGCTGTAAAAAATCATCAAAATCGGAGTTAAAATAACCGTTAAATCGTGATTTTTCGTTGATAACCGTTGAAAAGTTTTGTACCGTTACTTGATCTTTGAATATTTGTTTTTTACGATTTTTGTCGTATGCGATCTCCAAATATATACAAACATGTTTGACGGTTGGATCGTTGAAACTAGTTTCGCAGAATGTGTATCCCATCAAAACAATAGATTCACTAACACTTAAGAGTTTATTCATACTTTCATTAAGTATAACATAAGATTTATTGGTATCCACTAGTGTAAATATTTTAAATTGAAGATCGAGTTAATTCATTGTATTCATATAGGGTCAAGGAGTGTAGCTGTAAAAAATCATCAAAATCGGAGTTAAAATAACCGTTAAATAGTGATTTTTCGTTGATAACCCTCGAAAAGTTTTGTCCCATTACTTGATCTCTGAATGTTTGTTTTTTGTAATTTTTGGCGTATGCGATCTCGAAGTATATACAAACATGTTTGACGGTTGGATGGTTGAAACTAGTTTCGTAGAATGCGTATCCCATCAAAACAATAGATTCACTAACACTTAAAAGTTTATTCATACTTTCATTAAGTATAACATAAGATTTATTGGTATCCACTAGTGTAAATAATTGAAATTGAAGATCGAGTTCATTCATGGTATTCATTTAGGGTCAATGAGTGTAGCTGTAAAAAATCATCAAAATCAAAGTTAAAATAACCGTTAAATAGTGATTTTTCGTTGATAACCGTTGAAAAGTTTTGTCCCGTTACTTGATCTCTGAATGTTTGTTTTTTGTAATTTTTGGCGTATGCGATCTTGAAGTATATACAAACATGTTTGACGGTTGGATCGTTGAAATTAGTTTCGTAGAATTCGTATCCCATCAAAACAATAGATTCACTAACACTTAAGAGTTTATTTATACTTTCATTAAGTATAACATAAGATTTATTGGTATCCACTAGTGTAAATATTTGAAATTGAAGATCGAGTTCATTCATCGTATTCATATAGGTTCAAGGAGTGTAGCTGTAAAAAATCATCAAAATCAGAGTTAAAATAACCGTTAAATCGTGATTTTTCGTTGATAACCGTCGAAAAGTTTTGTTCCGTTACTTGATCTTTGAATGTTTTTTTTTTGCGATTTTTTGCTGATGCGATCTCGAAGCATATACAAACAAGTTTGACGGTTAGATAGTTGAAATTAGTTTCGTAGAATTCGTATCCCATCAAGTTCAATGGTGTGTATATATATATATATATTTATTAAGTAGATTTAAATTTATTTATTTTGTACGTATAACACTTAAGAAATTGAATGGATATTTAAGCCGATCCAATGGTCACCAATTTTTAATATTTAATTTAATATATATATATATATATATAATTATTATAGTTTTTAGGGGTATAAAATTGTTAAATTAATATATATAATTATTATAGTATTTTTTTAGGCTTTAAAATATTTAAAAAAAATAATTAGTGTCGCCTATAAAATAATTAGTGTCGCCTATAAGCGACACCAATACTTTACGTCGCTTAAAAGCGACATTGTTTTGTTTAAAGCGACGCCAGTATTTAAAATTATTAAAATATATGTCGATTAAAAGCGACATTAAATGTTTACGTCGGTTTGAAAGCGACGTATACATTTTATGACGCTTATAAGTGACAGTAAATCCGACGTCATGTTCAATTAGTGTCGCAATTGTCTTATGCGCCACTACATTATATTAAACCGCCACCACCCACTGACACTATAAGTCCCTTTTGTAGTAGTGACACTCGTCGTTGTCGCCGGAGCCATGCACCGGTGTGGTGAGAGTTAATTGGAGATAACGGAATATACCTGCAGTAGGGGTATACGCTATTAAGTTTAACGGTAGGGCCTCTGCCGCCGTCAACTTTAATGGCGACCGCCGTTGACCTTTGCCTGTGCCGTTGTCGGAAACTAAAGAAAACACATAGATGGTCATGGACCTTCTCCGAGCACCAAATCGAAGAGTTTTCCAACCAAAACCACCAGGAATTAATCCTAAAGTCTTAGGAGTTTAGGAGGAGGGGAAGTCGAATCCACCTCGGATTCGAAGACTTTTGCTCGGAAAAACTCACCGGATTCTGAAGAATAAAACTGAGAGCATGAATGCATCAAAACAGAGGTTCTCAACACGAATTATATCTCAAAAACCCCCACAAATAGACTTAAGAACTTACCCCAAGTGCCCTGCGACAGGTTTTGGAGGGAAATGGACTTCAAACTCGCCGGAGTTGGTCCTCATTTTCTTGCCGGAAACTGGAAACAGAAAAATGAATGCATGCATGGATCAGGCCATCGCCAACCTCAAACTCAACGGCAAAATGCCGAAATTCGATTCCGGAGACAAACATGCAAGCACAGATGATTGGCAGAAGTTTAAACCCCAAATTTCATTACAAACCAACTCCAGACAAGATTTAACCCAAAAATATAAAGGTTAAACGAGAAATCGCTCGAGGCTCTCGGCTTTAATGGTGGATCACCCTACGATGCTCTGATGCAACATGCAAGACCATATTCGTGTTCCTTGAGTCTCAGGGATGTCAAATAAGTGATTTTGGAGCTGGATTGGTGAGGGAATCGAAGTGAAAGCAAGAGTGAAGCTCTCGGAGCTTAGAGAGAGAGAGTGTTGGAAGGTTAGAAAGGGAGTGAGTTTCAAAAATGAAGGAGAAAAGAGTACCGGAGTGGGTTATCCCCTCACTTAAATGAAGGATATTAACCTTGAGCGTACAAGTACCGTGAGAGAAAGGTGATGAAAAGAACCCCTTGTTATATATATGGTTGGAAATAGAGTGAAAAACTACACTTCAAAATCAAGCCTGCGGACGTTTTTCATTCTCCAACCAGTCCTTAGTAGCGTTTCCAAAGTCAACCTAACCGGTTAGCTTTGTGGAAACGCGCTAAAACAGGCCTATCCAAAAGGAACTACTGAATAGCTTACTAAAATTGATACACAATGGTATTGTAGAAACTTACTTGAACATGAATCCTCCCTTGGGGTTATGTTATCAGATATTAAACAATCTTTAACAAATGCACCTTGTTTTTTACATATTATGATATGGTTCAATTCTAGGATGGCCCAACTGTGCCAGGGAAAATAATTTTTTTTTTTTTTTTTCCATCCGAGAGTTCCTAGCGAACAAAGAAGCGCAGCCCCTTTCTTGCTCCTGCGCATTAAGGACTATACCATACCACTATATACGCTCAGAAAAAGCTTATTTATCGCACCTTTACTTCCCTATCCCTATAATTAGAATATATCCCCTTTCCTATAGGACGAGCCATAGGAACCTATGAGATTGATTGAACAAGCCTTAACTTAAAGGCGAAGAAGAATCATCGAACTAATGGACGGACCGCAACGCAAGTACTCTAACTCTTGAACTAGAGGAAGGACCTACCGACCGATTTCGAGAGCTGCTACAGTTCTAGGTAAGGAGTAGTATAAGAGTGGCTCGGTCATCAACAGGCCTCTCCTTATTCATTCTACTTATTCATTCTATAGGGCGGGGCTGCGGACCAACAATTCAGCAAAAGGGCTTAAAAGCTCCTTTATCAAACCTTCCCCTTTGAATAATAATAAGGTAAGCTTGGGTTCCAAACTATATGCGGTCTCGCCATTCTTTGTTTGCATTCAAAGGTCTTGTGCCTGCGATGGCCGTGAACCCAATTAGATTCAGGCACGATACACATTTTAGTTAGGAGAAATTAGGTTCACATCCTTCATTTTGCTACTCCATTGATTAAAATCCTATTACTTTTCAATTTTTGATCAAGGTCCTTGGGTATTAATAACATCATTAATTATTTCAATAATAAAACATTTTTTTTATTTATAAATATATTCATTTAATGTTAAAAATGTTACAATTAGTATATTTATATTTATGAATAAATTTTTTATCATATATTTTTAGTTTTAGTTTGTACCCATTTTTAATTTGTAATTTTTTTTTAATTTGTACCAATTTTCTTTTCAATTTTATTTTGTACCCACATATTAATTTCTTTTTATTCCCATATTTTTTAAAGTTTATTTGTATTTGTACCCATATTTTTTTTTATTTGTACTTTTTATTTTGCTAAATGTACCCATGCTAATTATATGTACCCATTCATGTAAAACTTTTAAATCTTAAAATGTATTCATTATTAAATATACCAATTTGTTATATGTAAAATGTACCCTTTTTTATATAAAATCTATTCAATTTTTTTTAATCCATTTTTAAACTTATATGGGTACATTCTTTTTTCTTTGATTTTAAAATGTATCCATGTCAAATTTAATCGAAGAAATTTACTAATGTTATTAAGCCTAATATCTTTTTTTTTTTTTTGGTGATTTTGAAGAATGTACCCATGTTTTGATACAATAATTTTTTTGGTTAATTTTGATGAATGTACCCCATGTTTATATACACACACACACACAATGGTATATTTATATTTTAATATTTTTAATCCCACAAATTATGGGTTTTTTTATTTAAAATCTCATTTATATAAACAACTAAAATTTCTAATTTTCAATTTAAAAAATATAGTAACGTACATAGAAATCAGTTATCACATTAAATTCAGGGACCTCGATCAAAAATTAAAAACCAACAAGATTTCAATCAAAGAATATTCATGGCCAATGACCGCATCCAAAGTCTCCCTTTTAGTTATTGGGAGGGATGCAATTAATGGGTCTAAACTGCATCATAGTAAGAGGATTCTTTGGGCACAAAGGTAGTTATATTTTAAGCAACAATAACAATTACAGTGACAACTACATTTATAGTTACATTTGGTTGATAGCGAGATCTTTGAATCAACTTATTGGTCTTATAATATATCTCAGTATAGAGGACTATCATTTTCTAGGCTATTTGGAAGGGTTGACAAATTATGTATGTAAGCATTTTCAATCAATTTGACAATTAGAATTAGAGGATAAAATAAGGGGAAAAAAAAAACTACAAATTATGTATGTAAGCATTTTCAATCAATTTGACAATTAGAATTAGAGGATAAAATAAGGGGAAAAAAAAAACTAAGGACTTATGTATTGTTGTACTTCACAAGTCACATTAATTTGTTGACCAACAACATCTCAACCCCTAACTACCAGAGGTTGTTTACTTACTTTTGTACTAGCGCGGCTCGAAAATTAATTAAGACACCCACTCAGGGGCAAAAAACTAAGCCAGGAAATGGACATTGCATTACAGTAAAAATCAAGAGTTGCGCAAGGTGTGAAGCGTAGGAGACGTGTGAGTGATGGAAAAAACAGAACCAGGAAATGGACATTGCAACGTAGTGTTTGAATCCAAAAGTAAAAAACTAAACCAGGAAACGGAAACTGCATTGTAGTTTCTGAATCCAAATGTAAAAAGGAACATGTATGAGGCGTGTGAGTGATGGAAACAACGAAACTAGTAAATGAACAGTGCAATGCAGTGTTTGAATCCAAATGAAAAAAAAAAAAAAGAATCAGGAAACAGACACTGCAGTGCTGTGTCTGATCCATATTAACTTATTCTAAAATATAAAAACTAGAAGAAAGAGAGTGCCAGTTGAAGTGGCAAATTTTGTAATTTTTGTTTATTTTAAATGCATTTAAGTATCACAATACATGATTGACCTATTTATAATTAACATAAATATTGTTCATTTTGAAACTTTTTATTGATTTTACACAAAATCATCTTTTTTAATTTGTTTATTTTTATTTTTATTTTTATTTCCTTTTTCTTTGTTTTTATGGATATATAATTTTAAATAATTTAAAAGAAACTTACTATTTTATAAGATTTGGCACCACCTTTTTGGATTGTGGATGTCATAGCTATGCAACATCAACACACTAAGTAATTGATAGAATCCTAACGGAATAACCAAATTGATATAAGATAGTAACTTTCAAAGACGAAATTGATTGATTTTGAAATTAAGGAATCAAAATGAAGAATTAGGTCAATTTCAGGAACCATTTACGACAAAAACCTTATATTTTTTCATACCAATACCAAAGGGATAAACACCAACCGAACTTTAAAATGGTTGGCAGTACAAGTTCACCCTCCTTAGAGTGACCAACCAACCAGCAACATAACTATAGCATGAAAAACAGGAAAAAACAATATTCAAGAAGAATAAAAAGGTTAGAAAATGCAGTATGTATATATACCATTGGTCATAAGACCTTCAAAGAAGATATCTTGTCGTATGAAGTTTATCAAATATAAATTAGGGTCATTTTGGTTTCGGTCCATAGTCAACCTAATTGTTAGAATAAAATCTTATTTGTTTAAATAATTTGATTAAGATCCCTAATATTTTTAATGGATTTAACTCATGCATCTATGCATTCAATATCCCACAAGTTATGAAATTTAAACAAATTTAAATGTTGAAAATAAAAATTTAAATAATATTTTTGCAATATAAAATTACTTAAAAATGAATAATAGAGTAATATTATTCTTCACATAGTTCTAGCAAAAAAAAAAAAATTGTATCCAAGTAATTATTTTTATTTTTATTTTTGATTTGTATTATTATTATTATTATTATTTTTAATATCCACGTGGGTCCATATTGACATGTGGCACTATGTCATCAGTTAACGGCGGATTTCACAGCCAGACTAACAGATGTATGAGACTGTCCCAAAATTAACACTTTAGGTATGACTCTGGGACAAAAAAACCTTCATGTACCAAATGTTGAAAACCACGAAACTTAAGGGTAGTAAACTGAGATTTACCCTAATTTTAATATTCAAATAATGACATGGAGATTAGTCAAGGAACCTTGATAAAAAATAAAAAAAGAAATAAGGCTTCAGTTAATGAGAAAGAAAAATGAAGGATGGGAACCTTATTTTTACTTTTTTTTTTATCCAAGGAAATTCATGATCACCAAATGCAGCACCAAGCTGCAGAGAACAAAAACAGCAAAAGCCCGTTGGTAGTAAATCCTGCAGTTTTACAAAGCACTGATAAGAAGGATGGGAGGGGTGGTAAGACAATGTTACTGACGTTGTAAATAACTCTATGATGAAGGACAGTAGGAAACGAAAACTTGTCTGGAGTATACAAACTTGTCACAAGTTCACAAATCACAACTCAGAATTTGTGAAATGGGAAGAAGGGCAAGAAAGAAACAAACTTTACCTTGATTTCTTTGTTTTCTTTGTTCACTTGAATATGAAGACAAAACTGCAAAAGAAGTAATCAGGTTTAGAGTTAATCTTCTTGCGTCGAATATCAATTTTCACCCAAGAAAGAAATAAACTACATATTTCCCCAAGAAAAGAGTTGAATGGGAATGATCCGACAATATATATAGCCATGTAGACTACATGTTGATCAGCAACAAAGTAGATAACCAAATAGTTTCCTTGCTTTCAAAAGAAAGTAGATAACCAAATGAAGATAAAAAAAAAAGAAAAAAGAAAAAAGAAAAAAAAGCCATATCATAAAAAAATCATGTATTGGAAGAATATGTTAAAGTGAGAGAGGGAAAAGAGTAAAACGGTGAATCTAAAATGACAAAACTGTCGAAATATATGTATTTGCTGCATTAAGTTGCTTTTGTCTAAGTTTGTAGGAATTAATTTGATCATAGTCCCTGTATTCACTTAGATTAGATTACAATGAGTCATAACTCATGACAAGTGTAATCATCTTACATGATGGGTTAAATTTGATTTGTTAAGATGGTTTTGTAATGATGTAAGAGAGAGATTGTTTCCCTCTCGTCTACGATAACACTCACACACTTTGTGTGATGAATAGAATCCAATGAAAATTTCCCACTGAACATTCCTTATCTCTGTAATTTTTTGTGATTACTGCAACTCTGCAATCCTAGCTCCTAACCTCCATTGTTATTTTGAAACGAATTCTAACATGGCTTTAGAGCCAGGTTCAATCGCTTAAGCTTGACGTGAATTTGTGATTCCTAGTGGAGAAGAAACCGAGCTGAATTGAGCTTCGTTGCAACAAATATGGGCTTCTAAATCTTCTGGGTAACTCGATAACAAGTCTCATATGGCTGGATCGAGCGGTGGTGATCATAGAGCACCAGTTTTCAATGAAAAAAAAGTTTGATTTTTGGCAAATCAGGATGAAAACCATATTCCAGTCTCATGAGCTCTCGAATATAGTCGAGAAGGGCTTCGATGCTACAGTGAAGAAGGAGGAGGAACTCTCTGCAAATGAGAGCAATCTTCTGAGAGAAAGTATTGTCATTACTCCGGGTACAATCAGATAAGGATGTACGAGCTGGACATAGAGGCATCGTCTTTCGTAATCGACTGAGGTATGTACTTTTACAAAGTTATGCCCTTTGGTCTTAAGAACGCAAGGGAAATTTTTCGAAGACTTGTTAATCGAATCTTCAAAGAAAAGATAGGAGAAATGATGGAAGTCTACGTAGAGGACATGGTCGCCAAGAGAAAAGAAAAGAAGGACGACCTGACCCACCTTCGGGAATCATTTGGTCTACTTTGGAAGTACAACATGGAGTTAAATCTAGAAAAATGCACATTCGGAGTAGCCTCGGGCAGATTCCTGGTGTACTTGGTCACCAAGCGTAGAAGCAAAGCCAACCCAGATCATATCAGGGCAATCATGGGTATGAAGTCACCAAGAACCGTGAAGGAGATACAGAGCTTGAAAGGAAAAGTGGCACCCTCAGCTGATTCCTTTCGAGCTCCACCAACAAGTGCAAGCCTTTCTTTACTACAATAAAGAAAAGTAAAGTTCTACTTTAGACGGATGAAGTCGCCAAGAACCGTGAAGGAGATACATAGCTTGAAAGGAAAAGCGGCACCCTCAGCTGATTCATTTCGAGCTCCACCAACAAGTGCAAGCCTTTCTTTACTACAATAAAGAAAAGTAAAGTTCAACTCTAGACGGATGAGTGTGAAGAAGCCTTTACAAAGTTAAAAGAATACTTAACGAATCCCCTATTGATGTCTAAGCGGGTCAATGGAGAAGACTTGTACTTATATATGGCGATATCAGACTACGCAATGAGCGCAGTTCTGATTAGAGAAGACTCGGAGGAGCAAAAACTAGTGTATTGTGTATCAAAAGCTCTTCTCAACCAGATAATAGAAAATCGAAAAACCCATCCTCATGTTACTGACGGCAACCAAGAAACTTCAACCGTACTTTCAATTGTTCAGAGTAGTCTATATGATAGAGTATTTATTGTGATCCATGCTGCACAGCCCCGACGCATCACCCAAAGTCACTAAATGGGCCATTGGATTGGGACGAAATGAGATCATTTGTCGGCCTAGAAGTTCGATCAAAGCTCAACACTAGCAGATTTTGTAGTAGAGTTCAGTTTGGTAGCACAAGACACTAAGAGTACTTCAGACTCCCAATGAGTGCCTAAGAATCCACGCATTTGGAAGCTCTACGTAGACAGATCGTCAAACATAAATGGAGAACTTCTAGCAGGAATTAAGATTCAAGGCAAGCAATAATGAAGCAGAGTACGAAGCACTTCTAGCAGGACTTAGGGTGGCAGAAAAACTCCAGGTAAAGGAATTATCAATTCACTGCGACTCGATTCTCATAGTCAACCAAGTCACGAGAAACTATGCCATAGACCATCCAACAATGGCGCTTTACTCGAGAAATTTGAAAGATGTGAAATCCAACAAATCCCAATGAAAGAAAACAACCATGCCGACGCATTAGCAAACATAGCTTCAACACACCATACTTATAGACAACAGGCTGCAGTTCACCAGTCTCAAAGTCATAGATTAGTATAAGGAGCTTAGAATCCATCATCTAACTTCTAATCTGAGATACCCCCAAGGCAATGGGCAAGCGAAAGCCTTGAGTAAGACCATCTTGCAATGTTTGAAGAAAAGTAAATGGCCAGAAGAATTGCTCGGGGTGAAGCAGTCATCCCAATCCAAGTCACCAGTATGCCAAATCTGCATACCGATGAACAAACCACCCTAGAGAATGTAGGAATACTCAAAACAAACCTCGACCTCCCTGAGGAACAACGAGAACGCGCCCAAGTTTGACTTGCCGCCTACCAACAACATTTTGGATAGTATTATAATAAGGGCGTCAAATCTTGGAGCCGAAAAGTTAGAGATTTGGTCCTAAGAGAAGTGTTCGAGAATATGAAGATGCCGGGATAAGGTAAGGTTGCGAGAAATTAAGAAGGATTATACAAGATCGTGGGAGTATGAGGTAAAAGAACCTATTATTTGCAATGCATGGATGAGACTTCGATCACCAAACAAAGAAACATCGCTAAGCATAAGCGGTACTAACTTTAGACGCACTAACTTTAGACGCACCATCCGAACTACACGCAGTTTGATTCCTTTCCCAAGATATGTAGGTTGTCCATCCTGGACTCAATCGCAAAGTCACCGTCAACGTGAAGACAAGTCCATGGAGAACTCATCTCTTAATGCCCCGCTATTGGTCTATTGTTAAAGATGATCCCTGATGTAATACTCATGTTATCCCATCTTTTCTTACAACTACACAAGTGATGTGATTCTCTTTCCCGGAGATATGTAGGCAATCCTTCATGGATTCAATCACACCCCCTTGTCAAACAATCCTATTATCAATAAAGAAATTATAAAGTTTCTTATCTTATGTTCAATGTTTTGTTTCGTTCTTTTTGTTTTTTCTGCAATGTAAGGAATACCTCGATCATTTGAGCAAAAATATGGACTTTTGAAAACTTCGCAAGATTGCAAGTCAAAAAATTCAAAGTAACACTGTTTGAGGAGTCTCTTTTAGCCCACTCCGTATTGTTCGGTTAATAGCTTGGGAGATTCGAGCTGTATTCAGTGCGATTACGATTAGCAGGCTACGGGCAAGGGCATATGGCTCCCTAACCCGGAAGTCCAGTGTACTGTCCGACCTTCACAAAGACTGTACAACGGGTAAAGTTTTGGGTTATAACATTTCTTACTTGGGCTCTACGCCATTCAAGAAAATAGTTGAAAGGGAGATTCGAAAATCATCCGAGGGTGGCTCTAAAATCCAACTTTGCGTACAACTACTTCTATCATGTACTAACATACTAAGTTAAGTGTGTTATGCGACATCATATGGTCAACAAGTCTGAAGGGACCATCTAGACTAGGAAATCCCCAAAAGGAATTTTATTCCAACTGAGCACCGATATGCGAAAATGTTTTGGCCAAGTCAGCCAAGGTAGTCCGATCAGAATAGGGTTTGACAAAAGGATTCCAAAGATGTTTCTGATCCATATGCAGGCAAGCAATTCGAACTAAGGAGGAAAAGCTATCTTAGCATCACGTTGCAAACCTTAAAAATCCTTGCCCAGAAAGTGGGACAAGGAAAGAAATATAGTTCCAAGTTATTTCAGGTACAATTCAAGGTTTTCTCATCCTTAGTCCGATAAATGCATTTTGGCAAGTGCGGAGCAAAAGGTTTTCCATGGATTTAATGTTTAATACCTGGTACCAGAGTAAGGTGGTACTCCGGATATTGCGATGTGATCTTTATAAATACTATGTTTGGGAGGTGACATTTCTTTGAATCAACGCCACCAAAAAGGGCTTTAAGCTCTGTCCCAAGCCCATTAGCTTACAAGTGTTTCTTTCCATTACTCATTTTCTGTAAATTTTGTTTACTTTGGAAAAAATTATCGGACTACAATTTTATTCCATGGACAAGAAAGTATTGCGCGAGAACAAATGAAGATTCATGTGAACACATGTTTATTATCAAAATCTCATGTAAAGGGCACGAAAAAGTACAATTGTTTGGGGCGACGAGCCCTCACCTCTGGCATGCAAATTTTTCTAAGAAGACTACGAAGTCGACTTGGCCAGGATCATTAACTCTGATGAGGTTTAGTCATCACCAGCGTTAGCTCCCAAATGAAGGCAAATAAGGCTTCAATGAAGAACCCTCTGAAGAATCTCAATACTTGTTGAGTTTGAACCCATATGCAAAAACAACGAAAAAGATGTTGTATTGGGATGAATGTTATGGAACAAGTTGCAAGAAGCAAGGGAAATTATTATTGGATTACAGCTTAATTTTGGCTTACTTAGCCTTACTTGGTAAAGATTGTTATTATGAAAGTAATTGTGGTTTGAGGATTCTAGTTATTGAAAGTCATAGAGAGAATTGGGTTTGAAAAGAGGATCGTGAAGTAAACAACGAGGCCCTATTATATAAATGAAGGAAGGAAATAAGGAAAGTATGAAGAGTCTCAACCATGAAGGGGCCATTTAAAGAAAAGGTACCAAGCAATCTCACTGTTGAGTATGAAAAGTCCTTCCTTCGAGATTGGTGACATCCAGAGTACGTTCCAGCTCTAACAAGACAACATACAAGCTAGAATAATTCTTCATCAAATGTAGGGGATTTGGTTGCTTTTATCTGTCTCATCTAGTAAAGCACAAGCATGATTTAATATGTAATTTAATCCACAAGACAAACAATTTTAGTTTTAAGCAAAATGAAAACACTTACATGTTCTTCAAACCAATTAGGAAATAATTGCCTATGCATTTCAATGCAAATTGATGGATAACGAGTCTTCATAATTACTTCATGTTGTTCAATGAATGGCACGATTTCATCAAAGTAGTTTAATGTGAACCAATGAGCCACCTCCAAAAGTCAGATTCAGTTAAAGGCTCAGACGAACGTCCTGCGCCAAACGAGCGTGCAGGTTGTGCAAAGACAGTTAACTTTTCCATCCGCTCACCCCATCTAATACTGCACGAACTTTTGTTATACGAAGTTTCAACATTTTATAGGTACCTCGAACAAAATATTAGGGATTCTTATACAATTTCTTCCTCCGCAATGGATCTGTCTGGTTATGCCCTGTTGCAGACGAACTGTTTGTAACCACCAAGGAGTCTGAAAGATTATAAAATTGTGTGAAAATTTTCAATTTGAAGTGCTTCATAATTAATATTAACAAATTAAGGTATTGATAAGATTAACTCTCAATTGGATACATCCAACATGAGTGCACCGGGCCAGCAAGCTTCGGCTCATTAGGCAAATGTATTATTACGTGAACCATACTCGTGAAAAATGCCGGTGGATATATTTACTCTAGTCGATATAGGATGTACACAATATCTTCATCCATATCAGTTATGTCGGACTTACGCAACATTTTACAATATAGTTGCTAGATGAATCGACACAAATATGTTAACGTCTCAACAACTTAGCTGTCGAAGTTAGGATGAATACCAATTAGGAGTAGCCGTTGGAGCAAGACATGACAATCATGACTCTTTAGACCCGACACTGTCCTAATGTCCATTTTAACATGTTTTCCTATATTACTTATGTACCTGTCGGGAAATTTCACAACTTGCAACCAGTTTAAGAAATCCTTCTTGCCAGCCCGCTTGAAAGTAAATTTCTTTTTTTTCTTTTCTTAATTTACCATTTTGCAATGTAGGCCACAGGTTGGGCCTTATCCCCATTTCTTGCATTCCAATACGAGTCTTCATTGTGTCCTTCGATTTTGCCTATATAGGTAGAGTCGTACCCAACACATTGTCGCATAAATTCTTCTACATAAGATAATTAATGTGTTTGATTTTCAATTTCGACCAATATTCTAAGTCAAAGAATATACTCTTTTTGGTCCAATTAAGTTGTTCCACCGGTCTCGAACCTTCATCAAATTGGAACGTATTCAACTTGCCATTATTTCATCTCCGAATAATTCTTGTGGTCTGGTTCAATACTCTGTTGTCCCATCAAAAGATTTAGGCTTCTCACACCACTCGTGATTCCAGGGAAGCCACCAACGGTATTAAGTAGCATACATTTCCAGTGTGCCAAAAGGACGATGTGTCATCGCTGCATGTTGGGCATGCCATATAACCTTTAGTACTCCAGCCAGACAACATACCATAAACAGGGAATTAATTGTCCACATTACTGCAGCTCCCAAAGTGAACATTTCCCCTATCTACATGTCATATGTTCGTACACCATTTGTCCATAATTATATCAACTCATCTATCAATGGCTGCAAATATACATCAACGGAGTCACTCGGAGATTTTGGCCCCAGTATTCAAAGAGTCATGGTTGTATGTTCTTTCTTCATGCACCTCTAAGGGGGTAAATTATAAGGAAGAATGACCACCAGCCAACTGCTGTGCTCACTGAAATTTTTTCTAAATGGATTAAAATCGTCAGAAGTAAGTCCTAGTCTTACATTCCTTGGCTCTGCAGCAGAATTGGGGTAGATTTTATCAAATTATATCCATGCTTCACTATCGGTCGGATGTTGCAACACATCATCGTCAACGCGTCCCTCCACGTGCGGTAAGGTTCGACATGTACAATCTCTGTAATCTTGGTGTAAAGGGAAAATAACGCAATACTTTATTCGGGATCTTGTTATTTCGATATCGAGGCTCATTGCACTTAGGACATTTGTCTAACTTCTACATTTGTCTAACTTCTACAATTGTTCTTGCATGCATGGATCTTGTCATATCCTAAACCGAGATCTTTTAAGATCTCTTTCAACCTATAATGATTTGAAGGTTTGGAAGCATATGTTTAAGAATACCCATCATCATATCGAAGTTCCGATTGGTCATATTTCATTGTACTTTCATGTGCAACAACTCTATAATGGTTATGAGGAAGAAAAAATCTTCACAACCAGGGTATAATCCTTGCTCAACTTACTTCAACAATTTATCGTACTTATTGAGGTTAGTGAACTCCTCCTCTTCCATATTCAGTGAAGCATTTGGAAAAGTATCATTCAAAATGTCCATCACTTGGTCATTATCCACATAACCAGAGGTAAAAGGTTCATGACAAACTGTCCCACTACTGAAGGATGCTACATTGTAATGGGCGATTCCCCATGATAAATCCAACTGTTGTAACTGTGTACCATTTCATTCGAATACAAGTGATATCGGGCTTCGTCCACTGTTATCCACACACAATTATTACATTTCATGCACGGACACCGAATAGGTTCTGGGCACTAACATGATTCCTTGAAAATTTAATAAAATCGTCGATCCCATCTATATATTGGACAGAACTTCAATTTTGTAAATTGGTCTACTCCTTATCCATCGCCCCCATATACCTTCGGTGAAAATCTTATCCCATTCAAATGTGCAATTTCTGAGTTGTAGTTTACAAATCACTCGACTATTTCCAGTCGCAAAAAAATCGGTAGCATCTCCCCAGGGTTACCCAAATACATAATGTGGATACTACGACAAACATCTACTATGCACTTGAAGAACAATAGGAAGATACAACTGAATTTCCACAAATGAAACTTAGCCAAATTCATCGCAAACCCTAAACATATACTAGTGCACTCCCGAACTGTTCGAACTGGACAATTCAAGATTTGTTGGAAATGTGCCCTAAAACCAATCATGTGATGATACTTTACGGACATTTCACATGTTAAACTAATCTAGTTTAAATATAAAGGGCAAAGATTATTGTTTAAAGTTGTCTCATATTAATGTTATATGCTTAAACGATAAGTCCAAGGAATATGTAATTGGGAGAATGTGATCTAAAGAAGTTAGATTGATGAGACCATTCTCTTTCGCTTACATACCCTAAACGTTCCTGATCATAAGATTGCCAATTAGGCATTGACAGTCCGTTAAGATCAGTACGTGTTATGTCTTCTCTTCAGGAGAATGACTGGTCTCGAGTCATTGGTGTGACTGACACCAAGACAAGCATGTAGGTGCTCAATAGAGAATGAGTCCACTGAACACGATCAATGAGGAGTTATCATACTCATGTTACATGAGAACTCATGGTTGGGATAATGCAAAGTAGTCCTTTGACCTGAGGCATCATAGTTGTCTTGTGGTTAGGTCCTTGATCTTTGACTATATCAAAGACACTCCATCAGAGGGTGTCCACGACATAGTTGAGATCAAGCCACTTAGCCATGGAGGCAAGTGAATGCGTAACAAAAGATCTATAACCTTCAAATCATTTGAGGGAGAATACTCTATGATATGATTAAGAATCTCTAGCCAGAGTATCAATGTGTGGAAGCCCTAAAGGTGTATAATCACTAAAGGGAGAATTGAAAGTAAGTTTTAATTCACAATCGATTTGAAGAGTTCTAATCGCCCACTACCTCGCTAAAAGGAACCAAATGGATTGTACACCGAGTAAGGTAGAGATTGAATAAACCACGGAGATGAGTAAGGATAATTAAATGGTTTAATTATTTATGGTAAGATTGATTAATATGATGATTAATCAAACGAATAAGTTCGTTTTAGACCTCGGGTTAGTTTTGGGCCGCAAGGCCCAATGGGACTTGAATGTCAAGTCTAATAACTCAAGTTGCATGACAACTTGAAAACATAAAGGGCTTGAAAACCCTATAAACCCTTAAGGCCGGCCATATAGAGAAGGGTAGTGCACTTGCCTTAATTGCAAGTTTGCTACTCCATTGTGAGGTGGTATAAAGGCAACTTTATAGCCATTTCATCCTTAGGGTTTTCTTTAGAGAAAAGATGAGAACAAAAGCTCTCTTGACTCTTTAGGAGGTCGGCCACCTTGGAAGAGAATACTAGCATCTTTCTCTTCCTAGGTCACTTATCTCTTCATCAATGCTCTCCTTGGTGTGGAAAATTAGAGGTTATCTATTTTGGGAACTTGGAGAATCCTTTCAACCATCCTCCTCCAAAAAATTCATGGAGCTAAGAAGCAAGGAATGAAGGCCCTCTCATTGGGTGATTAGCCTTTGATTATGCAAAGAGGAATTAACAAAGGTATAAGATTTCTCAACTTACTTTGTTCTTGAGTTGAGTCTTGGTTCACCACACTCACTAGGCCTTGAATTTCATGGGTAAAATTTTATTTTTGAGTACATAAAAGCATGATTCCGCCTTTAATTGTTAATTGCATGTATAGAAGTTGCTCAAATGAACTTGGTTTCACAAATATTTACTTCATGATTAAGTTAGATCGCAGAGCCGCATACTTCATCTTCACGCATGTCCAACAAAATCTTAAACGAGTATAAGGTATACTTCAATTTTATTATATGATTTATGTTGGAAGTATGCCCACAAAGCCACTCATTTGATGTAATAGCTTTTGGAATACTTATTGTGTTAAACTATTATATTGTTTAATGAAGGGCAAAGCTTATTGTTAATCATTATTTATTGGATTATATGTTTAAGCAATAAGGGAATCCAAGGAATGTATTTAGTCTAAGAGAGAAGTGATCTAAGTAAGTTAGATTAACGAGACCTTTCTCTTATGTTCATTCCTAAAACGTTCCTAGCCATAGGATTGCCAATTGGGCATTGACAATCCGCTAAGGTTAGTATGTGTTATGTTAACTCAAGCGTGAGTATGACTAGTCTCAAGTCATTTAGTGTTGGACACTGAGACAAACACATAGGTGCTCGAAAGGTAATCGAGTACACTGAACAACGATCAAAAGAGAGTTCGAACATACATGTCATGTAAGAACTCGTAAGTTGCAATATGCAAAGTAGTCCTTTGACCTGAGGCATCATAGATGTCTAATGGTTAGGTCCTTGATCTTTGATCATGTCAAAGGCATTCCATCGAGAGTTTCCACGGCATTGTTGGGGTCAAGCTATCTAGTCATGTAGGCATATGAATGCACAACAAGGGATCTCTAACCTTCCATGGTGGAAGGAGAATACTCTTAGATATGATTCAGGAGTCTTTGGCCAAAGCATACGAATATGACTTAGGAAATATGTTTCAAGTCATATTCAAATGAATCATATAGAGAAGTATCACATTGGATAGTAGACATGAAATAAACTATCACTTAAACAATGTGATCAAGAGTATTGTATTAGAGAAGGACCGTATTGCATTGTAATTGTAACTGGATAGGTTCTCCAACCACTTCTACTTAGCTTGGGTAGCCATGACATACTGCTAGGTGTCACTCATGGTTTGTGGAAGCCCTGAGGATTAGCTAACACTAATCTTCATCAAAGGGAGAATTGAAATGTAGTTTCAATTCGCAATCGATCGTTAAGAGTAACAATCGCCCACTGCCTCGCTAATTGGAACCTAATGGATCGTACACCGAGTAAGGATGAAAGTGAAGAAATATAAATGAGATGGATAAGCAATTAAATAGTTTGATTGAGAATGGTCAAGATTAATTAATTAGTTAATTAATCTTACGAAAGGTTCGTATTGGGCTTTTAAGTTGGTTTTGGGTTTCGGGGCCCAAAAGGGTTTTTGGTCCACAAGGCCCATTGAGTTTAGGTTGTGTGACAACTAAAACTAAATGGAAATTAACCCAAAAACAAAGTCAAAACCGGCCTAGGGTGAGTGGTACCCAACTTGGGTTAATTGCAAGTGTGCCACTCACATGTGAGGTGGTATAAAGGCAACTTTATAGCCATAACCTCATTAGGGTTTTCTTGAGGGAAATAAGAGAAACATTTTCTCTCCTTTTCTCATCTAGAGGCCGGCCACTTAGGGAGAGTTTTACTAGCATCAAAATCTCTCTAAGTCATCCATCTTCTCTTCACACTACATCCTTGGTGTGGAGACTTAGAGACACTAAATCTTTAGTGTTCTTGGAGATCCTTTCCTTACATCTTCAAGGAGCAAGAGGAGCATTCAAAAGGAAGAAAATCACAAGGAAGATTCAAGGAGCTAGGAGGTGACTTGAAGGCCCTCCACTTGGGTGAATCCCTTGTGTAAACAAGGATGAGCTTCAAGGGTAATGAATCTCAAAACCCTTCCTTCTCTTTAATGTTGTTAAAGAGTCTTATGGTTCACCATTCACTAGGCTTTGAAAGTCATGGGTTTTAGAATTGTTTTTGAATGCATGCCTACTTTAAAGTGTTATTAGTTTGCATATGTGTTCAAATGTTCTCACATGTTCTTAGCTAGGACAAAATTTTTCCTTCAAGTGGTATCAAGAGCCTAGGTCTAGAGTATGGTGAATCCTTTTGGGTTTTGTGTTTTTCATGGTTTGTGATTTAAATGTTGTAAATGTTACAAGCTTTGTTCTTGCCTTTTGAATATAAATTTTGCTTGAAAATTTAGCATCTCAAATGTTGTAGATGTAGTTCTTTTAAGCATGAATATTGGAACTAAAATTTGGTGCCATGTATGTGGGGAAATTCGGCCAAATCCAAAGGGTGGATTTTTGGGTTCATGTTTGTCTTGTTAAAAGTGTTTTAAAGTGACTTTTGGAACCCTAAGTACCCGTAGGATGTTAACCCTCTTTTGAGTAGTGAAAATTTGAGTTTTATTGAGTGAAAACATTCATGGAGCTCTTATGAGTTTTCATGTGTGTTCTTCAATGTTCTTGATGTTCTTACCAAGAACAAAAAGGTTTGGTGTTTTGATTCAAAGTGTTTGATGTTTTTCATAAAGTTTTGGTTTGTTTGTGATTGTTGATGGATGATATATGTATTTATTGTTTGTCAAACTTTTTCTTACAACCCATACCAATCAACTTTTACAACCCATACCAATCAACTTTTCAACCCATACCTTTTGACTTTTTTCAAAACACTTTAAAATTTTGAATTTTCACCAAAACCATTCCCCCCTTTTTCACTACCAAAACCGGCCACCCCTTAGTGGGGGTACTTTTGGGACTTTTTGAGCAATTACATAAAGTCTTGATACTTATGTGTATTTGCACTTTGACCCAAAAGTTTACGTTTTTACGTAAAGGTCCAAAATCACTAAAGGACAAATTGTTTTGCTCCTTTAATGAAGTTTTTGTTATTGTTGAAATTTTTGGGTTCTAGTTGTAATTACATGAAGTTGTGGACTCTTGTGTTTTTACAAAGTGACCCCAAAAGTTTATGTTTTAGCATTGTGGCCCAACAAGTTGTGGTCATTGCTTTTTCGGCCCAAATTATAATGAGAACAAAATGGTTTTGTCTCTTTAATGAGAATTGGATTTTCATTTCATATTAGTTCCATTTAAATCAATTCTATGAATCCGAAAACCAATTGTTTAAGTTGCTTTCTTAGTTAATGTGATTGATTAAGAAAAGGGTGATTATGAACCAAAGGCCTCGATAATTGAGCTATGTGATTGGCCGCTTTGCATTATGAATGTTTTGGTTAAGTAGTTTAGATTTGAATGTAATTTGATTAGTTCAAATGTGTTGTAAAAGGGCATAAGTCCTTCAAATGTGTTGTAAGAGGGCATAAGCCCTCCTCTTTATTTCATGTATTCCTTTTGTTTATTTGTATGCAAATTGGAATAGTTGGGTCCAACGCCCAATAGGAAATAACGGTTTAATTAGATTAAACGCGTAACTAAAATCAACAACAACCTACCTTAGACCCAAGGTCCAACACAAGGCTCGTGTTGGATCAAATCAAACGGTTCATAATCATCCTAAAACCTAATAAGATTAAAATGAAATTGATGTAGCCCAACACTACTCCCTCAACAAAATGAATATTAAGTTGATAAGCGAGAGATGCTTTGAACATCTCTTCGTAGGCCTTTCACTATGATGGGCTCCAATCGTTTGTGACTCATACATCGGCTTCACCCTATCATGGGGAAGTTCAAAGTATGTGCTTACCTTCAGGAGGAGTCCATATGAACATACATGATGTGGTAAGGTAGGCAACGAGGATGACCAACATCATATCATTGTGAGGCTATCCTTGAAACCCTACACGAACTAGCATGGTGGGAATGACTTAACTAAGTGCAATGGTGCCAACATCATATCATTGTGAGGCATCATTCTCTAGAGGCCAAACAAGATGGGTAATTACAAGAGTTGTAAATGACTAAAGCGTTATTCTCTCATCACTATTTTTGCTAACCGACATCGTATCATCGTGAGGTGGGCTTGGTAATGGTGAGTCTCCCATACCCCGCTAAGAGTTCAACATAACTCTCGGATTCCATTGAGGGATGTGGAATTTGCCAAAAATAGTGGGTGGTACTATTTGATTTAAGACCCAATCAAGTAGTTTTAAAATCAACAATCTAATACGATTTCTGTTATGTTATGTAGTTAACGACATGCCTAAAATTATACCTACCATTGTACTTGACAAAAAGGGCCTTAGGGGTCAACGTTTCCTTGCTTGGTATCATCACATCGAGAATGTCTCAAAGATGAATAACATATCGTATGTACTCAAGCAATCCCCTCCTCATGTACCTCCTACGAAACTAGCTTCAAAGGAGGAGTGTCAAAATTATGCAAGACACTATGAGGATGACTTACAAGCCAAATGCTTAATCCTCACTTCACTTAGTGAGGAGCTTAAGAAGCTACATAAGCACATGGACACTTCATGTGCCATGGTTGATAGTTTGCATAAGATGCATGACATTGAGACTAGTAATGTACGATTCTCAAATGTTTGTAGTCTATTGAATGCCAAAATGGTAAAGGGGACATCGGTCCAAAAACATGGACAAAAGATGGAAAGGATCTTTCAAGATCTTAAGAGTTTAGGAACTTCCATCGATGGGAAAATGGCCCAAGACTTTTTCCTTGCATCTCTCTCGGATGATTTCACTAAGTTTATAGTAAACTATAAAGTGAATAGATTCGATCATACTTTTACCGAGATGATTGACATGTGCTGTGAGTTTGAACAAAGTTTCAAAAAGGACAGTGGGAGTGAGAATGCAATCACAAGGAAAAGGTTGCATAAGAAGAAGGCAAGAAAATCCAAAGGAACATGCTTTCATTGTGGAAAGGATGAACGTTGGAAGAAGAAATACAGGGTGCGCATTGCGAGCCTTATGACACGAACTTTTGAAGGGACTATTTCTGTCATAGAGAGTGCTTTTACAGTGAGCTCCAATTCCTGGATATTTGATTCAGGCGCTAGTCAACATATCTGCAATTCGTTGCAGGGACTAACAGGGAGCAGGACACTGCGCAATGGGGAGATGATTGTGCGAGTTGGGAACGGCACTAAGATCTCTGCAAAAGCAGTTGGCACCTATATGCTTAAACTACCCTCTGGGGAAGTCTTGGAACTTAAAAATTGTTTATATTTTCCTTCATGTATAAAGAATTTGATTTCTATCTCTATGCTTTTACGAGATGGGCACTCAGTATTGTTTGACAAAATGAGCTGCACTTTATACTTGAACGGTCGTATTATCTCTCATGGTAATATGATAGAGGGACTTTTTCATCTAGAGACAAGTAGTGGAATGCACTGTATTGAAAGCGGGAATACCTCAAAACCCAAAAGGGCTAGAGAAGAAGTTAACCAAGAAAAGATGTGGCATCTTAAACTTGGACATGTGAACCTTGATAAGATTCGCAAGATGTCGAAAGATGGATATTTCCGCCCATTAGGTAATGACCAAATGGGTACTTGTGAATGTTGCTTGAAAGGGAAGATGACCAAATCTCCATTCACTGGGAAGGGAGAGCGTGCCACTGAAATTCTAGGGTTAATCCACACTGGCGTATGTGGACCTATGTCCACTACATCGAGAGGAGGCTTCTCCTACTATATCACATTCACCGACGATCACTCTCGGTTTGGCTATGTGTATCTTATGAAGTACAAGTCAGAATCCTTTGAAAAGTTCAAAGAATTCAAGAATGAAGTTGAGAAGCAAACTAGGAAGCAGATCGAGGGGGAGAGTATCTAAGTAACGAGTTCCTAGATTATCTCAAAGAGTGTGGAATAATATCACAGTGGACTCCACCGGGAACTCCACAACTTAATGGAGTTTCTGAAAGGAGAAATCGAACCTTGATGAACATGGTTCGTTCTATGATGAGTTATGCAGATCTACCAGTAACATTCTGGGGATACGCTCTATATACAGCAGCTTACTTGCTTAATAGAGTACCTTCCAAGTCAGTTTCACATACGCCCTATGAGATATGGCATGGAAGAAAGCCAAGTCTTAATCATATTAAGATTTGGGGTTGTGAAGCATATGTCAAGAAGCTTGAAGCAAGATCCGTTAGGTGCTATTTTGTGGGATATCCTAGAGAAACTATGGGATATGAGTTCTACCATCCTGACGACCAGAAAGTCTTTGTCGCCAGAACTGCTAAGTTTCTAGAGGATGAATTTGTTCTCAAAGAAACCACAAGTAAAACGATGGAAATTAATGAGATTAATGATGAACCACAAACAAGCACTCAACAAGTTGACAACCCTGTTCCTGCAACCCTAGCTCCACGTAGATCCGAACGGGTCAGCAAGCCACCTAAGAGGTATGGCTTGGATAACGACTTTGGAGAGTTGCACCTTCTAGGTGACAATGACACAAAGGAAGACCCTAGAGACTACACTGAAGCAATGTCCGACATTGATTCAAAGAGATGGCAAGAGGCCATGAAATCCGAGATGGATTCCATGTATCACAATCAGGTCTGGACTCTTGTAGACCCTCTAGAAGGTATAGTACCTGTTGGAAACAAATGGGTCTTTAAGAGAAAGATAGGCGCTGATGGGAACGTGGAGACTTATAAGGCTAGACTAGTAGCCAAGGGTTACAGGCAACGAGAAGGGATTGACTATGAAGAAACCTTCTCTCCTGTAGCCATGATTAAGTCCATTCGGATTTTGCTTGCTATAGCTGCGTACCATGACTATGAGATATGGCAAATGGACGTGAAGACGGCCTTTCTGAACGGCTACCTAGAGGAAAAGCTCTATATGACTCAACCCGAAGGTTTCGTGTCCAAGTCTGAAAAGACTAAGGTATGCAAGCTTCAGAGGTCCATTTATGGACTTAAGCAAGCCTCCAGGAGCTGGAACATTCGTTTTGACACTGAAATCAAATCGTTTGGTTTCACTCAAAACGAAGACGACAATTGTGTTTATCAAAAGGTCGTTGGGGATGCAGTTGTATTCCTAGTGTTATATGTAGATGACATATTACTATTCGGGAATGACACTGCAGTACTTTCTTCTGTAAAAGTGTGGTTGTCCAAAACCTTCCACATGAAAGATTTGGGAGATGCATCTTATGTGCTTGGGATAAAGCTCTATCGTGATAGATCTAGAAAATTAATTGGATTATCCCAATCTATGTACATAGATAAGGTGCTAAGTAGGTTCCAAATGGAACAATCAAAGAAAGGTCTTCTTCCTGTGAGACATGGAATTCACCTTTCTAAATCCATGGGACCGAAAAATCCTGAAGAAATACGGCAAATGAGTAGGATTCCTTATGCTTCCGCCATAGGAAGTCTCATGTATGCCATGATATGCACAAGGCCTGATATCGCATATGCTGTGAGCATCACTAGTCGATATCAATCTAACCCAGGATCAGAACACTGGGCAGCTGTCAAGACGGTCCTTAAGTACTTAAGAAGAACTAAGGACATGTTCCTCGTTTATGGAGGAGCAATAGAGTTGCGAGTGAAAGCCTATACAGACGCAGATTTCCAATCTGACGTCGATGATAGAAGTTCCAACTCCGGATATGTGTTCACTCTGAATGGTGGGGCTGTCAGCTGGAAAAGCAAGAAACAAGAAGTAATTGCTGATTCCACGACGGAGGCTGAATATGTCGCTACAGCTGAAGCCGGCAAAGAAGCGTTCTGGATGAAAAAGTTCATTACTGAACTTGGAGTGGTTCCAACCATTACATCACCAGTAACTTTGTACTGTGATAATAGTGGGGCAATAGCTCAAGCCAAGGAACCCAGGGCTCATCAAAAGAACAAGCATTTTGACAGACGCTTTAATATCATTAGAAGATATGCTGCCGAGGGGAAAGTCAACATCCTCAAGGTTGCCTCAGCCGATAACGTAGCAGATCCACTGACGAAGCCAATGTCTCAAATCCAACTTGACCGCCACATGGAAAAGATGGGTATTAGATACATGGGAAGGTGGCTTTGAGTGCAAGTGGGAGATTGTTGGAAGTATGCCCACAAAGCCACTCATTTGATGTAATAGCTTTTGGAATACTTATTGTGTTAAACTATTATATTGTTTAATGAAGGGCAAAGCTTACTGTTAATCATTATTTATTGGATTATATGTTTAAGCAATAAGGGAATCCAAGGAATGTATTTAGTCTAAGAGAGAAGTGATCTAAGTAAGTTAGATTAACGAGACCTTTCTCTTATGTTCATTCCTAAAACGTTCCTAGCCATAGGATTGCCAATTGGGCATTGACAATCCGCTAAGGTTAGTATGTGTTATGTTAACTCAAGCGTGAGTATGACTAGTCTCAAGTCATTTAGTGTTGGACACTGAGACAACACACATAGGGGCTCGAAAGGTAATCGAGTACACTGAACAACGATCAAAAGAGAGTTCGAACATACATGTCATGTAAGAACTCGTAAGTTGCAATATGCAAAGTAGTCCTTTGACCTGAGGCATCATAGATGTCTAATGGTTAGGTCCTTGATCTTTGATCATGTCAAAGGCATTCCATCGAGAGTGTCCACGGCATTGTTGGGGTCAAGCTATCTAGTCATGTAGGCATATGAATGCACAACAAGGGATCTCTAACCTTCCATGGTGGAAGGAGAATACTCTGAGATATGATTCAGGAGTCTTTGGCCAAAGCATACGAATATGACTTAGGAAATATGTTTCAAGTCATATTCAAATGAATCATATAGAGAAGTATCACATTGGATAGTAGACATGAAATAAACTATCACTTAAACAATGTGATCAAGAGTATTGTATTAGAGAAGGACCGTATTGCATTGTAATTGTAACTGGATAGGTTCTCCAACCACTTCTACTTAGCTTGGGTAGCCATGACATACTGCTAGGTGTCACTCATGGTTTGTGGAAGCCCTGAGGATTAGCTAACACTAATCTTCATCAAAGGGAGAATTGAAATGTAGTTTCAATTCGCAATCGATCGTTAAGAGTAACAATCGCCCACTGCCTCGCTAATTGGAACCTAATGGATCGTACACCGAGTAAGGATGAAAGTGAAGAAATATAAATGAGATGGATAAGCAATTAAATAGTTTGATTGAGAATGGTCAAGATTAATTAATTAGTTAATTAATCTTACGAAAGGTTCGTATTGGGCTTTTAAGTTGGTTTTGGGTTTCGGGGCCCAAAAGGGTTTTTGGTCCACAAGGCCCATTGAGTTTAGGTTGTGTGACAACTAAAACTAAATGGAAATTAACCCAAAAACAAAGTCAAAACCGGCCTAGGGTGAGTGGTACCCAACTTGGGTTAATTGCAAGTGTGCCACTCACATGTGAGGTGGTATAAAGGCAACTTTATAGCCATAACCTCATTAGGGTTTTCTTGAGGGAAATAAGAGAAACATTTTCTCTCCTTTTCTCATCTAGAGGCCAGCCACTTAGGGAGAGTTTTACTAGCATCAAAATCTCTCTAAGTCATCCATCTTCTCTTCACACTACATCCTTGGTGTGGAGACTTAGAGACACTAAATCTTTAGTGTTCTTGGAGATCCTTTCCTTACATCTTCAAGGAGCAAGAGGAGCATTCAAAAGGAAGAAAATCACAAGGAAGATTCAAGGAGCTAGGAGGTGACTTGAAGGCCCTCCACTTGGGTGAATCCCTTGTGTAAACAAGGATGAGCTTCAAGGGTAATGAATCTCAAAACCTTCCTTCTCTTTAATGTTGTTAAAGAGTCTTATGGTTCACCATTCACTAGGCTTTGAAAGTCATGGGTTTTAGAATTGTTTTTGAATGCATGCCTACTTTAAAGTGTTATTAGTTTGCATATGTGTTCAAATGTTCTCACATGTTCTTAGCTAGGACAAAATTTTTCCTTCAAGATCAACATAATTAACTCGTATGAACGAAATGAAATTTAACAATTTTCACACCCCAAATTCCTCCACTTATGCTTCACAAATTAAATTTCCCTACTCCACATATATTTCAAAAAGAACAACTACAAATTTCACATCCTACACAATTCAACATATACAAATATCACCTAAATAAATTAATGCTTCCAACTAAAATCTAATCATAAATAACACATTCGAAGGAAATAATAATCACAAAGTCAAAATAAAGTAACCTTCAAATATTTCGAAGAGGAAGAGATGGGAAGAGATGCAACGGGGGATGGAGGGAGGGGGAAGGAGGGAGAGAGAGAGAGAGAGGAGAAGCAGCCGTACCCAGGGGGTTGCAGAAAGCACATCAACAAAAAAGGGTGAGGGGGAAATGGGGGAAGAAAGGAGCAGACTCTAAGTTAAAAGGTAACATACAACTTACCCGACGAAAGCAGTTGTCATGAGAATAATTTAAATACCTCATTTCCTAACTATATATTCCCCTATTCTTTTACACGTCATCGATAGATATTTCTAGGCAACCAGAAAATATTACACGACTGAAAGATCTATCGGTTATATTTACGCGACGAACACACTGTTCGCCCCATAAAACCTTATTAATTGCGCACCAAAATTTTCCTTTGGCGCCAAATTTTTGCCCGACAAAATTTAGTTTACCTTGCGGAATTGACCTGTCTCAGAAGACTTTTCAGTAAACCTAAAATGTTGACTATACTAATCCTATGAACATGTGATTTCGTCGGGCAAGAAGTTTTTAACAGATGAAATTCCAACATGATTATCTATAACATATTAGAAAGTGTATGAAACTAGTTTATCGTTATGTGGTGTTTTATTTCAATTGTACAAGGTTAATGTAGAAAAAAAATTTACTCGTGATAATATATTATTAAGGGTGACTTGGATGCGGTCCCTATTAATCAACATTCTTTGATTGAAACCTTGTTTGCTTTTGGTTTTTGATTGAAGTCCCTAAAATTAATGCAGTAATGCATTTCTATGTAGGTTATTATAATTTTTAAATCAAAATTTGATATTTATAGTTATTTATATTAATGAGATTCTAAATAAAATCCATAATTTGTTGAAAATATTAAAAGAAATTATACTTAAATGAAACTCATGATTTGTAATTACTTATATTAATGACATTTTACATACAAAAAATTGATAATTTTTATACGATGCATTTACATATAAAAAGTTGGTACATTTTATACAAAAAAAAGTGATACATTTTATATAATGGGTACATTTCATATAAAAAAAAACAATGGGTACATTTTACACAAAAGAGGTGGTACTTACAAAAAAAAATATCGGTACATTTTACAAATAACAAGGTGGTACATTTTTAAAGACAAATGGGTACATTATTAATAAATTATGGGTACAAAAAAAAGGTCAAAAAAATAGGAGTACAAATAAAAGTGTGACAACCCGTCCCTAAAATTAAGTTTTTCCCCTAGGGCATTTCCGTGTGACAACCTGTCCCTAAATAGAGGGAATTGACGGAAATGCCCTAGCGGAAAAACGTAATTTTTTAGGACGTATTTGATCCTCGTATATTTTGTCCTATTTCTTGGCATATTTGGATAGAGCTCAATCTCACGAACGCGTAGGCGCAAACCATTTGTGAAACAGAGCTATAAAAAAGAAATTAGAGATCCAACCGAATTGGATTTGTAAGTTCGTAAAATAAAACATTGACCGCCACTTAAATTTATAATTGGCGGAGATCCAACCGTTGGATTGTAATGAAACTTTAGTATGATGATTTAGAAGCATAATATGGATATTTGGAAGTTATGGATATTTATAGACCCAACCGTCGATCTTAGACAGACGGTTGACTTTTGGCCAATGGGTCTCAAATCATTCTAGAACGTCCTTGGGAGTGATACCCTTACACTTGGACACCGGTTTACAGTTTCAGGGTAGCAAACAATATCAAAATATCGTATATGCGTCAATTAGCGACGCGATTGGTAGACTGATTAACAGTGACTACTTGAGCCGAAGAAACCGAATCGTGGAAACTTAGGAATGGAGCTTGTATTAAGACAGTAAACTCATGGTTATGTTAACCATATTACCTATTTAGGTAATCAAAACCTCTTCGACTAGCCACTTCTCGATCACTTCCACAGGTAGACAGTAGGATCGAAATACGAAATGACATCTCACTGTTAGAATGTTTGGAGTGTCGAGAAAACTATGAAGATCTTTTAGTTCGTGTTGTAGAGTTGGTTAGTAGTTTAGCACGGTTCGATCAGGTATACCTTTGGCATCATTTCTTAAAATTCTACTTGGGATGCCACCGAATGCGAGAAGTGGAATACACCATTCCTTCACCTTGTTAACACCACATTTATTCTCCTTATTTCTTATTGAATAACTCCTATACCAATTTTCTTTGTGACTTTTCGAATAAGTCCTACTTCATTGAGAGAACTTAGTCACTAAAGCTTACCGATTAGGAATTTATTCAACTAAACCTCTTATCTAAGGAACCTCAAACCTTCTCGCGAAGGCGAAAGAATGAACCCTAGGTTTATACCTAGACTTTAGCAGCTTGATCGGGTGACGATCAAAAAACCCATTAAACCCTACTTCAAATTGATGGTCTAGTCGACCAACCTTTGTAACCCGAGTTTGCCTCCGTGGTCTGACGAATTCATAGTGTTCTTATCAACGATCTTCTTATCTACCTTGACAGTGAGACCAAATTCTCTGAGTTTTGTTAATTAGCTTTATACTAGATTCCTCGACTGTAAACTTTGATTAAATTGATATTCTTCTTGGGATACGTGATCTCAGTGGACGAGATTGTTTTCTTTTTCCCAAGGTTGTAGCGAAAGAAAGTTGAAATTCTCATAAAGTATTGTGGAATTTCGAGATATCTTTAGTCTTGTCAATTTTATCGATAATCAGTTAGAGATTTTTTCGGCTATAGTGTTTTTCCTCACTCACAACTGAGGAATGTTAATTTCGTTGTGATGTTAGTATGAATAAAGTTCTAACAACCTAATTGTTGTCTTAATCTACCTTTGTGTTACACCTTTCAATGACAAGGATCATTTTGGAAACCCACGATGACGTGTTCTTTGGATGTTTTGACTTTGTAGATGTAGCATGTTGGAGTATCATTTATATTTTCCAACGGTTAAACCCGTTCGAAATGTTGGATGACACTTCTCAGGGAGATCTAAAACCTTTACCAACCTTAGCTTTCCCAAATACATCTTCATTTGAAATAAGCTAAAATTTCTGATTGCGACTTCGGAAGGATCAAATCAACTCCTATGATTACACTATCGTGTATTACCCCGGTTCTACAAATGTAGTTACTGAGCACCTTTAGCTAGTCATATCCCACTTCAATTGGAATTCAAAAGTATTGTTTTGACGTTACTCGTGAGATATCAATAAATTGTTTGGATTGTTATACCTGTATAAGGATGGGAAATATCGCTATAAGCTTCCAATATGAGGTATCTTGTACATGTGGAGTTATGAGGATGTTTCAATGATCATCGACCGACGCGACAAGTTAGCCACTTTCCATTGGTCCAGAGGGACTACATTTTAGACCACTTGGAAAATTCCTCATTCTTGAAATTATCAGATTTCTTGGGTGTTTAGACCAGCGTCTATTCTGATGAGGATTCCATATTCAACTCTTTATGCTGGAAGGTATTCTAGTCAATCTTGGGTTCGTGTCTACCCTACTACACTTTGTATTATTCTTGAAACAGAGAAACTGTCTAAAAGAATTGCTCGGATATTGAAATGTAGTTGTGATAAGTAATTCCTCAATCACCTAACAAATACTCTACTAAACGAATCTTTACTGTTGGTGATTGAATATTCTTGAAGCTACCAATGTAGCGAGATATCATACATTAGTTTCAGTTACCTTGTATTCGAGATTTGTTAGACTTATTTGACTCTCAAACTCTTGAGTGTTCTTTTAGCCTCTCGACATAATTTTCTTTGCTAAATTCGAGAGGAAGTTAATATGAAGATGCTCGCTAAGGCGTTGTGGACTACATTGTACGACTACATGGTATGTTTTTCAGTTTTGTATCTTATGATGTGTGGTTCACTTCCAAGCTTTGGGAAGTCTTTTTGAAGGTTATGAGTAATAAGTTTTGTTTAGTACCACATTTTCACCCTTAAGCTAATGATTAGTCTGAAACGAGTTACTCAAACCTTAGTGGACATGTTGCATTTTGTCCATTCTACAATTAGCATGGTTGTAATACATAGTTATCTTTATTTTAGTTGGTTGTAACTACGGCTACAATTTTTGGTTTTGAGTATGGCATTGTTGAGGCGTACTGTGAAAATTTTATCCATAGCACATGATTGACAGAAAAGTATTTTGAACAGGTAGTTGAATGATCGAGATTACAATGTAGCAAATTGTGTGTTATTTGTGTTGTCACCTTGTGAGGGCAGTACGTGAGCACGATTGAGGCGCTAATTGGATGATTTATGCGTATTTTTCCAATGGCGGCATGATGGTAATACTGCACCCTCATAATTTGTTACTTACTTATCGGGACAATAGTGAGTTGTTGGTATTACGGGTTGCAGACCGTAATATTGAGAACTTAATTGTTGAACTTGTTAAGCAAGTGGACATCTAGATCCGTCTATGTTTAGTTGTTTATTTATTGTTTGGGATTAACCCAAAGATACCACACACTCATCTTCGAGTCATGTGATGCCTACGGGTGTGTAGGTGAAGTTTTTCTATTTTCAGTGTTGTTTTCAGTATAACTATTTTAACTTCACTTTATTATATACATACTTCAACGTTCTTCTACCTTATGTTTTTATAAAGGACTGTATATTTTAGTATTGTACAGAAGAAGAATGAAAGTTTGAGTTTGGAGGCATGAAAGAGAGATCATTGTACTCCGATCGTGACGGAACGTCAATCTCTTTTATGCAGCCACTCTAACTTGATTTCTTATTTATACATTTTCCGTCTATCTTGAGTATTTTATACGTAACAAGTGTTTTTTTTTAAATTTCGGGGACGATATTTTTTTAAGGTGGGTAGATTGTGACAACCAGTCCCTAAATTTACGTTTTTAATTATTTTAATCGAGGGAATTGACGGAAATGCCCTATGGGCAAAACATAATTTTTTAGAACGTATTTGATCCTCGTATATTTTGTCCTGTTTCTTGGCATATTTGGATAGAGCTCGATCTCACGGACGCATAGGCGCAAACCGTTTGTGAAACGGAGCAATAACAAAGAAATTAGAGACGTTTTGGTATATATATATTGGTGTATATATATATAAAGAGAAACTGGATTCTGCCAGGTGGCAGCGGGAAAGAGAAGAAGATGAGGTTGCAGGAGAGAAAAGGAAGGGAGGAGTGACCACTGAGAGGAGGGAGAAAGGAGGGGAAAGGAGAGACCCGAAATAGGTCATTTTTGACCCGTGAACCACAATTTCTGACCCGTGAACCACCATTTTTGACCCAGCTATATCTCCTTCATCCGACTTCCGTTTTGGGTGATCTTGGTGTCCATGGAAAGCTCTTGACAAGTCCTACATCTGTGTAGCGTTAGATTTCCATTTTTCTTTCCCATTTTTCAAGGTTGAAGCCACAAAGTGCCGAGTTTTCTCATTTTTCGATGATTTCGACAACGATTACCGTCGATCCCCACCACCAATAGACTTCTCTCAACCCCAGGAACAAAGCCCAAGCATTGGATGAGGCATCGAAGTTTATTTTGGCGTTAAATCAAGAACACCCATTTCTAGGGTTTTCGGCGGGTTTGGATGAAATTTGGACACTTCCCGGCCGAATTGGACTCAACTATAGGTACGAAAATGTTGACCGCCACTTAATATTTGAGGACCGTATGAACTTACAAATCAGGAATCTGACGTACAGATCTTCCCGAATTGGAAAATCCAAGGTGCGGATCTTCGAGATCGAGTTACGTATGGTTGTAGACCCTATTGTCGATCTTGGACCGACGGTTGACTTTTGGCCAATGGGTCTCAAATCATTCTAGAACGTCCTTGGGGGATGTGTTTTATGTAAGTTATGTGTTCTATTGATAAGGATTTTGAGATATGAGTTGATGATTGTTCTAGGCGCCGATCGTTCGTGATGCCTCGATGTTTGTGTTAGGGAGTGGTATTGCGGACTCCAGGTGAGTGGGTCTTTTTCTTTTTATAGTATATATATATATATATATATATATATATATATATATATATATATGATTGATATTTTCCATAAATGATTTTAAATTGATTTATGCATTTTATGCCATATCTTATATATATTTTAAAATACTATGAGGTGGTTGAGTTTTAGATTGCATCATGGCATATCCATATGCATATTACCTGCATATGATTGTTATGAATGCTTTGAAGTGCTAAGGTGAACGCGGGACGCGCAGGTAAATTCAGGTGAGTTTAAGGTGTTATTTGAAATGATTGAGTTATGGCATGACTATATTTATGTTTTATGCAACTCCGACACTGTCGTACATGTTGCGATAGGCAATTCCCACACTGTCGTACAGGTTGCAACAATAGGCAACTCTGGAACTGTCGTACAAGTTGCGATAGGCAACTCGGACACTATCGTACAGGTTGCAATAATAGGCAACTCTGCCACTATCGTACAGGTTGCAATAATAGGCAACTCTGACACTGTCGTACAGGTTGATAGGCAACTCCGACATTGTCGTACAGGTTGCCTATGAGTCGTATAGGTTGCATTAGGCAACTCTGATTCGTGTGTTAGCATAGATTGATTTATGGGTCGTACAGGTTGCATTAGGCAACTTCGACTCGTGTGTTAACATAGATTGATGAGCATCTGATTTTATTATGTTGCCACTGATATGTAGTTATTAGGAATATTTATGGATTACTGTTGATTTGCATTTGATTTCATACTTATACGTAGTATGATTATACAGGTTTTACAGTGAGGGATTATAACATTTTCAAAAGGTTTTTATTAAAACTTTAGTTTCAGGCTCACTCACCCTTATTTTTCACACCTCCAGGTTTTGGCTGCTGAAATTTCTTATCGATGAGGATTCTTGGCGAATCTTTGCATAGGGGGCTACCTCTGAAGGTATGATCCTCACCCACACTACTGTACTTTACTTATGCTATGATGTTGCATGTGAAATGGGTTCATTCCTGCTCACAGAGCACTCTTGTATTTAGACACTTTTAGGGTTAAATTTATTCATATTTTCTACATCACTACACTTTCTGGCTTCGTCACCTTCCAGGTGTCGGTCAGCACTGCTCGATTTGGAGTCATAGCGGACATTCTTGGTCGGGGTGTGTCAAAAAGTTTGAAAAATATGGACACAAAAAGAAATTAATATATAGGTACAAACTAAAACTGAATAGAAAATTGGCACAATTTAAAAAAAAAAAAGTTGCAAATTAAAATGGGTACAAACTAAAAATAAAAATATATGATACTAAATTTACCATAAATATAAATATATCAAATGTAACTTTTCTAAACACTAAATGAATAATATAGCTAAAATTTAATTATCTTGATATGTAAAATATTTTATTATTTTAATAATTAATGATGCTTATTTAAACCAATTGACCTTGATTAAAAATTGAAAAGAAATAAGGTTCCAATCAATGGAGTTGAAAAAAGAGGGATGGGAACCTAATTTTCGTTTTGGTTCCAGTCCCTAATCAATCTAATTGTTAGACTAAAACCTTGTTAATTTAAATATTTTGATCGATGACACACCCCGACCTGGGAAGGTCGAAGGATGCTGGCCATCACCGAGAGGTGACGTAACCATAAGGATATGTGATGTGAAAAGTGAGTAAATTTAAATCTAAAACTAATTAGAACTAATAATACTAAGTAGTGATAGATTGCGCAATCGTGGGAATAACCCACTACAAATATTCAGAGCATTAAGACAGGAATACTACAATAGAGTAGTCAAAGTATTAAAGTACACTTATTACATAATAGTGATAAGTTCGTACGTCTAATGCAGAGGAGAATGTCAGAACTGCCGAAATTCCTCGAGTGCCACAAGAGTACAGCTATCTAGGTCATGGAGGGGCGAAAAACAAAGTTGAGTGGGTCAGCAAAACAATCCTTATAAGAAAAAACTTTGCTTTCGAAAGTACTAACCCCTCGCCGTAAAACAAGTATAGTTTCCTTAAAAACCAAGCATACTACCATATAAGTATGGAAAATTAGGTGCATGCCAACAACATATAAATATAACTCAGAGATGTGCCATAATATGAATGATTCAATCACGATGGAAAAGAAGGCATGTTATTGACAATATACTAACATGCAAATAAATACTAACATCAGTCTATACTGACACACGAGTCGGAGTCACCTAGTGTGGCATGTACGACAAGCTAGGTGTAATAATATACGCTCTAGTGCTACAATCACATGAAGCTTGCGCTAAGCGCAGTCACCTACAAGTCAGAGTCACCTAATGTGACAAGTACGACAGGTTGGCACCTAACTTGGATCCAAGACGAGCATACGGTGCGGGAGGTGAACATACACGTGAAGGCTGGCCCTGGCCCCGGGCGGGAGCACTAACACCTGGGTGTAGTAATGCTAAGCTAACTATATGAATACATGTAGGCTACGCAATTCAAATTAATAGACTAAACTCACCTGAATTCATCTGTGCGTCCTGTAGAATCATTTTAATATTCTATCACAGTACCATAATTATAAGCAGGTGAATATATGTATAAACATGCCATAGCCATTATGTAATTCTATCAAGCACATTTACCAAATTAAACTATAATTGGCATAATAGGCATAAATCATTTAAATGCATTTTGTGGAAAATATAAACCATATATATATATATATATATATATATATATATATATATAGAAATAAACTGCCCACTCACAAGTACGTCGCTGGGTCGTAACCCCCGAGCCTAGCTTTGCCCCGTACGTCCTCTAGATACGTTTCCCCTATATGCGAAATAACTAAAATAATATTAATTAAGCACATATACGGAAACCTAAATAAAATCCCCATAGTTTGCTCAAACCAAGGGTTTAAATACATGAAATCGATCTACTCAACGTCACGAACATCCCCAAATTTTTAAAATAAATTTTGGATGTTGCACATGCCCCCACGCGCCAGCAAGTGCATGGCCAGAAGCGCCCCACGCGCAGACCAGTGACGTCCGCTAGCCTGACGCCGTCAGGAATATTCCACGGAATATTCCGTTAAACACTAACAGAAGTTAACTGCGTTACCTGACGTCGTCAGGAATATTCCGTCAACTCTGACGGAATATTCCGTCACCTTCTCGGGCAAGCCTTGCCGTCTGCAACTCGATTTTCGTCGATTTTCTGGGAAATTTTCAAATTCACTATTCTTCTTCATTTCTCAACCATTTTTTACGTACTTTATATGGATTTGAAGCTCATGAAGAGTAGAATTGCATTATACCTGTTTGGGGTCCAAAAAGTGGACGGAGGTGGCCGAAAAAAGCCTCGAAAGATCCGGCCAAAAGTGAACTCGTCGAACCTGAGTTGTTTCACCTCCAAACTTCTTCCAAATTGTTGTATGAGCCTCTGGAAGTTGTGTAGAAGCTCCCTCAAGCTTCAAAACTACCTAACTCGTTCAAAATCACGTCGAACTCAACTTGACCGAGTTCGGACCTTCCGAGTTAACGAGTCAAAACTCGTCCATTTCAAATTCTGAGGGTATGGTTGTGTTCGTGAGGATGAGAGGAGTTCAATGGAGTGGTTTTCGAGCTCGATTTGTGAAGATTTAAGGTCGTTTATGGAGGTTGCAGAGATAGAGAGTATACGGGAGAGAGAGAAGATAGAGGAGAGAGAGAGAGAAAATCTTTTGGGATTTTCTGATTGGGTGCTAGGGTGTAGGACTGAAAGGGATTGGTTGGTGAGATGTGAGGGAGTGAATGATAAAGGGGTGCACGGGTTGGCTATATAGAAGGTAGAGATAGGGTTTTTGTTTCACTTTTTGGATTTCTTACAGAAGAGGAAATCTAACACTATCTGAAATAGTGATTTCCTACTGATAAAAACTCACGTGTACCCGTAACGACGTGTATAAATTTAATACGAAAGAGATTTAACTCATGCATTTATGCATTTAATGTCCCACAAACCATGAAATTTAAACAAATTCAAGTAATATTTTTAAAATATAATAAATATTTAAAAATAAATATTAGAGTAATATTGTTCTTCACAAAATTATAGCAAGAAATAATGTACTCACATAATTACTAACATATTTTAAAAAATAACTACTGATACATTTTAAAACATAAAATAAATACATATAATTAGCATGGGTACATTTAGCAAAATTTAAAAAGGGTACAAATACATTAAAAAAATATGGGTACAAATACAATAAAACTTTAAAAAATATGGGCATAAAAAGAAATTAATATATGGGTACAAATTAAAACAAAAAAGAAAATTCGTACAAATTAAAAAAGGGTTGCAAGTTAAAAATGGGTACAAACTAAAAATAAAAATATATGATATAAAATTTATCCATAAATATAAATATACCAAATGTAACATTTTTAACACTAAATGAATATATTTGGAAATAAAAATTGTAAGATCCCACATCGCCCAGGGGAGTGGATCCTCTATGCCTATGTACATTCCCACCTCCAAATAGCGCGAGCCGTTTTGGGAGTTCACTAGCTTCGGGTTCTATGGGAACTCCGAAGTTAAGCGAGTAGCGTGCAAGAGCACTCTCATGATGGGTGACCCACTGGGAAGTTCTCGTGTGAGTTCCCAGAAACAAAACCGTGAGGGCGTAGTAGGGGCCCAAAGCGGACAATATCGTGCTACGGTGGTGGAGCGGGCCCGGGATGTGGTGGACCCCGGGTCGGGATGTGACAAAAAATATTTTATTATTGAAATAATTAATGATGTTTATTAATACCTAAGCACCTTGATTAAAAATTGAAAATAAATAAAGTTTTAATCAATGGAGTAGTAAAAAGAATTATGAGAACCTAATTTCTCATATTATTAATCTAAATACCACGGTAGCGATTAACCCATTTCGTAAAAAATTATTCCCATTTGGTATAAATTATTCTTCTTAGACTATTTGCAAATAAGTTAATTAATAGCCTCGCTAGTCTTCGCTACTCTAGTTCTTCATGCGCTTCTCGAAGAGAGAATAGTTCGTCATGGGCTTCTCAAAGAGAGACTATCTGACTTCAAAGTTATAGAATTATTTCAATTTATTTCAAATTATAGGGATTATAAAATAATTATCTTTTACATAGGTACAATTATTATTTCTTATATTCTCTTGTCAGCAACACAAGACAAATGAAGCAATATAATGACGCATATCGAGTCAAATTAGGCGTGTCTCTATGTGCCATGGGTGAATACCGAGAATAAGAAATCAAATTTCAATCAGATAATGAAATAAAATAATGATCACATTAATTAAAAAATGGTGAAGTTATATTTCTTATTTCACTCTCACCTCAAGCTCAACATGACACAATTCGAGCATTTTCTAGTAATTTCTCAACTCCTAGAAAAATGCAAACAATTTTATACAGATATTCCAGATCAAAAAGGAAAATTAGAAGGCTTGCACGTTGCGATATAAAAACATACATTATATAGCAAAACTTTCTTTTATTATTTATTTTTCTTATTCTATTAGGAAAAACATTCCGAAAATCTGCTAATTGACAACTGAAATTGTGATCGGTTCTCATGTCAATTATTATGATTTGTTATGCTGTCTTGTAGCCCAAATGGCTAGATACTATATGAGAATTTGAGGACAAAGTCTCACATTGGTGAGGGATTAAATCATGCAAGGACTTAAGAAATTGTGCTATGTCACTTGGTTTTATAGTGGAATTTCAATTTTCTTCACACGTTCATTGTACTTAAGGTCCGAAAAGGCGCTAGGCATCTTCGTGTGGCCTAGGCGGTTTTTTGAATTTAATTGAATTTATTATATAATATATAAATAAATCTCTATTTATATTTAAAAAATGCATAATTGTATTGTGATACAAATTGCAAAATAGAATGACATATAGATTATAAAGTATTAGAATATACTGAAATATGAGGAACAAACATATAAAAAGTGTCCATCCAAGTACAACCAGTCTCTTACAATTTATTGAAAAAAAATAAAATGCATAATGAAAGTTTTCTATTTTATATATAAGTGAGAGTCGCGACCTAGGCATGTTAGACAGATTAGTTGATTCCTAGGTAGGTCTAGGTGTCATTTCTTAATTTTCAAACGCATAGGATTTAATCAGGATGGTAGCCAGCTGCTTAGCACCTAGACGGGACCTAGACGGGAATTTTTAGAATAGTAACTATACTAATGTGAATTGCAATTGTAATGCTCCAAAATTTGCTTCATAAGACAAAGTAGAAACATTTATACATAATTACATTAAGAAGAAAACACAGGTGATCTCCATTTATTTTGAGAAACAATTTTCGTACATTCATCTTTTCCTTTTGTACCACTGTTAATTTTTTTTTATACAGATATATAGAAAAGTTGATTTTATATTAAATTCTAAATTAGAGAAAAGGGTTCAAACTTGAGCGTAGGGAAATGAGCAGTGTTGTAGCCAACTTGATTAAGCTTTCAATTCTAAATATTAAAAATTAATATATAGATAAAAAGAGTTCAAAAATCAAATCTCTCCCACTTTTATGTTTTATTTAAAAAAAAATACTAGGAGCTGCATCGAACCTAGGACGTATACTACCCCACCCCTTACCTAGCTACACCCTCACAATTAGGATCTCTCTCTCTCTCTCTCTTTTCTTGAAAAAACGATATTATCTACATTAAGAGGGTGGGGGAATGTGCTAAGCCTCACAATGGGTCAGTCATAATATCGTGGTTCAAATTCGCCTTTGGCGAAAATCGAATCTAAGATCTCTTACTTACAAGTGAAGAGGAATACCACTAAACTATAGTACTAAGTGACACCTCTCTCTTTTTTTTATACAAACGATATTTTAAATTATTCTAATCAATGTGAGATAGTTTGAACTCAGATGCAAAAGACTGAGCACCCTAATTTAACTAATTGGCTTAACCCAGAATAGCTGCATTATAATATGATTTGATAAGCATAGTTGAAGTTACCATCCAACATGGTTAATTTATAAAGGAATCCTTTCACAAGAGGGATCCCCATTTTTCTACAAAAATGGGGACATCCTCTTGACCGTTGGATTTGACTTTAATGAAATTGTGTGGTTGAGATTGTGTGGCCTGTGTTTTAATCTCAACCACACAATTTTTTTAAAGTCAATCCAACGGTCAAGAGGGTGTCCCCAAAAAAAATGGGGATCCCTCTTGGTAAGGGGTCTGCATTTATAAATAAACTTCTTCGCTTTGTCAGAATTCACTGGCATCCTCACCTGTCTAACTATTTTGCTCCTGACTGTCTTCTTTTTCCTGCAGCTCCCAATATTTTGTTCCTTGATAGCAATAATATGGTATCTTCAAACCATGAGAACGCTGCAGGATCCCTAGCCTTTCCCAAAAGACTATGGGGTAAAATAGTTGGATTTGCCTTGAGGCTAAAGAAATTAGGTAAAGATGATCCAAGAAGGATCATTCATTGTTTTAAAGTGGCACTAGCTCTAACTTTTGTGTCACTCTTCTACTACTTTAAACCACTCTATGACGGCTTTGGCCTTGATGCAATATGGGCTGTTTTAACTGTTGTGGTTGTGTCTGAATTTTCTGTTGGTAAGCAACTTCTGTAAGCTCTCATAATTTAAGTCTTAACGAATAGATTTGATTGTAATTTCTAATATTTGATAATTATGCTACGAAACAATTTCAGGAGCAACACTAGGAAAAGGTTTGAATAGAATGTTGGCAACTTTAACAGCTGGTGCTCTTGGCATTGGGGCTCATCGCTTAGCAACTCTTTCTGGAGAGACGGGGGAGCCTATACTAATTGCTCTCTTTGTTTTTATAATAGGTATAATATAATACTATTAGAAACAAGAGTAATTAGAAAATTGATTATTGTACTAATTATGTATGTTTATGATATAAATCAACTAATTATATCATCTTATAATTTCTTTGCAGCTGGAATAGTAACATTCCTGAGATTCATTCCCCAAATTAAGGCGAGGTATGATTATGGGATGATGGTATTTATATTGACATTCTGCTTGATTTCGGTGTCTGGTTATCGGGATGAAGAGGTTATACGAATGGGATTCGAGAGGCTATCGACAATCGTCCTTGGAAGCTGTGCTGCTGTATTTGTATGCACTTTCATATGTCCGGTATGGATTGGGGTGGATCTTCACAATCACATTGCTACCAACATCGAAAAGCTTGGGAATTTCTTAGAAGGTACATATACTAAAATATAACAGTGGTTTTATGCTGCCTATATGAAGATTAATATTCTAAGTTAGATATAACATTCATCAATGCCTGCAAAGGTTCTGATAGGTGATTCAACTGCAGGAAAAAACATATCATTTGCACTTGGAACCCTACTAAAGTAACAAAAGGAATCTAACCCTAAATACCCTTAGCAGAATATATATTTTTCCCCTTTTTATAGGAAAATCTTGTGCATCCTAGTATAAGGAAAAGACATTTATGAGGCACGAGCACAGTTAGATTAGTATTTGCCTTTATCTTACGTTGTTTGATTTTTATTTTCATTATTACTATCAGGAACCGTCAAAACTTAGCCAGTTAAGACTAATTATTTGCAGGATTTGAAGACGGATACTTTAAAATATATGAGGATGGACAGCCTATAAATAAGTCATCATCTCTTCAGGGATATAAAAGTGTTCTAACTTCAAGTAGCAAGGAGGAAATCATGGTGAGAATTATATACCTTTCTCATCCTCTATAACTTTCTCACAAGGAATTTTATGCTTGAATTCCACTCTGAATTATTTAACTTTTATTGTCCAGGCCAATTTGGCAAAATGGGAACCCTGCCACGGCAAGTTCAGATTTCATCATCCATGGAATGAGTACTTGAAAGTTGGGAGCGTAACTCGCCAGTGCGCTTTCAAAATTGAATCTCTCAACCACTACCTTACCTTTGAGATCCAAGTATGATTATGAAGCCCTTTCACCAATTTATGTCTAAATGTTATATATGCATTTCAATACCAATTTAGTAGGTCTATTATAACTTGCGTTTTGGTAATCTTACAGTCACCACCAGAAGTTCGAAGTATAATTCAAGGGGAATGCACAGTTATTTGCTCAGAATGTGGGAAAGCATTGAAGGAACTAGCATCTGGAGTCCGAAAAATGACTAAATCATCAGCAGCAGAACCTCACATTACGAACTCAAAAGCTGCTGCTGAAAACCTCAAAGCTGTAATCAGATCCAGCTTGTCTAAACACTGCGATTACCTAGAGATCATACAAGCAGGAGCAGTAGCTTCTCTACTGCTTGAAGTTGTCAAATGTACAGAGGAAATTGCTGGTGCTGTTCATAAACTAGCATCCCTGGCACACTTTAAGAATGCTAAGCCTAGAATGACCCAAGAGACGCAAGAATTACCTTCACAGGGATCAGTAAATCCAGTATCAGGCATCGATGGGGCACATCATGTTATAACGATAAATCCATCTCAAAGTTTACGTGAAAGTGAGAATTCGTCCCCACCAATACTGGCTCCAAGAATGGTAGTGTAGCCTTTGGAAATGAGTAGTTTTTAGTTCTCTGTCAAGAAATGAAATGATAGATGTGCATGTAATCGTCATATGTTTTTTTTTTCTCCCTGTTATACAGTTTTTTTTTTTTTTTTTTTTTTCTTCTCTCTCCCTGTTAGACATTAGCATATATACTGTTAGGGAGTTCATGTGTTGCTTTTTCCCTAGAGCTTCCACTTGAAGCTCAGAGGTTTGAAGCAGTTTATATTTGTGCTTGCTGCAAATAATGAATTTCCTTCCTCAAAACAGAAAATGCCTCACTTGTCTTCTTTCATAATTCAATTCGAATCATTCTGCATTTGAGGTATACCGGAATTAGTTTAGTTTATAAATAGGGATACTTTGGATGCGGTCCCTAATCCTTAACATTCTTTGATTAAAACCTTAATAGTATTCAAACTTTGATCAAGGTCCCTTGACTTTGTACACCTCATTATATTACTATTAATATTTTTATTTTTATAATTTTGACATTAATTGTTTGATATTTTATGAGATTTATAATCCTACAAATTTAAAATTCCTCATTATAATACTATTAGAAACGGTTACAATAAAAAAATTCAAATATTTTGATTGAATAAATGGATAAAAATTATGTAAAAATAAGAAATAATAAATGGCAAAAGAATGTATCCATAGTGTTCAAAAAAATTGGTACATTGTATAAAAAAATTGGTACATTTCACGTATAACAAAGTGGTACATTAATAAAGAAGAATGGGTACATTATAAATAAATTAGGGTACAAATAAAAGATTAAAAATTATGAGTACAAATGAATTTTTAAAAATATAGGCGCTAAAAGAAATTAATACATGGGTACAAAATAAAACTAAAAAGAATGTACTACAAATTAAAAAAAAAAAGGTTGCAAATTAAAAGTGGGTACAAACTAAAAATATAAATATATCATACAAAGTTTAGGCATAAAAACATAAATATACCATATGTAATTTTTCTATCATTGATTAAATATACAATGTCACGTGACGGTATACACATGGGTACAAGCACAAATAAAACTTTAAAAAATATGGGCACAAAAAAAAAAACTAATATATGGGTACAAATTAAAAATGAAAAGAAAATTGGTACAAATTAAAAATAGATACAAACTAAAAATAAAAATATATTAAAAAATTTAGCCATAAATATAAATATACTAATTGTAACATTTTTAACACTAAATAAATATATTTAAAAATAAAAATATTTTATTATTCAAATAATTAATGATGTTATTAATACCCAAGGACCTTGATCAAAAATTGAAAATGAATAGGATTTTAATCAATTGAGTAGCAAAAAGAAGGATGTGAACCTAATTTCTCCTTATAAATAAATATGATTAGATAGTTTGATCACCTTTGATTCATTTAGACATGGTTTTAATAAACAAATTTACGGACTAACCTGATATTCATGAAATAATTCGTACAGTAATGCTTCAAGTTGCTCTATCAGAAATATAATTAAGAACAAAATCAAGATTAAACACGAACACACAAAAAACCAGTGTTCAACGCAGTTCACCTGCACAAAGTAAACATGCTTTTCGTGGTTGCCGAAGGAAGACTGATTTAAAACTTGAAGCCTCTAGATCGCCACGAGTTAGTTGGTCTTCCTACCAGAATTAACTTTTAGTATAATTAAGCATGTTTCTCGCAAAACAAACCTATCTTGTTTTATTTATTTAGGCATGGGCCAAAAATTTAAGTGTGATATTAATAATATAGGAATCAAACTTCTATAGTGGGTCAATAAATTATTTTGGTCATTCCGTGAAAAATCTCTCAAAATCCTCGATAAGTGAAGGGTTTGTTTGACCAAAATACCTTTAAAAAGTTAGCATGGTTGTTCATATGATAATTTAACGAGGGTATTAATAATTTTTTTACGAAAATGACCAAAATGATTTTCAGTGGACAAACTTAGGGAACATTTTATCCATTTTCATTGTCAATGACCAAAATAAGAAGTTATCCAATCTCAAAGATTTTTTTGGCTGAAAAGCCATAAGATATTTCGAGTCCTGCGATTGAGGATTTCGAAATTAAACATTCTTTTAAAGCCCATACCTCGTCAAGAAGCATGTTGCTGAAATTTGACCTTTGGTGACTCATTAGTCCTCCTACCATCTGTGATTCTGTATGAGAAAACAATAGTCAAATCTTGAGCTCTGCGTTATTTAATTCCTTTCCTTGGCCTTGTTGCTCATGACCAAGATAGGGATGGCAACGGTTCGGTTTGGGGCCGGAAATGTTATATCCATCCCCATAACCACGAAATTAACCATATCTATAACCGCAAATTAACCATCGGGTATTATCCATAACCATACCCACAGGGCAACAGATTCCCCATCGGTTAACGGTTATACCCATCTTCGTCAATACAAAAAATATATTTGTTCAATTAACGCATGATAATTTAGTAAATATTAATTTCGTCACTAAATATTTGATGTATAAAATGATTTAATGAATGGATCTTGTGTAGCATAAAAATTAAAGCTAAATATTGATAATGTTGGTTGATCTTTAGTATCTCCCATAAGTACTATTAGTCTAGATTTTCATTCTTATCAAAATTTTTAACTTGCCCACAAAATGTAACTCACACATTACAACTTTTGTATTCTTAAGGTAATGGATTCAATGAATAATATATATATATATATATATATATATATATATATATATATATATATATATATATATATTATAATACAATTATATTATATATGATTATAAATACATACTATTATATTATATATAATTTGGTTCGGATTCGGTTATGGATATGGATTGGGGACCCCTATAACCATATCCAAAACCATAACCGAATATTATTAACGGTTTTTCCCCATATCCAAATGATACCCGAATTTTCATACCCAAATCCAATTCATTCGGACGGTTATCTACGGTTATCGGTTTTAACGGTTAGAATTGTCATCCCTAGACCAAGAGCTCCCATACAAACTCCATCTTAATAGCACAAACGATATTTGAGGAATCCAACTCAAAAACTCCAATAAAAAAGTGAACGCTCTTAATTAACTAAAATACAATGCATAAATTTTTTTTTTTTAACAGACAAACTGTCTAATATGTGACTCATTTGAGTCATTTCTTATGCATAATTTAAATTTGGGAGACCTACCCAGATTTTGCCATGTTCTAAACGTCTTGAATGCAGATAACTTATTTTCTAAAGCATTGCTAGTGTCCAAATTTTGGGGAATAAAATTTAGGGTCCTTTTGGTTCCGGTCCCTAATTAACTTAGTTGTAAGAATGTAACCTTATTTGTTTAAATAGTTTGATCAAGGTCTCTAGCATCATTTAAGGAATTTAACTCATGCATTTATGCATTCAATATCCCACAAATTATGAAATTTTAAAAAATCTAAATAATATTGTTACAAATATAACAATTACTTAAAAATCAATAATAGAGTAATTTGTTCTTTATATAGTTCTAGCAAAAAAAAAAAATGTACACACGTAATTATTAATATAGTGCAAGAAATAACTATTGATATATTTTAAACATAAAATAAACACATATAATTAGCATGAGTATGTTCATAAATAAAACTTTTGGTACAAATTAAATTAAATGTATGGATACATATTAAAATTCAAAACTATGGGTGAAAATTAAATTTAAAATATGGGCACATATTAAAATTCAAAATTATGGATACAAATTAAAACTAAAAAGAATATTGGTATAAATTAAAAAAAATACAAAATATAAATAGAAATATAAGAAAAAAAAATTCTAAAAAGATTATATTTGAAAATGATTAATACTTTTTTCTAAATTGACATATAAAGACTAGTAAATAATTTAATATTTAAATAATGGCATGAAGAAAAGTCAAGGGACCTTGATCAAAAACGAATAAGAAATAAGGTTTTAATTAATAATAAGGAAAAACGAGGGATGAGAACCTAATTTATTCTAAAATTTATGAATAATCTGAAGCCTCTTCATTTGTTTTTAGCAATAATGATTACATTCCATCGCAATATCTATACTATTATTAAGAGAACCCTCCTTGTCAACTTTTTGCCACTTTTTTTTCTTATTTTGCCCTCACTTTTGATACACAATACTTACATAAGGAGGGTAAAATAGTAATTTTGTATCTTTTGCCTCTTTTTTTCTATTTTGCCCTCACTTTTGATACATAATACTTACATAAGGAGGGAAAAATAGTAATTTTGTATCTCTTGAGAAAATGACAATCATATCCCTATTTTTCCTATTTTACCCTCACTTTTGATACACAATATTTACATATGGAGGACAAAATAGTAATTATGTAATATTAAGATAAAATATGCACTTATTAAGAGAAATTGTCCCACCATCATTTTTTCATACACTTTTAAACATTTTAAAAACTAATCACACTACTTAATAAAAAGAACATAAAATAAAATGAAATTGTTCACACACACAGTGTGTGCACATCGGCTAGTAAAAATAAAATAAAATGAAAAGCAATTCAAAATTGGGGATAATGTTTTTGATAGGTGGTGTAACTGCACAGATACGTCATCCACAGATTTATTATTGACTCGCCAAACAAGTTTTACCTTTAAAATACAGGATTTTATTCAAAGCCTCGGTTTCTTTGTTTTGGACAAGAATATTATTGTTGGATTAGACAGATAATTACATTTTTAAAAAATCGGAAAATAATGCTAATAAGAGTGGGAATGAAATCAACGGAATTGACATCGATTTCGGGGAAATAAGAGGCATTTTGAATTAGTTGTCATGAAACCGCATGTGGTATGTGAACGTACAAAGAAGAAAGCAGAGCGGAGAAATCATAGAAGAAAAAGAAGGTGGAGGCTTGTGCGTTAGCGCTTGCGTTCTGGGACTGGTTTTATGAAGCCAGTGGTATTCTGGACTCAAAGTCCGGAATCCTATTCATGTTATACTTCTACCTCATCAAACAACAACTTGACCTCGCGTTCAATTTAATGGTCATATTCAATCTAAGCTGGTCTACAAAACAGGCTTAGAGCATCTCCATCGCTGTAAAGGTATTAGGTTCAAATTTTGAGGATGACGAATTCGATACCATGTTTGATTGCTCATTATGTGGCTTAACCGAACTCCTTCTCCGCTTAGTGTAAAAATATTGATGTACTAAGAAAAAAAAACATTCATTTTGATCAATTACGCGGACAAAAACTAGCTCCTATGATGCAATTGAGTATGCAGAGTTTGCCTACCCTACAACACATGAGTAGGGAAATTAGGCCCACAACTCCTTATATAATAAAATATCGTATGTGAAAAAAGATGACAAAATAAAATATAGAAGTAGGAATCCGGATCCTCTTTGTGAAGATTCCGTAGATCCGTTAATTGTGTGGTCAAAAATTTAGTCTCTCTGTTATTACCCTTTTTCATAAGACAATTGAGTAGTTTTTATAGTACAATTTGGCCTAGTCTACTTGCCAACACCATTGGACAGGGCGACACTCATCTTCTTTCCTTTCTTCCTCATCCCCTTCATGTAATTTGAAATCCAAACTATTGTTTAAAAAAAATCATATTAACTAGCATTCCTTGGTCTTGAGCATTCTATCCATTTAACTAGAGCAATCACAAAATTCTAAAGAGATGGTCGAAATTCTCCTAAAGATTGCTTAGAGTCTAAAGAGGATCAAAATTTTGCCAAATTTATTCCTTTAATGTGAAATTTTAGCTCAACTGCCTTTTAAATCCTAGATCATCCTTGAACGTGAGAAGGTTTGGACGACAAAGTTGCACTTCAGTTTTGACATAAAAGTTTGGTATAGTTTTTTAGCTTCGCCCTACCATTGGAGATGCTCAGACAATCCCTAGTGGAGATGTCAAAAGATAAACGTCAAATATAAATTTGATAGTTTATGTGGCAATTAAATTCCCATATGTTTATTCAAATAATACTTGCAGGACCTACTTAATGAATCAATTAAAACTGATTTTCATCTACATATATTAAGCGAGAGCCCCAAAATGGTGAAGCATTCCAAAATACCAGGAATATTCCTATGTTTCCTTTACAATCAAAATCCAAAAAAAAAAAAAAAAAACGAGGACAAAAATGTAAAAAAGAACTTAACTTATCAAAAACGGTATTGGAAACAAAACATAGTAATTAAAATAATATAAAAAAATCATGACAATTATCCTCTAAAAGTTAGCAGTTATGGAGAGTAGAGAGATAAATGATAAAGGCAATAAAAACAAATTAAAAAAAAAAATTACATATAAAATATACTTTTAATACTTAATTTTAAATTAAGACAACACTTTTTAATTATTTTAAAGAGAAACAACTTTTTATACACATGTTGGATGACATCATAAATGTTATTTCAAGTGACGAAATTACCCCTCCAGGCAACCACAACTGCCCCTCCCAAACGCCCGATAGATAACACTGATGCACTACTTGTACTGGCTGGAAGCACTCCTATTCCCAAAGTCAGCAGCCATTTACTATTTTTCACATTTTTCATCTCCCTTATTGGTGTCAGTTCCTTTTTTTCTTTGCTGCCACCAAGGTTCTAAAAAATGCTAGGCGCTAGTCGGGCGGTGGGCTGACGCCTAGCGCCTAGGCGGCTAGGCGGAGTCTAGGCGGGTGCCTAGGCGGCCTAGGCGGATTTAGGTAAATTTCTTGTATATCTTGTAAATCAATGCATATTGACACTTACAAAAAATTATACTTGTATGAAATCTATGAATAAAATACAAAAAAAAAAATATCCAACAAGTCCAAAATTAAAAAAACACATTAAGCATATATGTCATATAACTTAAGACATTTTGAATGATTATATCTAATTTTTAAAAAATAAAAGTGAAAATCCCACGTAGTGGGTTGGGTGGTTCATAGTAAAGAGAAAATTCTAATGTGAATATGGGAGGTTCAAAGTAATTTAAAAAAAGAAAAATATTTTTTAGAGATCATATTAATTTATGTTTAATTTAAAGAGAAATAAAGGTGTCAAATATATCTGATGGTACACGTTCTGAAGAGAGAGCCATACCAATTAATCTAAAAGCAAATCAAATCCCTAGAAGTAATGCCATGACTTAAATGGTGTTGTGAGAAAAAGTAGTCAGATATAGCAAACTTTAAGGGTGATGGGATGGATCTTTTTCTTTTGGTGAACGATGGGGATGGATCTATAGGCTTCAATATCTCTGTTTATGCACCCATGCAAAGTCACATCAAAAGTCTTAAGAATACTCTAAAATCTGAGGACAAAGGACACGGATTGCTTAGGGACTAACACCCCATCATAGCCTATGGCTATTTTACAAAAAGCAAGCAACTTGATGCATGCTGTCAAAACTTGATTGGAGGTAAACTAAAAAAAAAAAATTAAATAATAAAAGTGAGTTGAGTTAAAGCCATGTGAAAGGAAGAGAGAGAAAATCAATTCTCATCGTCTTCAACCTTCGTCTTCGCCAAACCGTGAACCAGAAACCCAGAAAGCTGATCTGCATTCTTGAAAAACAGAACAAACTGAAATTCCTGGACCGCCTAGACCACTCAGTCGCCCGCCTAGGCCGCCCAGGCCGCCTCGGTGGCCGCCTAATTCCTGTCCCGATTTTGCTCCCGATTTTGAGTTAATCTCCGCGGCCGGCCACCGCCCAGCGCCTAGGCGGCTGCCTAGGCCGATTTTTAGAACACTGGCTGCCACACAGCTTGCAACCTCCTTCGTCCTTCAATCATTCTGGCTCTTCAAAATTCAAAATTTTCAAACACAAATACCTCTTTAACCCGCCCACCCAAACTGAAAACTAATTGCGTTGGGTGAGTCATAGTAACAAATTGTTTAATTGGTGATGGGTTGGTCGAATGACGACTCGAGCATAATTTATCGGCCTAGGGGTTGCTTTTAAACAGACCAACCCACCCAATGCTCAGTCATAGTAGAGACGAGGGAAGTGAACAATGCTTGGAGAAGGAAACAATTTTGATGAAGAATCGTATTTGTTTTATATTATTTTTTATTTTTATTTTCGATAGAACATAGTTGGATTTCCAATACAAAAGAGTTGGATTTGTTAAGTGAGGTTAAGTGGATGGCCAGTTGCCAAACTTGTTTACAAAAAAATTATACAAAACTGATGTAACATATATTTGAAACTAATTCTGTAAAAATAGTCCATGAGAGGTTAGGCTGATGGCATGTATGCAGTTTTATTGAAAATATACAAACTAAATCTACTAAAACTATACAAAAAGATTATACTAAAAAAGTATACAAAACTAATTCTACATGAATTTGAAACTGATTCTGCAAAAATGGTCAAAGACGAGTTGAACTGATTCTGCATAAAATGGTCAAAGACGGGTTCAACTGATTCTGCAAAAAAATGATCGAAGACGGGTTGAACTGATTATGGAAAAAAAAATGGTCGAATGGGTTGAACAAATTCTGCAAAAATGGTTGATGACGGGTGAAAGTGATTATGCAAAAATAGTCGAGTACGTGTTGAAGTGATTCTGCAAAAATGGTCGAGGACGGGTGAAGTGATTCTGCAAAAATGGTCGATGACGGGTTGAACTGATTCTACAAAAATGGTCGAGGATGATTTGAACTGATTCTGCAAAAATAGTTGAAGATGGGTTGAATTTTAACAAATATTACATAGAATATTTATGCTTCCATTTTGATTAGTATGGTTGTTGCTGTATTTTAGATTGTTAAACAAAAAGAAATAAATATTCGACCAAAAAAAAAACAAATAAAAGTAAAGGGACGTGTTGGATAACTCCTCTATTTTAGGATGATATATTAATATCTCACAAAATTATATTAAACAAAATGAAACAAATAAAAGTAAAGGGTCGTATGAATAACTCCTCCATTTTAGGATGAGATATTAAAGGCAGAGATAACTGTATTGAACATCATTTTAGGAGAGAAATATTAAAAATTAAAGTAAAAAAAAGGCAACATGGTGAATAACTGCTCTCTATTTTAGGAGAAAGAGATATTAAAAAGAAAAATTAAAATTTGTTATATTGAAAAAAAAAGGGGGGGAAAAAGAAACAAATAAAACAACAGGAACATTGTGAATAACTTCTCCTTGTTGTATGCCTAATTTACTGAACTGTATTTAGGACTAAAGAGGGAGAGGGTCGGCGACAAAAGAGAGAGAGGAGAGAGATGTAATTATGAGGTTTGTGTTGTATCACCCCATTGTGCCTTTATTTATAGTAGTAGGGAAGGTTAAATCCTTACCCTAATAGGATTGCAACTCTCATTGGATATTAACTACTAAAGGGAATATTCAAAGATATCCATAGATACACTAAGATTTACACAATCACATTCCTAATCTAATAGGACTGCAACAGTCCCCCTTGAGTGTGTAAAAACTCAAACAAAACATTGCATCAGATGTCACATCCCAACTCAACTCCGCTGTAGCACAATATTGTCCACTTTAGGCTTACCATTCCCTCACAGTTTTATTTTTGGGGTAAGAGAACCTCACTACCCCAAAAGGTTTCATGCTATAGGGGAATCTCACAATCCATCCCACTTAAGAGGAACCCGGCATCCTCGCCCGCACATCCGCACCAAACGGCAGAGTGGCTCTAATACTAAATTGTCACATCCCAACTCGACTCCACCGTAGCAAAATATTGTCCGCTCAGGGCTTATCATTCCCTTACGGTTTTGTTTTTAGGGCAAGAGAACCTCACTACCCCAAAGGCCTCATGCTATAGGGAGGGGAGCATGTACATATAAGGCACAACACCCCCTCTCTGTTGGTCGATGTGGGATCTCACATCAGATCTTCAGCAGGTGAGGTAGAATAGTTGATGAAGTCGTCGGCACAACGGGTGAATACGAGTCTCAAATTTGAAAGAAAGTATGCATTGTTAGGAAAACTCCCAAAACCACGCTACGGTAAAACCTAAGGTAGGTAAAAACCCATAGATTAAGGAGAAAAGTGAAAAGTATGCATAATGTCTAAAACAAACGTTAAACAGTACGAAAGTAATGAACCTAACGAAGTATGATCATCCCAGGATGGGTGCCTCATTAAAACCTTGTTAGGTAACAAAAACCCAGTGGGAAAAATACTCATATTCATAGGAAAAAGAGTACATTAAGATCAAGTGAGTATGCTTTTGGATACTCGAGTATGCTTTTGGATACTCCCCCTGAGTTAGTATCAATTTCCAAATAAGAGAACTACAAGCAATTCAACTCAGATAATTTATGCATACCGATTCCTTGGACGAGCTTTTGAAAAGTAAACTTGGGCAATGACTTGGTGAAGTGATCGGCCAGGTTGTCCTGGGAACGGGTTTTCTTGACTTCAATGTTCTGATGTTGTTGTTGATGGTGAGAATAAAAGAACATCGGTGCTATGTGCTTGGTGATGTTTCCCTTGATGTATCCCTTCTTTAACTGCTCAATACATGCTGCATTGTCTTCAAAGATCGTCGTAGAAAGGTCAACCACGGAAGCAAGATCACTAGAGATTCGAATATGTTCTATGACTACTCTCAACCAAAAGCACTCACGTGATACTTCATGCAATGCGAGAATCCCAGCATGGTTCGAAGAAGTTGCAACTAGCGTTTGCTTAGTAGACCTCTAAGATGAAGGAAAAATTTTGTCCTTGCTAAGAACATGTGAGAACATTTGAACAGATATGCAAACTAATAACACTTTAAAGTAGGCATGTATTCAAAAACAATTCTAACACCCATGACTTTCAAAGCCTAGTGAATGGTGAACCACAAGACTCTTTAACAACATTAAAGAGAAGAAAGGATTTTGAGATTCATTACCCTTGAAACTCATCCTTGTTTACACAAGGGATTCACCCAAGTGGAGGGCCTTCAAGTCACCTCCTAGCTCCTTAGATCTTCCTTGTGATATTCTTCCTTTTGATACTCCTTTGCTCCTTGAGCATGTGAGGAAAGGATCTCCAAGAACACCAAAGGTTTAGTGTCTCTAAGGCTTCACACCAAGGATGTAGTGTGAAGATAAGATGGATGACTTAGAGAGTTTTTTATGCTAGTAAAAATCTCCAAAAGTGGCCGGCCTCAATAGAGAAAAAAGAAAGAAAATGTTTCTCATCTTTGCCTCAAGAAAACCCTAGTGAGAGAATGGCTATAAAGTTGACTTTATACCACCTCACATGTGAGTGGCAAACTTGCAATTAACCCAAGTTTGCTACCACTCAACCTTGGCCAGTTTTGACTTTGTTTTTGGGTTAATTTCCATTTAGTTTTAGTTTTCACACAACCTAAGCTCAATGGGCCTTGTGGACCAAAAACCCTTTTGGTCCCCAAAATCCAAAACCAACTTAAAAGCCCAATACGAACCTTTTGTAAGATTAATTAACTAATTAATTAATCTTGACCATTCTCAATTAAACTATTTAATTGCTTATCCATCTCATTTATATTTCTTCACTTTCATCCTTACTCGGTGTACGATCCATTAGGTTCTAATTAGCGAGGCAGTGGGCGATTGTTACTCTTAACGATCGATTGTGAATTGAAACTACTTTTCAATTCTCCCTTTGATGAAGATTAGTGTTTGCTAATCCTCAAGGCTTCCACAAACCTTGAGTGACACCTAGCAGCATGTCATGGCTACCTAAGCTAAGTAGAAGTGGTTGGAGAACCTATCCAGTTACAATTACAATGCAATACGGTCCTTGTCTAATACAATACTCTTAATCACATTGTTTGAGTGATAGTTTGTTTCATTTTACTATCCAAAGCGATACTTCTCTATATGATTCAATTGAATATGATTTGGAGCAAACTTCCTAAGTCATATTCGTATGCTTTGGCCAAAGGCTCCCGAGTCATATCTCAGAGTATTCTCCCTCCACCATGGAAGGTTGGAGATCCCTTGTTGTGCATTCGTATGCCTACATGACTAGATAGCATGACCTTAACAATGTCGTGGACACTCTCGATGGAATGCCTTTGACATGATCAAAGATCAAGGACCTAACCATTAGACATCTATGATGCCTCAGGTCAAAGGACTACTTTGCATATTGCAACTTACGAGTTCTTACATGACATGTATGTTCAAACTCTCTTTTGATCGTTGTTCATCGTACTCGATTACCTTTTGAGCACCTATGTGTTTGTCTCAGTGTCCAACACTAAATGACTTGAGACTAGTCATACTCGCGCTTGAGTTAACATAACACATACTAACCTTAGCGGATTGTCATTGCCCAATTTGCAATCCTATGGCTAGGAACGTTTTAGGAATGAACATAAGAGAAAGGTCTCATTAATCTAACTTACTTAGATCACTTCTCTCTTAGGTTAAATACATTCCTTGGATTCCCTTATTGCTTAAACACATAATACAATAAATAGTGATTAACAATGAGCTTTGCCCTTCATTAAACATATAAAAGTTTAACACAATAAGTATTCCAAAAGCTATTACATCTAATGAGTGGCTTTGTGGGCATACTTTCAAACCAAGATATAGCGGTGTTTCCAATGGTAAAGACATAACCTGTTTGAGAACGTGCCCTATGTGGATCTGACAGATAACCAGCATCTACGTAACTAACAAGGCGAGAATTAACTCGAGGACCGAAGGGGTGGCGGCTCCTCTCGCGGATTCATGGGTGTAGAACAACCCCAAATCCATCGTACCCTTGAGGTAGCAGAAAATGTCTTTAACACCAATCTAGTGTCTGCATGTGGGCGCGTTGATGTATCTAGCCAAAAGATTAACAGCGAAAGAGATGTAGGGTCTAGTGCATTGAGCCAAGTACAACAAAGCACCAATTGCACTTAGATATGGAACTTCAGGCTCTAAAATCTCTTCCTCATCCTCATTGGGACGGAAGGGATCTCGTTTAGCATATATAGTCCGAACGACCATAGAAGTACTTGAAGGCTTCGCTTTATCCTCATTAAAACATCGCAACACATTTTGGGTGTAGTTCGATTGATGTACTAGGATTCTATCCGAACAATACTCAATCTCCAGGCCAAGACAATATCGAGTTTTCCCAATATCTTTCATCTCAAATTCCAATTTCAAGTGAACGGTTATTTCCTCATGCTCTGCGAGAGTTCCGATGAGGTTTATGTCGTCGACATAAACTGCAACGATCATAAATCTGAAATGTGACTTCTTGATGAACACACATGGGCACAGTTCATTGTTCACATAACACTGACTTGTCAAATATTCACTCAGATTGTTATACCACATCCGCTCAAATTGTTTCAATCCATATAGTGATCTCCTTAATTTAATCGAGAGAGTGTTCCGTGGTCTAGAACTATTTGAACCAATTAATGGAAGTCATTATGGAACTTTCATGTAAAATTCCATATCTAGATCCCCATAGAGATACGCGGTTACCACGTCCATAAGCTGCATATTCAGTTTTTTAGAAACTACCAAACTGATAAGGTAGCTAAACGTTATGATGTCTATTACGGGGGAATACGTCACCTCGTAATCAATCCTAGGGCATTGAGAGAAGCCTTGCACTACCAGGCGTGCTTTGTATTACACTATTTCATTCTTCTCATTACGCTTCCTCACAAAAACCCACTTGTAGCCCACAGGCTTCACATGTGGTAGAGTAGGATGACACACCCCACCGGAGTCGAGACATGTTGGCCATCACCCGAATGTGACGTAACTGAAAAGGAAAGTGAACCCTAAAATTATGGATAAATTTAAACTAAAACTAACATTATTAAATCTATAGTAGTGAGTACGCAATAGTGCGAAGAACCCATAAAATACAAGTGTTCAGAGCATAGATGACACAAAAGTGTGCAGTCGAAACTAGGTAAAGTTCTTAATACACAACTGGGAAAAACCCCCTACATTTATTTATGGATATATCAGAACCGCTAGAGATTCCTCGTATGCCACAGAGAGTTCAGCTATCTAAGACCTGAGGGGCGAAAAACAGAAGGGTGAGTGGGCAAAAACAAAGGTTTATAAAACACATTTATTTTTTGAACATACTAACCCCTCCCCGTAAAACATGTAGAATTTCCAGAAAATCATACTACGTATAAGCATGAAATCAAATGCAAATCAACAGTAAATCCATAAATACGCCACAATCACAGTATCTCAATAGTAGCATAATAAAATCAGGAGCTCATCAATCTATGCTAACACACGAGTTCATGCAGATAAGTTCAGACATGAACAGGACTGGGTGTAATCATAATATACGCTCTAGTACTACAATCATGTGAAGACTGGCGCTAGGCGCATCACATACCAGTCGGAGTTGCCTATTGCAACCTGTACGATAGGACTGAACCAACAATAGATCCAAGGTGAGCATGCAGTGCGATGTGAACATACACGTGAAGCCTGGCCCTGGCCAGGGCGAGTACTACACTAGTGCAAGCATGTATGATGGGCAAGTATAATGTATGTGAATATGCCATGACAATATATAAATCTCAACATCATAATAGCATTTTTTAAAATTAAATAAAACAGGGAATAATAGGCGCAAAATCAATTTCAAAGCATTTGTGGAAACTATAACTTTATATTTAATATATAAAAACAAATACCCACTCACTGATACGTGGATGGGTCGTAGCCTCCTTGCCTTCCTTGACCTCGTACGTCCTTGGGATAATTCTCCCCTATATGCGAAACAATTAATAATAATTAATTAATAAGGACATACACGAAAAGGACAAGAAAAACCCCCACGGTTTGCTTAAATATACGAAAACCTTCTACATGAAGTCACGGACCCGTACACATCGACCACACGTCAGCCGGAGGCCGGACGAACCCTCACATGCTGCCTAGCCCACGACTACATGCACGCCCACGTGCAAGTCTAAAGCTGACAAACTTCAGGGAATATTTCGTCAGACTTGACGGAATATTCCGCTAACGGTAACGACGTTAGAACATTCCGTTAAGTTTAACGGAATATTCAGTCTTCTTCTCCGGTGCACCTCCACAGCCGTCGCAGCCGTCTGGTTCATCGGAAACTGGGAAAAATCACCGGATTCTAGAAAATTTTCAAACCATCATATCTTCTTCATTTCTCAACCATTTTTGGCAAACTTTATATTTAAATGAAGCTCATGAAGAGGAGAACAAGTTTATACCTTCCAAAAGTCCAAAAATGGATGGGAAATGGATCAAAAATGGACTCGAGACTCTCAGCCCTATTTTTGTTGTCTCAAACCCGTTGTTTTCCTCGTCTGCTCCACTTCAAAACTAGGCTAACGACCTCGGAGAGTCACCTAGATGTTTCCAAAACTCCTAATATCTTGTAACTCGAACGTAAGGACATCTGGGAAAACTCCATCCGAGTTGGAGCTCCGAGTTGGGCACTCAAAACTCATCTATTTGAGAATCAGTTGGTAGGAATGGGTTCGTGAGGATGGGAGGATCATGATGGCGGTAGTTTGAGAGTCGATCTGTGAAGTTTGGTGGTGGTGTATGTGTGTTGCAGAGGGAAGAAGCTCGGGTGAAGGAAAAAGAATGAGAAGATGAGATAGAGAAAGGTTTTATGATTGGCTAAGAAGAAGAGAAAGAGTTGTCTGATTGGTGGAGAGAGGTGAAGATAAGATCTGATTGATGGGTGAAACAAGTCACATGTCAAATTTTAATGAAGGAATGGATCAGATTTCATGCAATATAAAACTATTAGAAATCTATAAAATCTAACTCACCTTATCTAAAACAGTGTTTCCAACAATTTGTACATGCGTGTACAATTCTACCCGTTGTTAAAGCACTTTAATTAAACGTAATTTTGTCATTACAAGTCCGTTTCGGGTCTAACTCGCACTCATGCATTCGTAACAATGAGTACATAACAATAAAAATAATTTAAAGCTGAATAACCACGTCCACGTCACTTTGCCAACAAGGGCACAATCGACATTTTACACACTCGGGGAGAAAATTACATAGAAAATCAGGGACAAGTCGTCATATAGGAGCTAAAGGCCTAAACACCTTACGTTTTGCAAGCGAATCGAGTTCAACCTGGATTGCTTGTTTCCAATCTAACCAATCTGTTTTACGTCGACATTCATCAATGAAACGTGGTTCAATGTCATCGCTAAGCATAATGTCAGAAGCAACTGTATACGCGAATGCATCATCGACAATCATCTCATTCTAATTCCAAACCTCATCCAATACTGCGTAATGGACCAAAATGTTACAATTCTCATGAGGTCGGTATGTCTCATCTAAGAGATCACCGTAATCTATAATAACCTCATGCGTTGTAACAGATGAGTAAACAATGGTCGGATTCAGACTAGGGTTACTAGTTTGTGCCGTTTTCCTCTTCCAGGGTTATTCATTTGAACAAGAGGGTCTGCCATGCTTCAGGGTATGAGAAGATGATTGGCTAGCCGCTAGTGTACTGGGTCGCATGGAAGGTGCGACTGCCCTACCCTCGGGGATGGTCTGGCCTTCCAAGGCTGTGATACAGCATACATTGAGTACATCCATCCTTGCAGGTGTATTTGCAGCGGCTATGAGCGATACTCTAAAGATCTAGAATACGTCGCACTTCAGTTTCAGACTGAGGGGTGTGGGGATCTAAATGAGACATAGTGGGAGCAATCCACGACAATTCGTGACGTTCTACAAGAACGTTAGTGATATTATCTCCCCCTAACGACGGGAAGACTGTTTCATCGAAGTGACAATTCGCAAAACGTGTCGTAAAGAGATTTCCTATCAAGGGCTCTAAGTAGCGAATAATTGATGGTGAATCATAACCGACATAGATTCCCATTTTTCTCTAAGGACCCATTTTGGTACGTAGTGGCGGTGCTGTTAGCACATAGACTGTGCACCCAAACACACGTAAATACGAGACGTTAGGCTCTTAACCAGTAACCAACTAGCGGTGAATGAGGTTGGGTAGCGGTGGGCCTCAAGCGGACCAACATAGCTGCATGAAATATTGCGTGGTCCCAGGCAGATACCGGCAAGTTGGTTCGCATAACCAAAGTTTGAGCTATCGTTTGAAGGCGTTTTATGAAAGCTTCTGGCAGGCCATTTTCGATGTGAACGTGGGGTACAAGATGTTTAACTTCAATTGCAACAAACATGCAATAATCGTCAAAATTCTATGATGTAAACTATCCAGCATTATCCAGTCGAATCGACTTGATCGTATAATCAGGGTGGTGAACCCTAAGCTTAATAATTTGTGCTAGGAGTTTTTCAAATGTAGCATGGCATGTGGACAATAAGCAAATATGTGACCATCACGTCAATGCACCAACCAACATCATGAAGTATCTAAATGGTTCGCATGTTGGTTAGATAGGTCCATAAATATCCCCTTGAATCCTCTGAAGAAACTTTAAGTGGTCGTGAATAATCTTTGTAAGTGAGGGTTGAATGTTCAACTTCCCCAAGGAGCATGCCTTGCAAAACGGATGACCGAGATAAGATTTTTAGTGATGCCCATGTGATACTTTCAGGATACGATGCACTATATCTCATCTGGGGTGTCTCATTCGATCATGCCAAAACATGATAGTGCTTTGGAACCCAGCCATAGGGTCGGCCACATGATGGATCTCCACGGATCGAATGGTTGTTATGTACAACCCACTCGGGAGACGTTCTAGCTTCTCGTGAATACACTTCTGGCCATATTTGTATGAAGTGATACAAAGAAGTTCAAAACCATTCTCTTTAATGGTTTTAACATGATATTGATTATCTTGAATATCTTTAAAACTCAGCAACATTCTGCTGGAACGTGGAGAATAGAGTGCCTCTTTAATGGTTAATTCAGTACCATTGGACAACATAATACGGGCATTTCCATGTCTTTCTATTAGATTGGATAGGCCTGAGAAGGTTGTCAGAGGTGCATTTTTAGGTACCAAGTTAGTAAAATAATGTTTCTCACGCAATATGGTGTGTATGGTGGCACTATCAGCCAGACAACTAACTTCCTCACTAGTCATACCTAGAAATAAATTAATTGAATTGGTCACATGCATTAATATAATTCCATTTATTCAATTAATCAATTCGAGAAATATTAGCCATAGAATAATTATTAATTCAAAACAAACCAATCCAAACAAATAATTCGAAAGACTTGGAAAAATTGTCCAAATATTAAACCATAAACCTAAAATTTAGGGGAGGGGTTCGGCCACTCCTAGTGCGTTCGGCGGCCACTAGGGGTGTTAAAACGCCCTAACATGTCTTAGAAAAATAAAACTTTATTCTTCCATGGGAGCAGATGCCTCCTGAAAATCTGAAACCTCCAGAGTTGTAGTAGTATCTTCGGGATGTTCTACATGCACAAAGTTAGTCTCACTACTGGAATAATACTTGGCAATAGCCTCGGGGGTAGCTCGGCATACGCGTGACCAATGATCATTTGATCCACAACGATAACACATGTCCAGTTCAGTGTAAGTCGATTGAATGGTAGCTTTTCCCTTGTTCTTGAAGTTTGGGGCTTTAGGTGCAAGAGGTTGGCTCTTTTGGGTCAAATTTCCTCCCTTGGGTGGGCCTTTGTTTTGTTAACCTTAGGCCTATGCTGGGGCTTGCCACCCATTTCCACGGCCACGACAGGGTTTTCATCGGTTATGGCTGATAAAATTAGTCATATGCGCTTCAGTCGGAGCGTTCGAGCCAGTGGGTCGAGCTTGATGATTCTTCATCAAAAGCTAGTTCTATTTTTAGCAAGAAGTAAAACAGATATCAAATAAAACAATTTGGTGAACTTTTGTGCCCTATATTGTTGCTACAGAACAATATTGGTGGCATTGAAGGTTGAATAGGTCTTCTCCAGGAGATCCTGTTCAGTTAAGTCCTCTTTACCAAACTTAAGCAGTGATCGGATTCTACAAACTTCAGAGTTTTATTCATTCACAGACTTAAAGTCTTGGAAGCGTAAATGATGTCAGTTATTGTGGATGCAAATTTTCTCCTCCTTGATCTTGGACAATTTTGCACCTACAAAACAATTAACACCTTAGGTCAAGGCCAAGAGCCTCACGCGCCCACGATGAATGGGGGGGGGCTTTGGCCGAAGAACCTCCGATGCCAAAGTTAGAATTTAGAGAGAAAGAGTGTTTAGAGAATTTTGGGATTTTTGCAAGAGTATTGGAATGAGTGTTTGGTGAAAATGGGAGCCTATTTATAGGGCTAGGCCGATCCACTTTAGAGAGAAAGTGGCCGGCCAATTTGTGGGTTTTTTGTTGAATTTTTGGTTTAATTACTAATTAAATATGAAAGAAATAAATGGGAGGTTATAAGATTAAATGACTAACTTAATTTGGATAATAAAGTGGAGAAAATAAGAAAGGTAAGGAGCAAAGGGAGGTGGCCGGCCTTTGACTAATTTTGAGGTTAAATTGGATATATTTTGTGGTTAATTGGATGATTTGATTGATATTTAATGGATTAATTGGGTAATTGATCCATTAATTAACCAATTAACACAATTTTGGAGGTTACCTTGCAAAAAGGGGATTTGATGAGATGGGCTTTGAATTGTTTACCTCTTTTGGAGCATTTTTTACTTTGTTGAAGGATAATTGTCTGCTGCTCGCGCGTAGAAATCCCGGTGTTCCTCAGGGGTAATTTGGTCCTCTTTTGCCAAAATATCCAAGTGTCGCCTTGTGATTATTTTTGGCTACACAAATGCCCCCACACCTGTTGGGCTGCTTGCAGAAAAAGGGCAACAGGTGTAGAGATTTTGTTGCTTTAGGAAACTTTGAATTGTTTCCTATTTTGTTGTTGATTCTCTCTTTTAATAGGAAATTAAATCCTTCTAGGAAAAGGAAATAAATTTCCCTCAAAGCTTATTTAAGTCCACCTTAAGTGGATTATTAAATCAACTTTTAGAGAGAAACTTATTCAACCTTACAAGAGAGAAAGAGAGCTTAGAGGATACTTGTTCCCCCTCCTCTAGCAATCTTCTACGTCTTGCCCATGCAAAGGATCGCTTTTCGTTGCTTCTAGGTAAGAAAAAATTAATTTTCTTGTCTTCTTGGTTTTCTTGAATCTTTGGGGCTTGAAATTTGGCTCGACGGGGGTCGAGGATTCGTGACGGGGTCACCTTGGAAGCCACGGCATGGTCATGCCATAGGTGATGATTTTCTTTTTTTTTTTTTTTGTTTTTGCTGGGCCGTTGGGGCGCGGTCGTGAAAAGAATCAGGCCAGGCCGTGGGGCCTGGCAAGCTTGCTGGGTTATGCGGCTTTGGGCCTTTATCACTTTTTTTTTTTTTAGGAAGATTGGGCTCGGGCCCGTGTCTGGGAGAAAAAAGTGGGGCGTCTGCCCCTTATTCGGTTGGACTGGGCTGTCAGGCCCATGGGGCCGAGAGGAGAGAGTGGGGAGCCAGCACGAGCTGGGCTCCCTGACTTCTTTTTTTTTTTTTTTTTTTTTTTTTTTTATAAATTGGGCCACACGGCCTGTTTGTGCTAAGAGGAGAGAGTGCCCTAAGGGGGCTTGGGCCGTGAGGCCTTTTTGTGCGGATCCTTTTTTTTTTTTTTTTGCAACCCTCTAATGAATCTTCCTTGTACTTTTTGTAGAATTTCCTCTAGCATGTCTTCCTCGAGCCACAAGAATGATGATGGTGTGCCGCCTTTGTATCGTCAAGGCAGGTCTTTGAGCAAGGTTGGCTACTTCAAGGCTGCTCACTTCAAGATTAACTCTGATGATTCATTTAGGGACTTCCTTGAGACACATTGGCATGCCATTCCATTGGGAGTTTGTGTTAAGCGAGTTAAGAATGGTAGCAGCCGTGAGCCTTGCGATAGGGTTCGGAGGGCCATCAAGTTTCACCCCTACTATTTTGTGTTAGGGTTTACTTTTCCTATGTCGCGCTTCTTCCAAGAAGTGCTCTGCTCCATGAAATGTGCGCCTGCCCAATGTTCCCCGAACGCGGTCCGAGTGATGGTGGGGTTCCACAATTTGAGCCAATTTTTTGACTTGGGACTAACCATCAACGAATTTTGGTATTTCTTTGACATAGGTCGCATTGAAGAAGTTGGGCAGCTGTGATCTCGTCATAGACTTTTTGACAACTCGAGCAAGGGAGATCATGACTGGGCCAAGGAAAGTTTGGAGATAAGTGGAGAGTGGGAGTCTGATCATTCCCCCGAGTTGCGTGTGCCAACAATCTTTGTATCTGGTAGGCAAGATGCTGCAATCTTTCTTGGCTGCTTTATTTTAATGCTAAGCTGCTTTTCAATTTTCTGATTGTTTCTCGCTGCCTTCGTAGATTCGGAATTTGGCTCAACTCCCAAGGTTTCTCCGGATATGAAGAAAGTGCATGTTGCTCTGGGTGTTCCCTCAGAGTATCGTGAGTGGCGCTGGCTGCTAAGTCCTCTTCGTAGGGAGAAAGATGGGTTGCCCCCAAAAGACGAGATAAGACGAATCAAGGTAGAGGCGTTGGCCCGTCCTATCACTGTGGTAGAACCTGCTGCAAATGATGGCGGAAAAAAGAAACATTCCCCGCCTGTTCAAGAAATGCATGTTGAAAAGAAGCCAAAGATCGTCCGCGGGGGTTCATCAACTGCTCAGGAGGTGTTTGATGTGAAAAAATCGAAAACTTCTTCCACTGCTGGCGAGAATTCACCAGCTGCTCCCAAGCTCGTGATTGACTTGACTTCTTCCAGAAACGAGAAAAAAGAGACTGCCGGATTTGTGCCAGTACCGCCTGCTGTTCCAAAAGTTGCTAGTTCGATTGCTGATAGGATTGCCCAACGTAGAAGTTCATCAGTGCCTCCAGTGCTGAAGTTTATGCCAAAGCGTCCGCTTGGGGTTAAGTCCGGTTCTCATTAGGAAAGGCTTGCTACTATGAAGGGTGGCAAGGCACCCCTACCTGCTAAAGTGGCACCAAAACTCGTTCCTTCCGCTGCTGAGATCAAGTCGTCTACTGAGAAGAAAGAGGCTGCTCGCGCCAGTGGTCACGATAAATCTGCCAAGTCTAGTTCTGGGGAAGTTGCTGAGATTTGTGTGTTTTTTAAGCCAGACCTTCTTGAGGACATGGACGTATGTGCTAAGTTTGTTGATGGCGTCAAAGGAATTATTGGTCCGAGCTCCTTTGTAAAGCATACGTCTGAGCACAGGAGGGCTGCTCTGCAGACCATGATGCAAAAAACGACGATCTTGGCAGCCGAGTCCATGGTTCTTGATCAAGAGGATACCAAGGCTGCCAAGGAGGTGGCAAGGACTATGGCAGTTGAAGCTTACTCCTCGGTCCAGAAAGTTAAAAAATTGGAATCTGAACTTGCTGCTTTGAAGGGGTCTAATGTATATGCCCCCACTTCTCTGCAACTTGAGACCGCTCGCCAAGAGATCACAGACTTGAAGGCTAGGCTTGACGTGATTCAAGTAAAGTATGAAAGTGCAGAGAAGGAGATTGAACGTTACATACCTCAGATTCAGGATCTTGAACGTGCCATTTCTGAGTTCCGCTCCGCTGCTTATGCCAAGGATGAAGAATTGATCGCTGTTTATAACCAAGTGATACACTTCAAGAAGGTTGTTGATAGGCTTGAGCCTCAAGTGTTGGAGCTTCAAGCTGCTTTGAAGATCAACGACAATCTGAAGAAAGAAATTGAGGAAATGCAACGGGCTCGTGCTAGCCTGCTTGAGGAAGTTGAGCAACTGAAGGGTGAGAAAGCCGGGTTTGAGGCTTCGCTAACTCAAAATCAATCTGATTTCTACAAGTTTGGTTATGTAGATCATCTCTTTGGACGGCCGTCTGACTTTGAGTTTTCTGAAAAAGACTTCGAGACCTTCTCTATTTCTTCAGAAGATTTGTTCGCCTTTACTTTCGAGTCTTCTATTGGTGAAGTAGTTGGAGATGTCGGTGCCCAAGCTGGGGCAGCCAGGGTGAAGCGCTGGATGGAATCACTGCTGGGAATGTCGTGGCTGCCGAAGGCGTGACGACTGAGCAGTCGTCAAGTGTCCAAGCTGCTGTAGAGTAGTCTTCTAAGTAGCCTTTAGGATTTATTTTTCCTTGCCGCTTTTTTTTTTGCTTGAATTCCTTTGGTCTTTGCTAGTTGTTTATCAATTTTGCTGGAATAATTTAATAAACTAGCTTCCTTCGCTTTTTCTCCATCTTCGCTTCTTTTATCCATGCCTTAACCTTTAAACTTTGTAGGCCAGTAACAAGCGTGCTACTTTTTTATAAGCAGACAAGCTTGCATAGCCTACGTAGTCATCGGTGTTAGTGTAGAACTTTGCAAGGTTGTTAACCATAGGGTTGGCAGCCGAACAGCTTACTTACAGAAGCAGACAAGTCCGCGTAACCACTAGGCTGTTAACCTTTACTTTCCTCAAATCCGTAGGTTATATAGCATGTATTACAACACTTTAGGACTTGGGCCGGGTTTGAGGTGAAGCTTATCAACTACGTAGCATGTCGGTAGTGGATAAAACTTCGTATACGCATGCTAGCTTGTTTAACCTTTCACAAAAAATGTGCAGTTTTTTAAGTCTAGTGTGGTTTTACTGCTCGAAGGGCAAGCCGTAGGCAGTCTTCCGGGAATCGTAGACTACCTTAGTGCCCTTGGTAGCAGCTTTAGATTCCCAGGGCAGCCGTCCATCAGATGTACTGCATAATGTGCCCCCTCCGTCTCTAGGGCCCGGTTTCCCGCGAATTAGGCCAAGGGACTCAAAATCCTTCAATTTGCTAGGCCTTGAGAAAGACCATTGTGGCTACTTCTAGGAATCCCGGAGCAAGCCATCGTGCACCTAGTTATACTAGGGCAGCCAGGCTCATCCATGTCTGGATATTCGGAGTGTAGATTTTATCCTCCGCTTTGGAGAGCATGGTTGGTTCCTCGAGGGATGCAATTCCTACGGTGAGTCCCTAAAAAGGGCGCGGTCTTCTTTTGAAGTGCAGGAATGATAAGTTGTTACAGTCAAATTAATTTGTAAAAGAATTCCTTATTGAAAAACAAGTGAATGAATAACTTAATTATAAAAGATTGCATAACAACTGGATAGTCCTCGGCTTGCGAGGTGGTGCCCGTTGAGCAGCTTGAGTCTTCGGGTCTTGATATAGTAGGAGATCACACATGGTACTTTCTCAAGTTGTAGGCGTTCTATTGCTTCTCGATCTCTTTGTCGTTCATAGTAGCGAGGGTGTAGTTTCCTTTGCCGCCTACTCTGCTGATCTTATAAGGCCCTTCCCAAATAGGGTCCATCTTCTTTGATCCCTCTCTGCGGGCAGTGATGAAAGCCTTTCTCAGGACTAGATCTCCGGGTTGAAATTGCCAGATTTTGGCCCTTTTATTGTATCTAGAGAGGAGCTGCTGCTGGTAGGCTGTGATGCAGGTTATGGTCTGCTTGCGCCTCTCATCTGCTAGATCTACGTCTGTGGCCATCTCTTTATTGTTTTGTTCGACATCTAGTAGTAGGGTGCTGATGCTTGGCACGATGATGTTGGGATGAATGATTGCTTCCGAACCAAACGCCAAAGAGAAAGGGGTTTCTCCGGTTGCTCGCCTTTTGGTGGTGTGATACGCCCATAGACATCCGGGGAGTTCATCTGGCCACTTTCCCTTTTTGTCGGTAAGGGATTTTTTGAGCCAGTCGAGGATCGTCTTGTTGGAAGCTTCGGCTTGCCCATTGCCTTGTGGATACCTTGGTGTGGACATATGCTGCTTAATGCCATATTTTTGGAAGAATCTCGCCAGATCTTTGCCCACAAACTGCGGGCCGTTGTGGGTGACGATGGACTGAGGGATGCCAAAACGGCAAATGATGTTCCTCCATATGAAACGCTCTATGTCCGCTTGGGTTGTGGTCGTCATGGGCTCCGCTTCTACCCATTTGGTGAAGTAATCGGTTGACACGATCATCATGCCTCTGCCCCCAACAGCGGGCAGCATAGGTCCTACCAGGTCGATTGCCCACTGCATGAACGGCCAAGGACTCGTCTGCGGGTGTAGCTCGCTGGCAGGCAGTGTTAGCACATGCTTGTAGCGTTGGCAGCGGTCGCATTTTTGTACTAACTCCTTAGCATCTTGATGCGTGGTAGGCCAATAATAACCTACGTTAAGAGCCTTTTGTGCTAAAGATCGACCTCCAGAATGATTTCCACAAACGCCTTCATGGATTGAACTTAGGACCTTCAAGTTATCGGGATGCGACAAACAACGGAGATGTGGTCTGGTGTAGGATTTTCGAACGAGAATGCCATTCCACATGTAATAGCGTGCCGCCTTGGTTTGGAGTTTTCTAGACTTCAATCTTTTTGTGGGGAGTGTTCCGTTGACCAAGTAATCTATAATAGAACTTTGCCAATTTGGAGTTACACTAACCTGTGACACTTCGACAACTGGCTCTGTCTCTATGCTCTGCTTATCTAGGTATTCCACTAGAATAGAGCGTTGGAGCTGGTGGTCGAGGGCGGAGCCTAAGCCGGCTAACACATCTGCATGGGCATTTTCCGTCCGTGGAACTTGTGTAAGAGTGTAAGTTTGAAATGCCTCAAGCTGCTTGCGTACCTTCTCTAGATATTGTGCCATCCTCGGATGTTTTGCCATGTATTCCCCAGCAGCTTGGCTAGTAATTAGCTGAGAATCGGAATAAATCGCAAGCTTCTTCACGCTAAATCTTTTGCCATTCGGAGGCCTGCCAGTAGGGCCTCTTACTCTGCTTCATTATTAGATGCCTTGAAGCCTAAAGTGATTACCTGCTCAAGCATCGAGCCGTCTGGGGTGATGATAACCACGCCTGTTCCTGAACCTTTGTAATTGGACGCGCCATCAACATGCAAATGCCAAAGATCTCCATTGAGGGAAGCAGGCGAAGCTAAAGTGTGCTCAGCTGCTTTTAGGATGTTGTTGGGCTGCTCTGCTGCGTTACCTAGGCTAGGTGCAAATTCTGCTATAAAGTCTGCTAAGGCTTGTGCCTTTATTGTCGTACGGGGTCGGAAGACTAAACCATATTGGCCTAGTTCCAGTGCCCACTTCATCACTCGTTGAGAAGCATCCGGACCATGTAAGATTGATCGTAGAGGATTCTGAGCCATGACAATGACTGTATGAGCTTGAAAGTACGGTCTAAGTTTTCGAGCCGCAACAACTAGAGCCAAAATTAATTTTTCGATCTTCGGATATCTTGTTTCCGCATCGAGAAGAGCTTTAGAAGTATAGAATATCGGTAGTTGGCCCCCCAACTCTTCTCGTATGAGGGCAGAGCTCACTGCTACTTCGAAGACTGCCAGGTAGATGTATAAATCCTCCGCAGCTTTCGGCTTAGATAATAAAGGAGGCGATGTGAGATACCTCTTTAGGTCTTGGAAGGCTTTTTCGCATTCTTCATCCCACTTGTCACGATGCGCCCTCTTGATAGCTTTGAAAAAAGGCTTGCATCGATCGGTAGACCGCGAGAGGAAGTGGTTGAGGGCAGCTGCTCGTCCAGTCAAGCTTTGGATCTCTTTCAAGGTGGTTGGAAACTTCATTTCTAGAATCGCTCGGATTTGCTTGGGATGCGCTTCAATCCCTCGTTGGGTGACTAAGTACCCTAGGAATCGGCCTGAAGATACTCCAAATGTGCACTTGGTAGAGTTGAGCTTCATTTTGTACTTTCTAAGGATGTTGAAGGTTTCCTCCAAGTTGCGAATGTGGTCTGACCGTTGCTTGCCTTTTACCATGATGTCGTCAACATAGACTTCCATGGTTACCCCAATTTTCTTTTTGAACATCATATTTACTAACCTTTGGTAAGTTGCTCCTGCATTCTTGAGGCCAAAAGGCATGACCTTGTAGCAATAGGTACCTCATTCGATCACAAACGTAGTTTTTTCCTTGTCGGGCTCGTACATGGCTATTTGGTTGTAGCCAGAGTATGCGTCCAAGAAGCTAAGCAGCTGGTTCTCCGAAGTTGAATCTACCAAAAGATCGATTCGGGGGATTGGATAAGGATCATTCGGGCATGCTTTGTTGAGGTCAGTGTAATCTACGCAAACCCTCCACTTGCCCTTTTCTTTCTTCATAACTAGCACGACGTTGGCGAGCCATGTCGAGTGTGCTACCTCTTCTATAAATCCAGCTTCCAATAGCCTTGTCTATTTTCGCCTCGATGATCGCCACTCGTTCGGGTGCAAAATGCCTTCTTTTTTGGATCACCGGTTTAGCAGCAGGGGTTAACGTGTAGCTTGTGACAAGCCACTTTGGGGTCAATGTCGGGCATGTTGGATGGTGACCATGCGAAGATGTCTCGGTTTTTTCTAAGGAAGGTAGCGAGTTCTTCCTTCTCGGCTGGGTTTAGACGAGACCCAATTCTAGCCGTCTTTTCCGGCTGCTGTGGATCGAGAATGATTTCTTCGGTGTCTTCCTCGGGTTTCCATCCTATCTCGTCTACTTGAGCGGCATTTTCTCATTCCACTTGCTATAATTGCTATTTGGTGGCCTCATCATCCTTTTGGATTTCAGTGGCCTCCACGGGGGTCTGGATGCTGGATGCGGCCTTATCATCCTTTAACTCTTTCAACACTTGCACAGTACATCGTTGGGATGCGGCCTGGTCGGACATAATTTCTCCAATTCCTCCTCCCGGGATGCGGAATCAGATTTTTTGATACTTGACGGAAGTGACAGCATCTAGCTTGATCAACCAAGGTCTCCCAAGGATCCCATTGTAAGGAGATGGGTCACTTATGATCGTGAACGTCTGCTTTGAAACAACTGGCGGTGTTTTCACGTCAAGTGTGATTTGACCGACGGCAGTTGAGGTATGTCCATTGAATCCGGTGAGTACCTCTGCTCGGCGTACCATTGTGCTTTCCAGGCCCATTTTCTGAATGACTGAGAGTTGAAGTAGATTGACTGCACTTCCATTGTCAACCATCATTCGGTCAACTATGGCATGGGCTATTTGGACAAATATCACTAGTGCGTCGTCGTGTGGGAAGTCAACGCCTTCTGCGTCTTGCTCAGTGAAGCCAATAATGGGTCCAGGTTGTGTATCGGCTGCTTGGACTTGTGAGATCAGTAAAGCCTGCTGGATCTTCCTTTTCTTGGAGTTGTTAGTGGCCCTCAAGTGCTCGAATTCAGCAAAGATACCATTGATCCGAATTGTCTTGGTTGGTGGCTCCTCATCATCATCGGCATTCCTTCTTGGTTGTGCAGCTGGCTTGTCCAAGTACCTATCGACCTTGCCTTCTTTTACGAGCTTTTCCAAATAGTTCTTCCAAGTGTAGCAGCTGTCAGTTGTGTGACCTGGACCTCGGTGGAATGCACAATATTTGGTGTGGTCCAGTTTGGAAGTATCTCCTTTTGATTGTTTTGGCAGCTTGAACCACGGCTCGTTTTTTATGTCGCAAAGGATTTGATGGATCGGAATTGAGAACTTTGAGTAATTTTTGGTTATTAGGCCTTCTTTGGTTGTAGGCCTATCCTTCCGCTTAGCCTCTTGGCGGGCCGCTTTCCATCTTCTTTTCTTTGAGCTGCTGTTAATTCTTTTTTAGGCTGCTCGGGCGCATTTTCTACCCGCCGAGCCTCGTCCCAAAGTGCATGCTTCTCCGCTAGGGCAAAGGAATCTGCTAGAGTCAGGTATTCTTTCATGATCATTTCCCCGAATAGTGGATGGTTTGCTGGGAGGCCTTTTTGAAAGGTTGCACTAGCTATTGAGTCGTCGCATCCAACGATTTTCGCCTTTTCTGCTTTAACCCTCTTTACGTAATCGCGGAGCGACTCCTTTGGGTTTTTCTTCACATTGAACAAATGATCAGATTTTTTCTTAATCGAGCGGTAAGATGAGTATTCTTTGGTGAAAACCAAGGAAAGATCATCAAAATTCTGAATGGATTGTGGTGGCAAGGTATGGAACCAATCTTGCACCTCGCCTACTATAAATTCAAATTGCATTCAATTTTCAAATAGAAATAAAATTGCATTTTTTTATCAGTTTTACAAGCATCACACCCGTCTCAAAGTACAAGGGTTAAAGTACAAGATTAAGGTAACATTTCTTACTATTTATTTTTGTAAACATGATTACAATTTGTTACCTCAAACTTAACAAATTATTTATCTTTCAGTATTCTAAAAGTATCTGGAGTAAAAGTATTGATATGGGAAAAATGTCAAATTTAAAGGTATTTAGGTTAAATTGCTTACAACCTTTATATTTGGGATTGTGCATTATAGTGCATTATTCTCATCTTAATCAGTTAGACTTCTTATTTTATCATCATTGCTTACAGATTAACCATGAAAATCTATAGCATCAAGTGTAGGCAAATGAGTGGCAAGCATGACTTTGATTTCACATGTAGACGCTATGTTTACATATGTGCATATTGTCCATATTTTGCTTTGCTTCATATATTAGGAGTTCATCCCTAGCTAGCCTATAACTTTGACTAAAAACTTATGAATCTGAAAATTTTGATTTAAGGACATTAAATATTATCATCATGTATTTAGAAATGAAATTACATGTCATATTTTCATATTTTTTTAATAGTTTCTATTTTCCCACTTTATCTTCACTGTTGTTTTAAAGGAAAAATAGTAAAAATTGTATGAGAGATTACTCACATAGTTATATCTGTGCAAATTGGATGCTAAATTCTTCAATGAACGTGGCAATATGCTAATATGGCATGCATAACGATAACACCATTATCATAGTAAACGAAAATGAAATCACCATTTTTAATTCCTTATTGACTAAGGAACCGAACTCTTGATTTTCTTCCTGTACAATATATATGGATATAAGAGAATTCTAACTACACTGATTAACTTTTCTTTTTTTTTTTGTTAATCAGTAATTACCATAGTGATAGTAATGACCAAGCATAGTTCAATTCATGAAACTAAATTCTATCAGCCAAACAAAAAAAATGACACCATAATAATCAGCAAGCAAAAAACAAAAGTGGAATGGTTAGTGTGTAATTTATAAATTTTTTTTTTTTGTGTACAATGGGCGGGGTGCAAAAAGACTAAGTTAGATGATTGAAAATCATAAGAAATTGTTGCGATGGATACACACCCAGAATTTATAAAATAATCACTTAAGAAATATAATAATATCTAAACCAACACATCTTTGGGGCGTTTAGCGCCCGTGACACAAAAATGTCTTTTGCATGCACGTGAGTGCATGTAGAGAGACTAGTAGTCTATAATTGATGCATTATTAGGACCCACCCAACAAAACATTTTTAAAACAAAACAATAGAAGATATTTTATACATTTCTTATAGGGAGTCTCACTTTTGAGAGAGTCTCCTTAGCATTTCGCATTATACAAATAATGCACAACATTCTAAGTTATTTTAGTGGTTTAGTGATGGGCCTTTCTATGCGGTTACTACAACTACTCTTTATATATATCTCCTCTTTGAGTTTAAATAAATAAAACAGCAAGCAAAAGCCCCTACGACAACAACAAGAATATTAGGGCATATTAGGTATCCTATTAAAAAAATGGAAGTGTTATTAGCACTCTAAAAATTTCATTCTACACTGTATTTTCTTTCCAAATATAGAAAGTTTGGAATGTAAAATGAGATTTTTGGATTGCCAATAACAATTTCCTAAAAAAAAAAAGAAAATGAATGAAAATGGCTTCAAACCTTTGCATTTTAACCAAAAACCATCTAATCATTTTATTTAATGATAAGATAAAAAAAAAAATTTATTATACATATACTAAAACTGGGTTTTCCTTAGCACTGTTTTTCACTGTTAGTGAACAGTGAAATGGTGGATTTGCCCCTGCTTGATTTTTAGGGATGGCAACAGATCGGTTTGGGGACATAAATGCTATATTCATCCCCATAACCACGAAAATTAATCATATCCATAACCGCAAAATAACCATCGGGTAGTATCCATAACCATACCCATCGGATAACGGATTTCTCATCGGTTAACGGTTATATCCATTTTCGTTAATACAAAAAATATATTCGCCCGATTGACGCATGATAATTTAGTAAATATTAATTTCGTCATTAAATATTTGATGTATAAAATGATTTAATTAATGGATCTTGTGGAACCTAAAAATTAAAGCTAAACATTGATAATGTTGGTTGATCTTTGATATCTTGCATAAATACTATTAAATTTTCATAGATTTTGATTTATATCAAACCTTTTGAACTTTGCCACAAAATGCAACTCACACGATGCAATTTTTGTATTCTCAAGGTAATGGATTCGGTGAATAATGAATATAGATTTATATACATATATATACATATAATTATATTATATATTATTCGGTTCGGATTTGGGTATGGATATGGATTGGGGACCCCTATAACCATATCCAAAACCATAACCGAATAATATTCACGATTTTTCCTCATACCCAAAATATACCAAAATTTTCATACCCAAATCTAGTCCATTCGGGCGGTTATCCACGGTTATCCGGTTTAACGGTTAGAATTGCCATCCCTATTGATTTGTATAATTCCATTTTTGCCTTCCGTTGTTCTTTTGCTTCGGTGCCGTTCCCCATTTTTCCTCCTCCGTGCAGTGGAATGACCTCATCCTGTCCTCGTGTCGATCATCGTCGAAGGGCTCTACTTCGACTCCTTCTCGACTTTTCCCCTGACTCTCCTTCACCTTGCGGTCTTCTCTCATCTCTCACTCTTTCTCATGCTTTCCTTCTCTACTAAAGAAGCCTTCCATCCATTTCGATCTTTCCCACAAATCCTTATGTTGCTAAAGCTTGCCTTCCCTCACTTTCCGATCTTGACTTCTCTCTCTCACTTTCTTGCTGAAAAAGACCAACCCAGTAGAAATTTCTCCAGTTCTCTCTCTCAAAAACTACAAATCAAAACGACCAATCTAACCTCAATAACTATGGTTTAAACTTTAATAATTCTTGATTTTTTTTAGTTAATTGTTTGGACTTTGAATTGGCAGATGAGGATATATTAAGTTTTGAACTTTGAATTTTGTTTTGTGTGATTGCAGTGCAAGGAAAATTGACCCCAGTTAGCTCCAAGCTTGCGGTAAACTTTTCTTTTTGTTTAGAATTATAAGAATTCTTATAAAAAAAATTAGAAAAACTCAAATTATAATTTTTGGTTTAAATATGTTTTAAATTTGGTCATGTTATGTTTGTTAACAGGAACCTAGAAGAGTCTAAAATTCAGTTTCGAACTCTGACTAGAAATGGAACTTGGTGGCATTAAGCGATCATCCTCAGCCCTCGAAATTCAAGTAACCCTATGATTTTTACATTACTGCGTTCGTTTTCTCTACTAATTATTGTTATATGAATTGTATTCTTCTATTAAAAATGATTATTAATTAGACTGTCCCAAAAAAAAAAAAAAAAAAAAAAAAAAAACTCAGGCATTGCAGGTTTGGGATGATAGTTTAAAATCAATATGCTCTGCCTGTCAGAGAACCTAATTTGGGAAGTGGGTTTTAAAGTTTCAATAGTTTTGTTATGTGTAATTTTCTTGCTTTGCTTACTAAGAATCTAATAACCAAATGCTTAGTTATTTTCTCCAAATGGTTTTCAATTATTTGTTGTAAGTAAACGAGAGCTACTCTACTGTTTATGCAACAGGAAATGCTTAAAAGTTACAAGCTTTTAATTAAAAATAGAAATGGAGTGACACCAAACAAAATATAGGTAAAACTGACCACTACTTTCTTTCTATTTAAATATAAGTCAATTGATCAAGTTTGTGCCTTTACAAGTTTAAAATGAAGTTATGTGTTGATTTTAAAAGAACTATGCATGCTGGATTTTTATAGAAGTGTCATGAAAGTTTTATACCAAACTTTTTACAGGAATTAAGTTGATTTAAGTATGGGTGGTTTTGTATTTGAAATCTTAAAGGAGAAACAGAAATTACAAGAAGAAGAGGAAGACTGAGTTCCGATCATGGCCTTCTCTTCCTGCCTCTTATCCAAATCCTGACAAGTTAGTTACTCAACCTTCATTTCTCATTCATCTCCTTTTTTTTCTTTTTTCTTTTTTTTTTTTCCTATTGTTTGGCTTCCGAGATTTCGATGGTGGATTGCATTTCCTGAGTTATAAATGTGGTGAATCCATTATTTACTAGCTGAATAATCATAATGTTTTGGCCACTTATCTTGAATTTTGTTCAAATTGAAGAAGTCACAGGTTTCCCGTTATTTGAATTTGGCTTTTACACTTGAACTACATTTGTAAATCCTGTGTTGTGCAAATTACTTTACACACCATGACCTGCATTTCTAACTGTTTACTGGTCTATACTTTAGAGATAGTGTACATTAATTTACTTTTTGTAGTGCATGTGATTGTTGTGGAGCCAAAAATAGTCACAAGGCGACACCTGGATTTTCGGATTAGGGAGACAAAAATGCCCTTGAGGTGCATCAGAATTCCTACGCGCGAGCAGCCGGTAATTATCGTCGGTCAAGTCAAAGGTGCCCATAAAAGGTAAACAAATCCGAATTATTTCATCCATCCACATTTTAGGTAGTTATCTCATAAATCTACCAATTATCCCACATAAATGGAGATAATTGGCAAATTAATGGGATTATTCCTCATTAATTTGTCAATTAAATTAGCCATAAAGCCATAGATTCACCCTAATGGCCGGTCCTCCCTTCTCCAAAGGGGGCCGGCCACTTCCTTCCCTTTTTCCCATATTTCCTTACCCCTTTCTTCCCTTTTTTAAGCCAATCATCCAATTACTCATTATAACCCTTTTTCATAAATACAAATACATTCCCTTTTGGTTTAATTAACCAATAAATGGGCTAATTAAACCTAAATCACACCCAAAAACTCCCTCTAAGGGCCGGCCATCTCCTATAAATACTACCTTATTTCTCACAAAAACCTAATTCCAATCCTTCGGCAAAAATACTCTAAACACTTTTTCTCTCTAAAATTCTAACTTTGGCATCGGAGGTTCTTCGGCCAAAGCCCCCCTCATTCATCGTGGGCGCGTGAGGTTTTTGGCCTTAACCTAAGGTGTTAATTGTTTTGTAGGTGCAGAATCGTCCAAGACCGAAGAGAAGAAAATTTGCATCCACAAATTGGTGCTTTCATTGAGAGAAGAAATCTACGCTCGAAAAAGACTCTCGCGTTCAACACTTCTAATTTTCTTCATTCATCTGTAAATTTTCCCACACGTTCCTACTCCTAGAATTTTTCTATAAATTCTTTGAATAGCCCTGGGGAAGAAATACAATGATGAAAAAATTATGAAACAACAACAAAATATGCTCCCTACAAATTTGGGTTTTCACCCCTTTTTACGGATCACAAAGCAAGGGTCGCAGGCATCACCCTCTGCCATTCTCGTAGCCATGGGTGCAGTCTCGCAAGTCCAAGGAGCAGCAGTTGCAACAGCTCCAGCATTGAGGGAGGCCCAAAATCAGCGCATGCAACCCACGTGGAAACCAAAGTTGCAATGGCAGAGATTCGAAAACCACGACAAACTAAAATTTCAATATTCAAGACATGGGACCGCGGCAATCTACGAGATCGAATGTGGTTCTAGGGGAGATGGCGCCACTACCACGAGGCTCCCCCATGGGAACCACTGCGGTGACTACCCGCAGCGAGGTTCATGGTACCGCTACTACGGCCCAAGTCGTGCCGCCGAGGCAAGCCCAAGCCGTACCACCCAAAGTCTATGCCACCAAAGCCATGGCCCAAGTCTCGCACTCGCGTGCATCTCGTACTGAGCAGCCTGCTCCTGCCGCCAGCCTGCTCCTGCAGCCAAGCCTGCCCTTGCAGCCCAGCCTGCCCCAGTGGTGTCCCAAGCAGCCAATCAATCAAACCGAGCAGTCGGGCGGTGTGCAATCTCGACTGGGCCCCAGAGATAGCGTGGACTCCCGTCTTAGCGCGAGGAGGAGCGTGCACTCTCGGTTAGGCCCACGAGCGAGCATACAATCAAGGTTGGGGCCACGTTTTGAAGAACCACATGAGCAGCCTTCCAGGCAGAGCATTCATTCGCGCTTAGGCCCTCAAAGAGCATTTTCCATGTCACTTCGGAGAACGCAGCGTGACGCACGAAGGGAAGCAGCCACTCGGTCCGCTTCAAGTTCAACGGGCAGCCCACGAAGAGATCCTTCGCCAGCTAGGTAGACCAGGACTCCACTGCCCTAGCGAAGACAAAATCGCGTCAAGCCTAGCCTTCAAGTTCGAGATCTCTTGGCAAGTGGTCTCAAGTTGCAGAGAAGTGGGGGCAGAGACGTTAGACCCCTTCAAAGCATCAAGTTCAGACTCCAAATTTTTAACTTTCTCGACCGAGGAGTAAGCTTCAGCAGCCATAGACCTCGCCACCCCCTGGGCAGCCTTGGTATCCTCTTGGTCAAGGACCATGGACTCGGCAGCCAAAACCGCAGTTTTTTGCATCATGGTCAGCAGAGCAGCCCTTCTGTACTCAGGAGTATGCTTCACGAAAGAGCCCGGACCAATAATCCCTTTGACGCCGTCAACAAACTCAGCGCACACGTCCATATTCTCAAGAAGTTCTGGCCTCAAAAGCGCACAAATCTCAGCAGCTTCCTTGGAGTTAGACTTCGCGGATTTATCAGGACCACTAGCGCAAGCAGTCTCTCTTTTCTCGGAAGACAACTTGGCCTCAGCAGCGGAAGAGACAAGTTTTGGCGCCGCTTTAGCAGACGAGGATGTCTTGCCATTCTTCATGGTAGCAAGCCTTTCCGAAGGAGAATCCTAAGTGGAGCGGCACCACCACCGCGAGTTTCCACCATGGGAACCACCGCGGTGGCTACCACGGTAGCCCACCGCGGTGAGGTCCGTGGCGCCATCACCACGGCCCGAGCCGTGCCATCCAAGGTCCCGGTCCAAGCCATGTTATTCCAAGCCCAACGCGAGCCCAATACGTTGCCTAGCCGAGCCTAAGCCTCGCACCCACGTGTGCCATGCGCTAAACAGTCCACTCCCGTGGTCCAGCCTGCTACTGCCAAGCAGCCTACTCTCAAGGTCCAGCCTGCTCCCGCCGAGCAGCCCACTCCTATGGTCCAGCCTATTCCCGCCGAGCAGCCTACTCCTGTGGTCCATCATGTTCCTGCCGAGCAGCCCACTCCAGTGGCCCAGCCTGCTCTCGTGGCCCATCCTACCCCCAGACCTACCATCAAGCCGGGGGCACTCTCACCATATTTCTCCGCGCATTTGACACTTCCCAACTCAAATCCCGCGCCCGGAGTCTACCACTCTTCCGTCGCTCAAGGAGGCACATTCCTTACAAGCTCTTCCAATCCAAATGGCGAACAACACTGGACTCGACAAGTCATAGAGTTGACGAGCGCCCTAGCACAATTGATGACCTTGGTAAACCAGCTCTTACAGCGCACCAAGATGCAACGTGTCCCAAACAAGGTGTCTCGAAGAAGGACAAGGGCAGACGAAGAACCTCTCCAGCAGCGTCCCGACAAGCCGCCACCCGACCAGCCCCTAACCGAGCGTCTGGGCAGAGCACACTCCCAATTGGGCCCCCGAGATAGCGTTCACTCTCGTCTTAGCGTGAGGAGGAGCGTGCACTCTCGACTAGGCCCACGGATGAGCATACACTCACGGTTGGGGCCACACTCCGATAATCAACATGAGCAGTCTTCCAAGCGAAGTGTTCATTCGCGGCTAAGTCCGCAAGGAGCATCCTCCACATCACATCGGAGTGGGCAGCATGACGGACGGAGAGAAGCAGTCACTCAATCCGGCTCAAGTCCAACCAGCAGCTTGCGAAAATCCCTCGCCTGCTAGGAATCCACCACATGCTCCGCTACCGCGGCATAGACGAGCCGAGCACGTAGAAGAACAGCCTAGACCAACAGGTCAAAACTGGGGGCAACCGAGAGCTCCACTACCTCAACTAAGGCAAATTCAGGAAGAAGTAGAGAAAATCTTAACCAAGCGATTGAGCGATTTCCAACGCAACGAGGTCACCGATGAAGCGTTGAGCGATAGATGACCAAGATAAGCCGATCCCCCTTCACAGATGAGATCGAGCAGACGGAACCTCCGCGCAAGTTTAGCATGCCGCACTTTACCTCATTCAAAGGAGATGGAGATCCAGAGAGGCACTTGAAGCATTACCAAAGTGCAATGGTCCTTTACCGGAGTAATGACGCCCTTATGTGCAAAATATTCGCCACCACCTTGCAAGGCGAAGCGCAAGATTGGTTCCACACCTTGCCGCCACGATCTGTCCAGAGCTTTGACGATCTTTCCTTGGTCTTCACCCAAGAATACTCATCTTACCGCTCGATCAAGAAAAAATCCGGTCACTTGTTCAAAGTGAAGAGGTTTAAGGCAGAGAAGGCGAAGATCGTTGGATGTGACGACTCAATAGCCAGTGCAGCCTTTCAAAAAGGTCTCCCTGCAGATCACCTTCTATTTGGAAAGATGATCATGAAAGAAGACTTGACCCTAGCAGATTCCTTCGCCCTAGCAGAGAAGCATGCACTTTGGGACGAAGCTCAGCAAGCGGAAAAGGCACCCGAGCAGCCTTAAAAAGAATTCGTGGTGACTCAAATGAAGGAAGATGGAAAGCGGCCCAGCAAGAGCAGACAGGAGGCCAAGCGGAGGGACAAGCCCATGACCAAAGAAGGCTCCACGACCAGGAATTCAAATTCTCCTCGACGAGAAGAATAAGCCGTGGTTCAAGCTACCAAAGCAATCAAGAGGAGATACTTCCAAGTTGGACCACACCAAATATTGCGCATTCCACCGAGGACCAGGTCACACCACCGAAAGCTGTTACACCTGGAAGAATTATCTAGAAAAGCTCGTGAATGAAGGTAAAGTCGACAAATATTTGGACAAGCCAGCAGCGCAGCCAAGAATGAATGCTGAGGAGGAAGAGGAGCCACCAGTATGGATGGCAACGGTTCGGTTTGGGGACGAAAATGCTATATCCATCCCCATAACCACGAAAATTAACCATATCCATAACCGCTAATTAACCATCGGGTATTATCCATAACCATACCCACCGGGTAACGGATTCCCCAGTCAATACAAAAAATATATTTGTTCAATTAATTCATGATAATTTAGTAAATATTAATTTCGTAACTAAATATTTATGGATAAAATGATTTAATGAATGGATCTTGTGTAACATAGAAATTAAAGCTAAATATTGATAATGTTGGTTGATCTTTAATATCTCCGATAAGTACTATTAGTCTAGATTCTCATAGATTTTGATTCATATCAAAAAAATTTAACTTGCCCACAAAATGTAACTCACACATTGCAACTTTTGTATTCTCAAGGTAATGGATTCAATGAATAATATAAATATATATATATATATATATATATATATATATATATTATAATACAATTATATTATATATGATTATATATACATACTATTATATTATATATAATTCGGTTCGGATTCGGTTACGGATATGGATTGAGGACCCCTGTAACCATATCCAAAACCATAACCGAATATTATTAACGGTTTTTCCCCATATCCAAATGATACCCAAATTTTCATACCCAAATCCAATCCATTCGGACGGTTATCCACGGTTATCGGTTTTAACGGTTATAATTGCCATCCCTAGCCACCAGCCAAAGACAATCCAGATTAATGATATCTTTGCAGAATCCGAGCACTTGGGGGCCACCAGCAACTCTAAGAAGAGGAAGATCCAGCAGGCTCTATTGATCTCTCAAGTCCAGGCAGCCGACGCAGTACCAGGGCCCATCATCGGCTTCACACAAGAGATAACTTTGCTCTGATACCATGACCGAGAAGATGGCGCTCAAGCAGATCCGAGCAATTCTGGAAATGAAGTCTCCCACAACCTTGAAAGAGATCCAAAGCTTGACTGGACGAGCAGCCGCCCTCAACCGTTTCCTCTCGCGGTCTACTGATAGATGCAAGCCTTTCTTCAAAGCCATCAAGAGGGCGCAACGTGATGAGTGGGATGAAGAATGTGAAGGAGCCTTCCAAGACCTGAAGAAGTATCTCACATCGCCTTCATTACTATCCAAACCGGAAGCAACGGAGGACCTATTCGCATGTTTGACGGTATCTGAGGCAGCAATAAGCTCTACCATCATACGAGAAGAGCTGGGGGCCCGACTACCGGTATTCCACAATTCAAAAGCTCTTCTCGATGCTACCAGAAATTCAAAAAACGAACTTTGGCGATAGTTGTTGCAACCTGGAAGCTCAAATTATACCTTCAGACGCACGCAGTCATCTTCATGACGCGCTATTCCGCCCAATCTAGACGCGCAACGATAAAGGCGCAGACACTGGCGATGCAAAGTTTTCTGACGAACACAACAACTCAGCCCAAAAGGTGTGCCGAAGGCAGACGAACACTAGAAGGACGCACGCGGAAGCAAGTTTTGTCCTCGTCGGCCCAAAGGTTCTGTATAGGAACAGCATGTACCAGTAGTTGAGCACTACCTCCTGCTATGTGTCACACGGCCCCGTCCGACCTTTGTCCCATAATACAACTCTAGAGTGGCCCGATGCCTACAGCGGAGCATTTCTTGTTACGTGTAACATAGGATCAGCTCTACAGCTCCCTACTGCGCCTTCACGCCTAACCTAGGCAGCGCAACAGAGAGGCCCAACGACGTCCCGGAAGCAGCCAAGCACACCTTAGCCGCACCTGCTCCCTCAATGGAGATTTCTAGCATTTGCATGTTGACGACACATCCAACTACAAAGGTTCGGGAGCGGACATGGTCCTTGTAACCCCGTACGGCGATAAAGGCCCAAGCTTTGGCAGATTTCATAGTAGAGTTTGCGCCTGGCCTAAGCAACGCAGCAGAGGAGCCCGACGATGTCCCAAGAGCAGCAGAGACCCTAGCTCCGCCCGCTTCCCTTTAATGGCGACATGTGGCATCTGCACGTCGACGGCGCCTCCAATCATAAAGGTTCGGGAGCAGGCGTGGTTCTCATTACCCCAGATGGCTCACTGCTCGAGCAGGCGATCACTTTAGGCTTCAAAGCATCCAACAATGAAGCAGAGTATGAAGCCCTACTGGCAAGCCTCCGAATCGCGAAAGACTTGGCAGTGAAGAAGCTGGCGATCTATTCTGATTCTCAACTGATTACTAGCCAAACCACGGGGGAATACACGGCGAAACATCCAAGGATGACGCAATACCTGAAGAAGGTACGTGAGCAGCTGGAGGCATTTCAGACTTACACGCTCACTCAAGTTCCACGGACAGAAAATGCCCATGCAGATGCGCTAGCCGGCCTGGGCTCTGCCCTAGATCACCAGCTTAAGCGTTCAATTCCTGTGGAGTACCTAGATAAGCCGAGCATAGAGTCCGAGCCAGTAGCCGAGGTGACGCAGGTTAGTGTAACTCCAAATTGGCAAAGTCCTATTATAGATTACTTGGTCAACGACACGCTCCCCACGGAAAGATTGGAGTCAAGGAAACTTCAAACCCGAGCAGCGCGCTACTACATGTGGAAGGACATTTTAGTTCGAAGATCCTACACCGGACCGCACCTCCGATGTTTGGCGCCTCCCGATGATTTGAAGGTCCTAAGTTCAATCCATGAAGGCGTTTGTGGGAACTATTCTGGAGGACGGTCTTTAGTGCAAAAGACTCTCAACGCAGGCTACTACTAGCCAACCATACATCAAGATGCCCGGGAGTTAGTGCAAAAATGCAACCGCTGCCAATGTTACAAGCCTGTATCGGCCCTGCCTGCCAGCGAGTTACATCCACAAGCAAGTCCCTGGCCGTTCATGCAGTGGGCAATCGACCTAGTAGGACCTATGCCGCATACTACTGGGGGCAGAGGCATGATGATCGTGGCAACCGACTACTTCACCAAATGGGTAGAAGCATAGCCCATGACAACCACGACTCAGATGGACATAGAGTGCTTCGTATAGAGGAACATCATTTGCTGATTGTCATCCCTCAGTTCATCATCACCAACGGCGGCCCGCAGTTCACGGACGAAGATTTGACGAAGTTCTTCCAAAAGTATAACATCAAGCAGCACATGTCCATGCCAAGATATCCTCAAGGAAACGGGCAGGTCGAAGCTTCCAACAAGACGATCCTCGACTGCCTCAAGAAATCCCTCACTGACAAAAAAGGAAAGTGGCCAGATGCACTCCCCGGATGTCTATGGACGTATCATACCACCAAAAGGCGAGCAACGGGAGAAACCCCTTTCTCTTGGGCGTTCGGTTCGGAAGCAATCATTCCTCCCAACATCATCATGCCAAGCATCACCACCCTGCTGCCAGATGTCGAGCAGAACAGTGAAGAGATGGCCACAAACCTAGACCTGGCGGAGGAAAGACGCGAGCAGACCATAGCCCGCATCGCATCCTACCAGCAGGAGCTCCTCTCTAGTAACAACAAGAGGTCCAAAATACGGCAATTTCAACCTGGAGACCTAGTTCTGAGGAAGGCCTTCATCACTGCTCGAAGGGAGGGATCGAAGAAGATGGACCCTATTTGGGAAGGACCTTACAAGATCAGCAGAGTATGCGGCAAGGGAAGCTACACCCTCGCCACTATGAATGACAAGGAGATCGAAAAGCAGTGGAACGCCTACAACTTGAGGAAGTACCACATGTGATCTCCAACTACGCCCGAAGGCTCAAACAGCTCAGACGGGCACAAACCTCGCCAGCCGAGGACTATCCAGTTGTTCCGCAGTCTTTACAATTAAGTTATTTGTTCACTTGTTTTTCAATAAGGAACGCTTTTACAACTTGATTCCATTGCGGCAACTGACAACTCCTGCGCTTCAAAAGAAGATCGCGCCCTTCTTAGGGACTCACTGCAGGAATAGCGCCCCCCGAGGGACCAATCTGCTCCCCAAAGCGGGAGGATAAACTCTTCACTCCGAACATCCAGACGTGGATAAGCCTGGTTGCCCTAGTGTAACTAGGTGCACGATGGCTTGCGCCGGGATTCCTAGAAGTAGCCACAATGGTCTTCTTCAAGGCTTAGCTAATTGAAGGATTTTGGGTCTCTTGGCCTAATCCGCGGGGAACTGGGCCCTAGAGACGGAGGGGGCACATTATCCCTGGAATCCTAAAGCTGCTACCGAGTGCACTAAGGTAGCCTACGGATTCCGGAAGACTGCCTACGGCTTGCCCTTCAAGCAGTGAAGCCACACTAGACTTATACAACCGCACATTCTTGTGAAAGGTTAAACAAGCTAGCAGGCATATACGAAGTTTTATCCACTACCGACATGCTACGTAGTCGATAAGCTTCACCTCTGCCAAGCGCGGAATAACTTGCACCAAGTCCTAAAGTGTTGTGACACTTGCTGCGCAACCTACGGAATTGGGGAAAACCAAGGTTAACAGCCTAGTGATCACGCGGATGTGTCTGCTACTGTGAGTAAGGCATCCGGCTGCCGATCCTACGGCTAACAACTTTGCAAATGGCTTGCACCAAGTCCTAAAGCGTTGTGACACTCGCTGCGCAACCTACGGAATTGGGGAAAACCAAGGTTAACAGCCTAGTGATCACGCGGATGTGTCTACTACTATGAGTAAGGCATCCGGCTGTCGATCCTACGGCTAACAACTTTGTGACGACTTGCACCGAGTCCTAAAGTGTTGTGACACTTGCTGCGCAACCTACGGAATTGGGGAAAGCCAAGGTTAACAGCATAGTGGTCATGCGGATTTGTCTGCTTCTGTAAGTAAGGCATCCGGCTGCCGACCCTACGGCTAACAACTTTGCAAAAAAGTTCTACACCAACACCTACGGCTATGTAGGCTACGCGGCCTGTCTGCTTATAAAAAAGTGGCGCGCCTGCTACTGGCCTATAAAGTCTAAAGGTTAAGGCATGAACAAAAGAAGCGAAGATGGAGAAAAGCGAAGGAAACAAGTTTATTAAATTTTCTAGCAAAATTGATAAACAACTGACAAAGACTGGAGGAGTTCAAGCAAAAGCAACAAGGAAAAATAAATCCTAAAGACTACCTAGAAGACTACTCTTCAGCAGCTTGGCCATCCGACGACTGCTTCATTGTCACACCTTCGGCAGCCACGACAACTCCAGCAGTGGCACCATCCGGCGCTTCACTTCCGGCTGCCCCGCCGTAGACGCTCCCATCTCCAACTATCTCACCGAGGGAGGACTCGAAAGTAAAGGCGAGCAAATCTTCTGGAGAAATAGAGAAGGTCTGGTCTTAAGAGCACACGGATCTCATCAACCTCCCCAGAAACAGGCTTAGTGGATCTCTCGCAGCTGCCCACGCAAGCAGTCTCTTCCACCCCAGCAGACTTCGGCACTAGGGGCACATCTAGCCGCCTCATTTCTCTTCCCATTGGAAGAAGTCATGCCAATCAAAGACCTCTCGGCAGCAGGCGGACCCTCACAAGCAGCGGATAAAGTCTTCAGTTTTTCCCAACCAGCACCTCTTGAGCAACCTACCTTTCTCCCGGCAAAGAGGACTAAGCAGCTAATGCCATTCATGGTACCCGGCAGAGGAGCTCAACCCAGCATTCTAGCAGGCAGGAGGTCTGCATGCCCAGCATTCCAGCAGCCCATGAAACCCGCAACCTTCTCATTTCTCTCAATCGCCAGCTTGGCCCGCGTCAGGTTCTAAAGGATGTGAGCCGTGCGACTACCCTAGCACTGCGCCCCAGCGCCTAGGTTCGCGGTCCCAGCCACTCAAGCTGCCCTTGGCTTTAGGCAAGCCGAGCTGCACAAGCAGTGGTCCCTGCCAAGACATCTCCTCAGCCCCTGCCAAGCCAACTCCTGGCCCCTGCCAGCCGACGTGCCGCACCACCCCGACGGCTGCCCCGCAATAGCACTATCCAAGGAGAAGACAAAGAAATCAACAAAAGACGGTCCTTTGCACGGGCAAGATGTAGAAGATTGCTAGAGGAGGGGGAACAAATATCCTTTAGCTTTCTCTCTCTTGTAGGGTAGAATAAATTGCTCTCCAAAGTTGATTTAATAACCCACTTAAGGTGGACTTAAATAGGCTTTGAGAGAAGTTTATTTCCCTTTCCTAGAAGGACCTAATTTCCAATTAAAGAGAGAATCAACATCAAAATAGGAAGCAATCCTATGGTTCCTGAAGCAAGAAGATCTCTACACCTGCTGCCCTTTCCTACTAGCAGCCCAACAGGTGTGGGGGCATTTGTGGAGCCAAAAATAGTCACAAGGCAACACGTGGATTTTCGGATTAGGGAGACAAAAATGCCCTTGAGGTGCATCAGAATTCCTACGCGCGAGCAGCCGGTAATTATCGTCGGTCAAGTCAAAGGTGCCCATAAAAGGTAAACAAATCCGAATTTTTTCATCCATCCACATTTTAGGTAGTTATCTCATAAATCTACCAATTATCCCACATAAATGGAGATAATTGGCAAATTAATGGGATTATTCCTCATTAATTTGTCAATTAAATTAGCCATAAAGCCATAGATTCACCCTAATGGCCGGTCCTCCCTTCTCCAAAGGGGGCCGGCCACTTCCTTCCCTTTTTCCCATATTTCCTTACCTCTTTCTTCCCTTTTTTAAGCCAATCATCCAATTACTCAATATAACCCTTTTTCATAAATACAAATACATTCCCTTTTGGTTTAATTAGCCAATAAATGGGCTAATTAAACCTAAATCACACCCAAAAACTCCCTCTAAGGGCCCGGCCACCTTTTCTCAAAAGGGGACCGGCCATCTCCTATAAATACTACCCTATTTCTCACAAAAACCTAATTCCAATCCTTTGGCAAAAATACTCTAAACACTTTTTCTCTCTAAAATTCTAACTTTGGCATCGGAGGTTCTTCAGCCAAAGCCCCCCCCCCCCCCCCATTCATCGTGGGCGCGTGAGGTTTTTGGCCTTAACCTAAAGTGTTAATTGTTTTGTAGGTGCAGAATCGTCCAAGACCGAAGAGGAGAAAATTTGCATCCACAACTGTGATCTTGAATATTTGATATTCTTTGAGATTTTCAGCATTTAGATTTTGAAAATTCTGAACTTTATTCTTGTGTTTTTCTTCCTGTTTTATCAGGAATTGAGCCATGGTCCTTTGAACAACATTTGGGGGAAACTGTTTTTATCCCTGCTGGGTGCCCTTTTCAGGTTAAGAATCTTCAGCTTGTTTTCTTTGTAGCTAAATTAATATTTTTGAAGTACCAACTTCGGGTTATTTAATGAAAATGTGAAGGGTTTAGATTGACTTGACAAGTAATTTATTTAAAGCATCTAATTGCACTTGCTTCTGTATTAATTTTATTTATTGGTCATGCGAGGATGTCACATAGCAAACATTAAGTCGTCCAATACTACAACGTATATACAATACAGAAAAAAAGCTATTTAATATTGGATGACTTAACGTTTTCTGTTGTTTGTTTTTGAGTTTTCATTGACCCTGTATCTTAAAAATAATTACTTTTGAGTTTTGTATGATATCACTATTACCAATTGGCAACAACCTTCTATAGGACCTTTGCTTCTCGGTTATTTCTCTGGAGTTCAAAAAATTATAAACTACAATGTAAATTCAAAAACTAATCCAAGAGCTTTAAAATTTGACTGTTTGATAATTTCCATTCCAAAATGTTTATACTTTTGTGAGTCATTACATTCTTTATAAGTCCACCAAATTCACATTGTATTTCAATAAATTTTAAATGCTTGGTCTGCGCTCTAAACTTTTTTACTACAATGTGTTAGATATTCTAATTACTAAATCAAATTATCATCATTCCATTTAACAGGAAAAAAAATCTAACATTATTCTTATCATTCACAGATGTGTGCTTCTCAAGCTTTGTTCTATACAAATTTTAATGCACCTGACACTCCAGGATCAGTGGCATTGATCAAATAAGGTGACCAAATTCTTATCATTGATCATTCAATACCTTCTCTCTTAGTTTTTATTCACCCCTCTTAAGACTTATCAAATATGCCTCAAGTTATTCGTTGGTATAGAACGCACCTCAACTACTTTCAAAATAATAAGATGCTCCTTTACATAATTATGTGAATTATTTAATTTTCAGAAGAACTTGATTTAAACTTTTTAATATTTACGCAGGCAAGGGAAAAGGAATTGATAAAGCATAAAGCTTTAGAGAAAGCTAGAAAGCCTCAGGTAATAATCGTGAATGTATTTTGGGTTATTCTTCTTTTCATAGGCTCGAAATGCAATCCTTATTTTGTGGTTGAAATTTTCCTAAAAGGTATTAAGATAGCTTTTTTTTTGTCAATTTTCCTTCCTTTTTGGTTGATGTTGGGAATAATACAGGTAAAAAAAAACTGCATGTTTCAAAGGAAAAAACACACCAAGGCACACTTGGAAATAGCTGGAGGTATTGGCAAACCTTACTTTGTATATACATGCTTTACAATTCGTGGAAAACCACATGAATCCTAAAAATGATAGTAGCAAATACGATGTATTGGACCTAATATTTTATTAACATCTTTCTTGCGGTGTTGGAGTTATGCCAGGGTGGGTAGTTTACCCCTGGGGTGGGTTGATGGTTTGTTTTGTGTTACGATACTTAAAACTAATGGATTTGTTTCTACTCTTCTTCTTGACTGATAATTTAGTTAATTTCTTATTACTTTCTTGCAGGTTACATACAGATGGTTTATACGAACTAAGAGTTTCCGGTGAAAAAATTATCAGGTATCTGCAATAAGGAGAATGCAAAGTAATAGGTTTGTCATCTTTTGATTTATATTAATTTCTTAGATATCTGCAATAATGAGAATGCAAAGTAACAGTTCACATTTCTTATTGTTTCGCAAATTAATAATTATGCTACGAATTATATTTTAGTGTTTTAAATGTGTAGCATAATACAGTGAGAGTGAAGAATGAATAAGGGTAAGATTTTCAAGCTATCCAAGGGCTTTACCACTTTAGTATAACAAAATGTTTCGACATTTTAAACTTTTTTTTCCAATTTACTTTTAAATTTTTTTGGCCTCTCGAATATATTTTGTGCATTAGTTTTAAATTTTGGCTTTAATCTTATTAGTTTGATTCTAATTCAATAAATTTGTGTAACATACCGTTTTCTTTTAGAAAAAGAATTGACCTTTGAATAGAAGTTGTAGTCTTGCTTGATATTACTAGAATGTCTGTTTGCATTTCTTTAAAAAAAATAAGTAAGATGTTATTAGTGAAAAAAGATGTGGTCTAGAGTGGACACCCTTTTCATTCTACCAATAGAGTTATCATTTCATGTCTACTTTACATCCTTTATAGTATAAATTTCTTCATATCTTTTTCTTTTTTTTCTTTTTATTCTTTTTTTTTTTTTTTTTTTTTTTTTTTGTCAAACGATAGATTTTGTTAGATTAGATGTTATAAATTTCTTTGTATCTAAATTCATTGCATCTTTTATTTATTTATTTTTTTGCCTAGGCTGCTTTCTTGGCAATCAAGAATGCTATTGGGAAAATTTTGACATTCCAGGGAACAACTTTTATCATGTGTTATCAATGTGTAAATCAAACAATACTTTCTGATGTCTTTATGCATGTATTTCACAATCTTTTATATACAAGTACTACTATTGAATCAAAAGCCACAAAAACTAATCTATGATCTTTTGCCATCCACATAAAAACTAATCTATGATCTTTTGTATGTGATCCATATCAATCAAATTTTTTGTATGTGAAAATCTTCTTAATGCTGTCAATATAAACAATATGAATCTTTTATATTTTTTATACACAATCTTTCATATAATTTTTTAGCCCTCAGCAACGCGCGAGTATCAATTGCTAGTAAAATCTAAACATGGGACAATACTTGGCCAGACTCTTTCTATTTTTCTAGCCAAACATCGAGATGTCACTTTAACCTATAACCAAACAATATCTTTTATTTCGACACTTGCTCAACTGCCATGGTGGATCGTCGTCGATCATGGCTGCTCCATCAACCTCACTGGCCCATTCCCATCTCCTTTTCCAACCAGTGCAGTACAATTTAAGTTTCATAAACAGTGTAGTACAGTTTAAGTTTCATAAACAGTGTAGTACTGTTAAGTTTCATAAACAATGTAGCAAATTTCATAAACAGTGTAATATTTCATAAACAGTATGTGTGAGGACGCACGAGTCCTGCGAGTCAGTTTTTTTTTAAATATTAAATTATGTCTTTTTCATTAAAATTTAAGTTATTTTGTCCTTTTTATTAAAGTTTAAGGGTTTTTCATTAAAATGTAAGTTTTTTTTATTAAATAAAGTTATAGCATGATTTTTTGTTAAAATAAACTTGGCCCAATCCATTTTCATGAAAGATCCCAAAGTGATGTTATTCCCACCTTCGTGTATTATCTTTCCACCCACCTTTTGATGAATTTTTTTATTACAAATTTGTCTTTTTGTAAAAAGACTGATAAAGACATTAATTATCTTCTTTTGCTTAATTTAAAAAAAAATAAAAATAAAAGTTAGGCGTGGGAGACGATTTGCTTACCTTAAACCCTAACTCATATTTTCATCTCCTATCATTCAAAGAAAGCAAAAAAATATCAATGGACTTAGAAGGTGACTTTTCATTGAAGAGGTAGAAGATGACGCTTCTATAAAAGAGGTAGAAAATTATGTTTCCATTAAAAAGTTAGAAGAATAATTTTGTGTGTGGGTCATTTAAATTTGCCCATTGTATATTGGAATTGTCGTTGTCAAATTCTTTTGAATTGGGATACCTATGTGGTTTTCATTTGAATTTGCAGGCTTTGGTGGCTTTGAATTCGTATTTGATTTTTCCTACCATTATGATTAGTATACATTACTAGCACAGACTTGTTCCGTAAAAACCTTTTCAAGTCTCATATTCTTTTGAATTGGGATACCTCTGTGATTTTTATTTGAATTTGCAAGCCTTGGTGGCTTTGAATTCGTATTTGATTTTTCTTACCATTATGATTAGTATACATTACTAGCACAGACTTGTTCCGTAAAAACCTTTTCAAGTCTAATATTCTTATTCGCACAAATTTGTTTTTCTGCAGGTAGATGAATCTGCTAATAATTTAGCATCTGCAAATATAGCGGACTCTATCAGTGAACTTGCCACAAATAAGGTAAAATTTGACTTGACTATGTAATTGACTTATTTATATATATTTATGTATGTTTATTCATAATGTCAAATTTTGGTACGTAGTTATTCAAGAGTAGAGAAGAATTAATACTATGGGCTCAAGAAGTTGGGAAGGTCAATGGTTTTGTTATTGTGACATTACGATCTGTTCAAGGCGGAATAGGTAACAAAAACCCTAGACTTACCTTGGGATGTGAAAGGAATGAAGAATATGTAAGCCGAATTCACAAAAAAAAAGACATAAAGGATGAGGACAGAAGGAACTGTGGAACAAAAAAGTATGGATGCCCATTTCAATTAAAGGGTAAAAAGCTAGCAACTGATGATGATTGGAAATTGATTGTAGTTAATGGAGTGCATAATCACACAACAGTAGACCATTTGGAGGGTCATTCATTTGGTGGTACATTATCGTCGGAAGAGAATTTGTCGTTGATTGATCTGTCTAAAAGTTTGGTGCAACCAAAGGAAATTTTGACTACACTAAAATGAAGAGACAAGCAAAATGTATCTACAATGAGGACAATTTATAAGGCACATCAACATTTGAGACTTTTAGAGAAAGGTGGGAGGTCCCAAATGCAACAATTGATGAGTAAGTTATCTGGGCATAGTTACACTGAGTGGCATAGGAGATGGCCGGAGACTAATACTATTTTGGACTTGTTTTAGACACACCCCGCTTGTTTAGATTTGCTATATGCATTTCCACATATTTTGATTATGGATTGTAAATACAAGACCAATAGGTATTGTATGCCATTTTTAGAAATTGTTGGAGTTGCTTCAACTGATATGACATTTTTTGTTGATTTTGTTTATCTTTCTGCTGAACGAGAAGATAATTACGTATGGGCCTCAAGAATATTGTGAGGACTCATGGATAGTAATGTTGTGCCTGATGTTACTGTGACAGATAAAAAAATGGCTTTGAGGAGGGCCATTGAAATTACATTTAGGACAAGTACGCATTTATTATGTAGATGACACATCAATACGAATGTGCTAGCCAAGTTCAAAAAATTATATAAGTCCAAGGAAGATTGCCATAGATTTTTAGACAAATGAAATACAATGGCATCAGCTACTGAAGCCGATTTCATAAGGCAGACGAGACAACTATGCAATGAGTTCAATATGTTTTAAGAGATGCTTCAATATGTGATAGGTACTTGGTTGAATCCATATAAAGAAAGGTTTGTTGCTGCATGGATCGATAAATTCAGTGGGTTTGGTAGCTTTTTAACTTTTTAAGGTAGGTGAGATTATAATGTGGATGGGGAAATAAGACAATATGGTTGGTCTAGTAGCTCTGTAAAAAAATTATCATTTCTAAAAATATTTCTTAAGAACAGTTTTTATAAGACTCAAAACTTGTTTGCTTGGAAATTCAAAATTATTATTAAATCTTAACAATTAAAAAAATAAGAAATGGAGAGAGAGACAGATGATCGAAAGAAAGGGAGAGAGAGAAGAGAGAGAACGGAGAGAGGGACAGAGAAAGCTAAGGCTAAGAGAGGAGAGTGTGACGACCCGTCCCCTAAAATTTTAATTTTTATAAATGAATTAACGAAAATGCCCTTTGAGGCAAGCACATTGACTGTTGTTGACTGCCGTGACGTATCACATAAGACTCGTTTTCTTGGCATATCCTCGTAGTACTCGTCGCTACGAACGCGTGAGCGCAAACAGATCATGATTTGGAGTTATAACGAAGGAGTTATTAATGTTTAAAGTTAAGGACATTTTGATCATTTTCTTCAATTTGGAAGGCTCCAGATTTTTGGAGCAAAGGTCTGTGGAGCCACATGTGTGGCTGGGATCAAAAAGGAAAAATAGAAGGGAGAGAGATATACGACTGTGAAGCAAAGAAAAGAAGAGAAAAAGGAAAGAAAGGAGGGAAACTGACCAATACGAGGGGAGAGCAAGGTGGGGAAAGGAGAGAGGAAGAAAATGAGGAAACGGGGCCGACCCATATAACCGTCGGACCCGATCTGGATCTTTCCCTTCCCGGCGATTTTCTGCCATTTTTCCGAAAATCTAAACCACTTAACCACCTAGAAAACACTCTAGGGCCTTCCCTTTACCTATTTCATCCCAAATTTGAAGCAATTTAGCCTCGAAATAGTGTACACCCGTACGGGGGTGCGACGGCTCGTAGTGGCGATCCACCCAAATTCGCATGTAACTCCGATCACCACCACCACCAATAGGCTCCCCTCAACCCCAGGAACAAAGCCCAAGCAATGTTTGAGGTGTTGGAGTGAGTTTGAAGGTTGAATCGAACACACCCAAGTTTAGGGTTCCGTACGGTTCGAGCTAAATTGGGTCTTTTCCTGGCCAAATTGGCCTTAGCCACATGTGTGAAATTTGTTCCTCTCATTGAGATCTTCATTCCTGTAAAATTTGGTAATTTTTAGAAATAGTTGTATTTTCCGGCGAGTCTGGGCGGCCGACCGCCACCAGTGGCAGCGCGTGCGGCGGCGCATGGCCAAGGGGTCGTCAATGCTATTTTTAGGCTAAGTTAGATGTCCTAAATTCAGTTTTGATAGTGGAATAACGTAGGTTGATCGTTTGAACCTAATTTCATTACGATACGTGGTTTGGTCAATATATGAGTCGACGATTCGACCGTTGGATCGTCACCAAACTTAGATACATTATAATAAGTAATTTATGAAGATCATACCAACTTACGGATTGGGAATCCGACATACGGATCTTCCCGTATTGGAATTGTAAATTCATAAAATAAAACGTTAGCCGCCACTTTGTTTTGGCAATTGGTGGAGATCTAACCGGTGGATCGTAACAAAACTTTAGTATGTTATTCTAGAAACATAATATGGATCTTTGAAAATTGCGGATCTTCCAAATCAAGTTATATAGGGTTGTGGACCCTACCGTCGATCTTTGATCGACAGTTGACTTGTGGTCAATGGGTCTCAAATCATTCTAGAATGTCCTTGAGGATGTGTTTTATGTGAGTTACGTGCCCTATCAATAAGAATTATGAGATGTGATTTGATAATTGTTCTAGGCACCGATCGTTTGGGACGCCTCGATGTTTGTGCTAGGGAATCGTAGCATGGATTCCAGGTGAGTGGGCTTTTGTTTTCTATATATATCTATATATGTTTTACGATTTCCAGAAATTATTTTTAATGGAATCTACAATTTAAATGCCATGTCAAGGTTGCATTATATTTTAGTATTTGTATTAATATAGTTTGCATATTATTGAATGATGTTGCGGAGGCCCAGGTAAGCTTCAGGTGAGTACATTATAATGATAGTGGTTGCATTGTGTATGGGTATGCATAGATGCATTTAGAACTCATTATCCCGCATAACGGTGTTAGTGTTCCGCCCGAAGCCTTCACGTGATCATTCACCTCTCGCACCACACGCTCACCTTGGATCCAACGCAGGTGCCAGCCTGTCGTACATACCACATTAGGTGGTTCTGACTCATAGGTTACTTGCGATACTTCACACAGCCTTCACGTGATTGTAGCACTTGAGTGTACTTATTTACACCTAGCCTGTCGTACAGATCACATTAGGTGGTTCTGACTTGTGTGTAGGAATTGGTTTATGAGCTATAGGCTCAGCCGTACATATCACGTTAGGTGACTTCGGCTGACACATCATTCTTCATTGATTTATTTCACCTAGCTTACTCATTTCATTTCTGAGATACTTGACATGGCATATACTTGGTTTTCACTACTCTCAAGTATGATTTCTATATACGTACATATTATTAATTTCTAGGAAATATACAAGTTTTATGGTGAGGGGTTATTACATTTAAAAAAGAAAGATGTTTTCAAAAACTTTGTTTTTTCCCACTCACGTTTTCTGTTTTGCGCCCCTCCAGGTTTTAGTTGCTGAAAGTTCGTATCGACGAGGATTCTTGGCGAATCTCAGTATAAATGGTTGCCTCTGAGGGTATTGTTGGAAGTATGCCCACAAAGCCACTCATTTGATGTAATAGCTTTTGGAATACTTATTGTGTTAAACTATTATATTGTTTAATGAAGGGCAAAGCTTATTGTTAATCATTATTTATTGGATTATATGTTTAAGCAATAAGGGAATCCAAGGAATGTATTTAGTCTAAGAGAGAAGTGATCTAAGTAAGTTAGATTAACGAGACCTTTCTCTTATGTTCATTCCTAAAACGTTCCTAGCCATAGGATTGCCAATTGGGCATTGACAATCCGCTAAGGTTAGTATGTGTTATGTTAACTCAAGCGTGAGTATGACTAGTCTCAAGTCATTTAGTGTTGGACACTGAGACAAACACATAGGTGCTCGAAAGGTAATCGAGTACACTGAACAACGATCAAAAGAGAGTTCGAACATACATGTCATGTAAGACCTCGTAAGTTGCAATATGCAAAGTAGTCCTTTGACCTGAGGCATCATAGATGTCTAATGGTTAGGTCCTTGATCTTTGACCATGTCAAAGGCATTCCATCGAGAGTGTCCACGGCATTGTTGGGGTCAAGCTATCTAGTCATGTAGGCATATGAATGCACAACAAGGGATCTCTAACCTTCCATGGTGGAAGGAGAATACTCTGAGATATGATTCAGGAGTCTTTGGCCAAAGCATACGAATATGACTTAGGAAGTATGTTTCAAGTCATATTCAAATGAATCATATATAGAAGTATCACATTGGATAGAAGACATGAAATAAACTATCACTTAAACAATGTGATCAAGAGTATTGTATTAGAGAAGGACCGTATTGCATTGTAATTGTAACTGGATAGGTTCTCCAACCACTTCTACTTAGCTTGGGTAGCCATGACATACTGCTAGGTGTCACTCATGGTTTTTGGAAGCCCTGAGGATTAGCTAACACTAATCTTCATCAAAGGGAGAATTGAAATGTAGTTTCAATTCGCAATCGATCGTTAAGAGTAACTGTAGACATCGAAATTTCGAAATTTTCGTGTTTACAGTAACAATCGCCCACTACCTCGCTAATTGGAACCTAATGGATCGTACACCGAGTAAGGATGAAAGTGAAGAAATATAAATGAGATGGATAAGCAATTAAATAGTTTAATTGAGAATGGTCAAGATTAATTAATTAGTTAATTAATCTTACGAAAGGTTCGTATTGGGCTTTTAAGTTGGTTTTGGGTTTCGGGGCCCAAAAGGGTTTTTGGTCCACAAGGCCCATTGAGTTTAGGTTGTGTGACAACTAAAACTAAATGGAAATTAACCCAAAAACAAAGTCAAAACCGGCCTAGGGTGAGTGGTACCCAACTTGGGTTAATTGCAAGTGTGCCACTCACATGTGAGGTGGTATAAAAGCAACTTTATAGCCATAACCTCATTAGGGTTTTTTAGAGAGAAAGAAGAGAAACATTTTCTCTCCTTTTTCACAAAAGAGGCCGGCCACTTAGAGAGGGTTTCACTAGCATCAAAATCTCTCTAAGTCATCCATCTTCTCTTCACACTACATCTTTGGTGTGGAGACTTAGAGACACTAAATCTTTAGTGTTCTTGGAGATCCTTTCCTTACATCTTCAAGGAGCAAGAGGAGCATTCAAAAGGAAGAAAATCACAAGGAAAATTCAAGGAGCTAGGAGGTGACTTGAAGGCCCTCCACTTGGGTGAATCCCTTGTGTAAACAAGGATGAGCTTCAAGGGTAATGAATCTCAAAAACCTTCCTTCTCTTTAATGTTGTTAGAGAGTCTCTTGGTTCACCATTCACTAGGCTTTGAAAGTCATGGGTTTTAGAATTGTTTTGAATGCATGCCTACTTTAAAGTGTTATTAGTTTGCATATGTGTTCAAATGTTCTCACATGTTCTTAGCTAGGACAAAATTTTTCCTTCAGGTATGATTCTTACCCACACTATTGTACTTTACTTATGCTCTGACATCGCGTGTGAAATTGGCTCATTCCCGCTCACCACGCACTTTTGTCCTTTGCCACATTTAGGTTTAAATTTATTCACATTTTCCACATCACTATACTTTATGGCTTCGTCACCGTCCAGGTGTCGGCCAGCATAGCTCGATTCGGAATCCTAGTGGACATTCCGGGTCAAGGTGTGTTAGTTTGGTATCAGAGCATAAGTTGGGCAGTAATGCATTCATCACACGCGTGATGTAAGCATTTCCGGTTCTTGAGCTTAATGCTCGAATCTTGCCACCTCGTCAAATACGAAAAATGTGTTAGTTTTTCCAGAGTTTTGGGTAGTTTTGTCGACTTGTCGACCTTTTAGAAGATCACTTTGGCGAACGCTTATAGACTTAAAGAAAAGAACTTTCCTGCCAATGAAAGATATAGATTTAAGACAAGTTGATGGCCTTAAAGCAGGGCTAATGTATCGATAACGGTGTGTCACTAAGGAATTATAAATCTATCCCATCATCATTTTCACGCCATTATTATCAACCTTTTTGAGATAGGAAACCAGAATAGATTTTGACTTCTTGGCAGTACCTGTTAGTATACCATTTATTAGGATTCCTACGAAGTTTACCATGTCAAGATTCCAAAATTACCTTAAGCGACAACATGGTACTAAAGGAGTAGCACTCGACGAAAGAAACATTTGAGGGACAATCACTGATGGTTCCCGATAGAATTAGCTTTCTTAACCACACTAGTCATCATTTCGGCTCTTCAGGAGAATGATCAACTTCTGTTTAAGCCATTCTAAAGTAGATTATTAGTAACTTCTTCTTTCTGGCTCTAGGACATCTTAACCAATATTAGTTTCCAAATTTCTTTTGGTGATGTACTCGTCATTTTGATGAGTATAGGCATCGAAGTACGAGTTGTTATACCTATGATTAGTACAAAAACCTTCGAAGTAGTGAGTAATCCCCCTAGAATTATGAAACCCCCTCACAGAACCAGTTCCTTCTTAGTCGTTTAAAACCATCCACCTGAGTGGACTTTAGGTTGTAATCGGCCTATGGTGGCGCTACTAATTGACGATATTGTCCGATAGCCCGGAATTGACAACCAGTATTCAGGAGGTATGATTCATGATACCAGACACAGGTGCTAGTATCTGGGAGTGATACCTTATATGGAATGTCGATTCACAGTTTCAGGGTAACGAATAATATTACAATGTCATAAATCCGTTAATTAGTGCACGACTAATAGACTGATTAACAGTGACTGTTGGAGCTGAAGAAACTAAATCTCGGAAAGTTAGGAGCAAACCTTGTATTAGGGCAGTAAACTCATAGTTGTTTTTACCTTATCACCTATCTAAGTAGATACAACCTCTTCGCCTAGCCACCTTTTCGATAACCTCCATGGGTAGAAAGTAAAATTGAAGTACGAGTTAGTTTCTCACTGTTAGAGTGAATGGAGAATTTAGAAAGAGGTGCAGACCCTTTAGCACGTGGCGTGGTGAAATGAAGTATTATGGTATGTTTTGAGGACGTATATTCATGCGTCAAATTCTAAAGTCTTACCGGAGATATTATAATCGACCTACTTTCTCATATTACACTAGTTTCCTTGCGTCTTTTTGAGTAGCTTCTACCGTTTGGAAGAACGTAGTTACTAAAGCTTATCGATTAGGAAATTTATTCAACCAAGACTCTTATTTAGGGAACTTCGAACCTTCGAATTATATTTAGATTTTAGTAACTTCCTTAAGTGACGATTAAAACTGTTATCCATTACTTCGAGTTGATGATCTAGCCAACCCATCCTTTGTAACTAAAATTTTCTTTCTTAACCTGCCTACTTTGTAGTAGTCTTTTCGGTGACCTTCTCATCTGCTTCGGTAGTGAAACCAAATTTCCCAAACATCAGTTTTGTTTAGATTGGTACTTATCTCAGAAGACATGATCTTCGCAGACAATATTCTTTCCTTTTCCAGAAAGATTTTTGAGGATGAAGGTTGAAATTCTCACAAAGTGTTATGAGATTTGAGATATTCTTAGTCTTGTCGAGATTATCGACTATTGGTTAGCGATTTTTTCGGCTATAGTGTTCTTCATCACTTTTGATCAAAAAAGTTGGGTTAGTTTGGGATGTGGGTTATGAATAAATTTTCTGACAGCTTAAGTGTTGTCCTTTCCCCAAACTTGATTCTTACATTTTTCGATAGCATTGAAAATTTTGAAATCCACGATGACGTTTTCTTCGGAGGTTTTGGCTGTGTAGATGCATCATGATAGGGTAACGCTTATGTTTCCTAGCGATAAAACCATTAAAGATGAACCATCATATATATGACCTAGAGTCAACCGTTGTCGTTTTCATCTGAAAACCGATTGGTACTCATTTGTGGAGAAATGTGTCCAAAATCTTATTTAACCTTAGAACTTCTTAATTTCACTTACCTTTGGAAAGAGCTAAGTTTCTGGCAGCGGCATTGGAAAAAATTTAATTAACATCTAAGATTGCACTATCGTGTATCATCTATGTTGTGCAAACGTAATCATTAAGCACCGTAGTAAGAATTGTTTTTACCCCTAAATATTTTCAGTCTTCCTTATCCCATTTCAGTTGAAATTCACGAGTATCGATATGACATTACTTTTGACCCATCAAGAAAATCGTTTGAATGGGTTGTAATCACTTTTTGTATCCAAATGCAAATGGGATATAGCACCATGAGCTACTGGTATGAGGTATGTTGTACATATGGAGATTGTGATGATGTCTCGACTTTTATAGATCGATTTGATAACTCAACCCATTTTTCATTGGTTCAGAGGGACTACCACTTGGCAAAATTACCTATTCTTGAATTTATCGGATTTTCTGGCATACGATCAGTATCTTTTCTGACTGTGACTCCGTATTCACCCATTTGTGCAGGAAAGACATTTTGGTCAACCTTAGGTACGTGTCTACTCTATTGCAATTCGTATAATTTCGAAGACAGGTAGATTGTTCAAAAGCATTACTTAGATGTTGAAATCTAGTTGTGATCATTGATTCTTCAATCACTCGTCAAATACTCCGTTGAATATATCGTTATCATTGGTGATTGAATATTCCAAAAGTTGTTTTGGTAGTGTAATGGCAAACAATCAATCGTGATATCTTGAACTTTAAATTTGATACACTTGTTTTGACTCTCAAATTCTTGAGTGTTCTTTTAGCCTACTCGACATGGTTTCTCGCCCAATCAATGAGAAATTCACGATAGGTCGACTTGGTGGATGCGTATGCCAGTTTCATATCGACACTAGTAGGAACCCTTGGAGTACAATCTCCTCGTGAGTTTACTAGACTTACCAAGAAGAATTTCATATGGTTTTGCGGATTGAATAGTTTTCAGCATAGTATTGGTGAAGGTATAAAGCTTGGCGATTGTGGCATCAATCTTCATATATGGTTCGAGACTGCAATTGTCATTCGAATGATGTCGATAAAGATATGGGTTCTCTAATTCAAAATTTCAGATGTTATACCCCTTGATTTGGTAAATAATGCTAGTGAATAGTCACGAAAGAAATATTTTACGATATGTGTTCTTCTCTATGCATCTTTTCATTACGTCACTCTAGGACTTATTGAAGCACTTATAGCAGCTGGATTAGTGCGCTTTGAGATTTTACGGTGCTGCGATCGAGGCACGAATCAGACGATCTAGATATATATATTCGCATATGAAGAGCAAAACAATATTTTGGCATCCTCGGGAACTTCTCACTAGCTTGTTAAGACAACGATAAGTTATCGGCATTACAGGCTGTAGACTGTAATATCGATAGCTTAATTGTTGGGTTCACTAAGCTAGTGGGCAAGACAGCTCATCTACAACAACACTTACTAGTTAGATATGATTCAGACTTATTCTCGAAGTTCGTGACACGACGAATGTTTAGCGGGGTCCATTTTCATTTTTGGTTTGATTTTTCATGCAAACATTTTTCTACGAGGTTATTCTATTTTTATGGGTATTTCTGTCATTGCAAATGTTGGGTAAGTTATTTCTACTTTCAGTTTTAAACTCGATACAAGTATTTGAATCGTATGTTTTTATATATATGTATCTATTTTTGATATTTTATTATGTGTATATTTTTGACCTTATGTTATTATGTAATAATTGGTGCTTTCAACTTCACGGTTTATACGGGTATTATATTACTATATTGTCGAGGAAGGAAGAACGTATGAGCTTGGAGGCATGAAAGAGGAATAATTGCAATCCGATCGCGACAGAATGGCACTCTCATTTATGCAGCCGCTCTAACTCGATTTCTTCCTTGTGTAAGTATTTATATAGATATGCTCTTCCTATTTTCGAGTATTTTACATTTAACAAGTTATTTTAAATTGCGAGGAAGAAATTTTCTTCAGGGGGAAGATTGTGACGACCCATCCCCAAAAATTTTAATTTTTATAAATGAATTAACGAAAATGCCCTTTGAGGTAAACCCATTGACTGTTGTTGACTTTTGTGTCGTGTCATGTAAGAGTCATTTTCTTGACGTATCCTCGTAGTACTCGTCACTATGGACGCGTGGGAGCAAACGGATCGTGATTTGCAGTTATAACGAAGGAGTTATTAACGTTTAAAGTTAAGGACATTTTGGTCATTTTCTTCAATTTGGAAGGCTCCAGATTTCTGGAGCAAAGGTCTGTGGAGCCACGAGTGTGGCTAGGATCAAAAAGGAAAAATAGAAGGGAGAGAGATGTACGGCTGTGATGCAAAGAAAAGAAGAGAAAAAGGAAAGAAATGAGGGAAACTGACCAATACGAGGGGAGAGCAAGGAGGGGAAATGATAGAGGAAGAAAAGGAGGAAACGGGGCCGACCCGTATAATCGTCGGACCTGATATGGATCTTTCCCTTCCCGACGATTTTCTACCAATTTTCCGACAATCTAAACAACTTAACCACCTGGGAAACACTCTAGGGCCTTCCCTTTACCTATTCTAACCCAAATTTGAAGGAATTTAGCCTCGAAATAGTGTACACCCGTAAGAGGGTGCGACAGGCTCGTGGTGGCGATCCACCCAAATTCGCATGTAATTCCGATCACCACCACCACCAATAGGCTCCCCTCAAACCCAGGAACAAAGCCCAAGCAATGTTTGAGGTGTTGGACTGAGTTTGGAGGTTGAATCGAACACACCCAAGTTTAGGGTTCGTACGGTTCGAGCTAAATTGGGGCTTTTTCCTGTTAATTGGCCTTAGTCACAGGTATGAAAGTTGTTCCTCTCATTGAGATCTTCATTCCTATAAAATTTGGTAATTTTTAGAAATAGTTGAATTTTCCGGCGAGTTGGGGCGGCTGACCACCACCTGCAGCAGCGTGTGGCCAAGGGGTCATCAATACTATTTTTAGGCTAAGTTAGATATCCTGAATTCAGTTTTGATAGTGGAATGACATAGGTTGATCGTTTGAACCTAATTTCATTACGATACGTGGTTTGGTCAATATATGAGTCGACGATCTGACCGTTGGATCGTCACGAAACTTTGATATATTATAATATGTAATTTATGAGGATCATAACAACTTACGGATCGGGAATCCGACATACAGATCTTCCCGAATTGGAATTGTAAATTCATTAAATAAAACGTTAGCCGCCACTTGGTTTTGGCAATTGGTAGATATCCAACCGTTGGATCGTAACGAAACTTTAGTATGTTATTCTAGAAACATAATATGGATCTTTGAAAATTGCGGATCATAAATTTGATATGCGCATCTTCCGGATCAAGTTATATAGGGTTATGGATCCTACCGTCGATCTTTGATCGACGGTTGACTTGTGGTCAATGAGTCTCAAATCATTCTAGAATGTCCTCGAGGATGTGTTTTATGTGAGTTACGTGCTCTATTGATAAGAATTCTGAGATGTGATTTGATAATTGTTCTAGGCGCCGATCGTTCGGGACGCCTCGATGTTTCTGCTAAAGAATCGTAGCGCGGATTCCAGGTGAGTGGGCTTTTGTTTTCTATATATATGTATAGATGTTTTACAATTTCCAGAAATTATTTTTAATGGAATCTACAATTTAAATGCCATGTCAAGGTTGCATTATATTTTAGTATTTGCATTAATATAGTTTGCATATTATTGAATGATGTTGCGGAGGCCCATGTAAGCTTCAGATGAGTACATTATGATGATAGTGGTTGCATTGTGTATGGGTATGCATAGATGCATTTAAAACTCATTATCCTGCACCCCGGTGTTAGTGCTCCGCCCAAGGCTGTCACGTGATCATTCACCTCTCGCACCACACGCTCACCTTGGATCCAAGGCAGGTGCCAGCCTGTCGTACAGACCACATTAGGTGGTTTCGACTCGTAGGTGACTTGCGATACTTCGCACAGCCTTCACGTGATTGTAACACTTTAGCGTACTTATTTACACCTAGCATGTCATGCAGACCACATTAGGTGGTCCCAACTCATGTGCTGGAATTGGTTTATGAGCTATAGGCTCAGCTGTACATGTCACGTTAGGTGACTCCGGCTGACACATCATTCTTCATTGATTTATTTCACCTGGCTTACTCATTTCATTTCTGAGATACTTGACATGGCATATACTTGGTTTTCACTACTCTCAGGTACAATTTCTATATACGTATGATTATTAATTTCTGGAAAATTATACGGGTTTTACGGTAAGGGGTTATTACATTTTAAAAAGAAAGATGTTTTCAAAAACTTTGTTTTTGCCCACTCACGTTTTCTGTTTTGCGCCCCTCAAGGTTTTAGTTGCTGAAAGTTCGTATCGACGCGGATTCTTGGCGAATCTCAGTATAAGTGGCTGCCTCTGAGGGTATGATTCTTACCCACACTACTGTACTTTACTTATGCTCTGACATCGCATGTGAAATGGGCACATTCCCGCTCACCGCGCACTTTTGTCCTTAGGCACTTTTAGGTTTAAATTTATTCGCATTTTCCACGTCACTATACTTTATGGCTTCGTCACCGTCCAGGTGTCGGACAACACAGCTCGATTTGGAGTCCTAGTGGACATTCCGGGTCGAGGTGTGTCAGAGAGAGTGAGGAAAAAGAAGGAAAGGATCGGAAGAGAGAGAGAAAATAAAGGAACTGGGGAGAAAAATCAGAACATATAGGAAGAGATGAGAAAGAGTGGGAGGGAGGAGAGAGAAATGATAGAGAGAGAAATGAGAGAGAGAAATCATAACAAAGAGGAGAGAGGAGGGGGAGGAGAGTAAAAAAAAGAGGAAGAGATCATATAGAAAGAAAAGCGGAGAGAGAGTTGAGTTTAAAAACTTTACAAATGTTGTAGCCTATTTTATCTGACAAGGAGAAGGGGCCGGCAGCAAGGGTAGAGAGAGAGGAGAGATGTGTTTGTGGAATCGTATGGGAATTGTGTATTGAGGATTTATAGTAGTAAAAGGAGAGAAGAAATCCTTCATCCCCAAGGAATACAAGTTCATATAGGAAAGAATAACTAGAATCAAATCTAATCTAGGATTTAGACAATCACACTTAAACTAGGAAAGTTCACAACACTCCCCCTTGAGTGTGTAAATACTCAATGTAGATCCAGCATCATGCAGAAGTTGAGGAAGTCGACTCGTTGGCACTGATTCTAAGCAACAACGCTTATTCTCAATAAGGTAGGAACTTGCATAAACTAGTAAGTCTCACTAAAAACCCTAAGGCTATGGCAAAAACCCGAGTACGGACAAAATCCATAGTCTAAGGAAAAATGCGTGAGAAATGTAAAGTCAAAAGAAACGTTTACGGGACATCATCAGGGATATGATCAACCCAAGGTGGGTGCCTCATTAAAACCTAGTTAGGTAGCAAAAACCCAGTGGGAAAAATGCTCTTAATCGTAGGGAAAAATAGTACATTAAGATCAAACAAGTATTCTTCAGGATCACTCGACGATCCGTAGGAATAGAATAAGCCCAAATCTGTAGCACCCTTAAGGTAACGAAAGATGTCTTTCACGTCAGTCCAGTGTCTGCGTGTTGGTACATTACTGTATCTTGCCAAAAGATTAACAGCGAAGGAGATATCGGGTCTAGTGCATTGAGCTAAGTACAATAAAGCGCCTATCGCACTTAGATAAGGAACTTTAGGTTCCAAAATCTCGTCATCATCCTTCTTTAGACGGAAGAGATCTCGTTTTGCATCTAGCGATCAAACGATCATAGGAGTACTCGAAGGCTTCGCTTTATCCTCGTTAAAGCGGTGCAACACCTTCTAGGTGTAATTCATTTGATCTACTAGGATTCCATCCAAACGGTGTTGTATCTTGAGACCGAGACAGTATCGAGTCTTACCTAGATCTTTCATCTCAAATTCTGACTTCAGGTGCACGGCAGTTCCTGCGAGCTCTTCAGGAGTTCCATAAGGTTCATGTCATCGACATATACTGCAACTATGGCAAAATCGGAATACGACTTCTTAATGAAAACACAAGGGCATAGTTCGTTGTTCACATATCCCTGACTAATCAAATACTCACTAAGACGTTTATACCATATTCTTCCGCATTGTTTTAAACCGTAAAGTGAACGTCTCAGCCGAATTGAGAGTGTGTTCCAGGGTTTGGAAATATTTGATCCAGTCAATGTAAGTCATTCGAGAACTTTCATATAGATTTCCGTATCAAGATCCCCATAGAGATACGCAGTTACTACGTCCATTAGCTGCATACTCAGTTTTTCGAAAACTACCAAACTGATAAGGTAGTGAAAAGTAATCACATCCCTAACGGGTGAATAAGTTTCATCATAGTCAATCCCGGGGCATTGTGAGAATCCTTCAGGAACTTTCATATAGATTTCGGTATCAAGATCCCCACAGAGATACGCAGTTACTATGTCCATCAGCTGCATACTCAGTTTTTTGAAAACTACCAAACTAATAAGGTACCAAAAAGTAATCACATCCATAACGGGTGAATAAGTTTCATCATAATCAATCCCGGGCTATAGTGAGAAGCCTTATGCAACAAGACAAACTTTGTAACGCACAATTTCATTCTTATCATTATGCTTCTGAACGAAAACCCACTTGTAGCCAAAAGGCTTCACATGCGGAGGAGTATGAGCTATATGTCCAAACACCTTACGTTTAGCAAGATAAATCGAGTTCGACTTGGATTGCTTGTTTCCAATTTAACCAATCGGTTCTACGTCGACATTCATCAACGGAACGAGGTTCAATGTTATTGCTCAACATGATCTTAGTAGCCACTGCATGTGCTACTGCATCGTCGACGATCATCTCATTTCTACACCACACATCATCTAAGCTAGCACGATAGACCAAAATCTCATGATTCTCAGGAGGAGGATTCGTCTCTTCAAGGATGCTTCCGTAATCTAAAATTTTCTCATGAGTTGGATGGAATGAGCAAGCGGTAGTCAAATTCACGGTAGACGCTTCAGAAGCCTGTGCTGTGGGTTTCCTCTTCCGGGGGTTGAATCCTTTGAACCAAGAAGTTTGCCACGCTTTTGTGTAGGGGCAGATGATTGGCTAGCCGCTAATGCACGTGGATCACCAAGATTGGCGTCCCAAGCCTCCAGAATGGATGTCCGTCGTACATTTGGTACATCCATCTTTGTAGGCATATTCACAGCTGGAATATGTGATCTTGTCACGAGCTGTAGATCGATGAAAGCATCTGGCATGCTCTAAGTTATGCTCTGGAGATCTAATATACGTTGTACTTCAGTTTTAGACTGAGCGGTGCGGGAATCTAACGACAGGAAGACTGTCTCATAGAAGTGACAATCCGCAAAATGAGCGGTAAACATATCACTTGTCAAAGGTTCTAAGTAACGAATAATCGAAGGAGAACATATCCGACATAGATTTCCAACCTTCGCTGAGGCCCTATTTTTGTACGTAAAGGCGGCGAAATCGGCACATAGACCACACAATAAAAAAAGTGCAGATGCAATATGTCAGGTTCGTATCCGATAACCAACTGAAGGACGTTATATGGTTGGGTCGCAACATACCTCAGACGAACCAACATGGCTGCGTGCAATATTGCATGGCCCCAAGCAATGATCGTGAGCTTGGTATGTATGACCAACGATTGAGCAATCGTTTGTAAGCGCTTAATGAATGCCTCTGCCAGGCCGTTCTAGGTGTGAACATGGGGTACAAGATGTTCAACTTCAACCCCAACCGATATGCAATAGTCAATAAAAGTTTTAGATGTGAATTCTCCAGCATTGTCCAATCGAATAGATTTGACCAGATAATTAGGGTGGTGAGCTCTGAGCTTGATAACCTGAGCCAACAGTTTCTTGAATGCAGTGTTCCTTGTGGACACCAAGCACACGTGTGACCAACGTGTGGAAGCTTCAACCAAAACCATAAAATATCTAAATGTCCGCATGGAGGATGAATCGGTCCACAAATGTCCCCCTGAATCCGTTGTAGGAAAATGGGAGGATTCAAACTATTCTTGTCATAAGAAGGCTTAGTAATAAGGTTTCCCATATAACATGTTTGACATGCGATTCCTTGAATCGAACCTAAACTTCAGGTCAGTGGATGCCCGTGTGATGATTTGAAGATACGGTGCATCGTTATTCGTCTAGGATGTCCCAAACGATCATGCCAAAGTGTAATTTCATGTGCGGTCCTAGAGGTAGGGCTGGCCACATAGTGGCATTCTATGGGGCGTATGGTCGTAGTATACAGACCATTCGGGATACGTTCCATCTTCTTTAGAATACGCCTCTGGCCATATTCGAAGGAAGTTATGCATAAAAATTCAACTCTGTTTTCTACGTGTATTTCAGCGTGTTAATTGTTATCTCTAATGTCCTTAAAGCTCAATAACGTTCTTACAGAATGTGGAGAATAAAGAGCCTCATCAATGGTCAAGATTGTACCATTGGACAACATTATACGTGTCTTACCGTATCCTTCAATCAGGTTGGATGGGCCTGAGAAGGTTGTCAGAGGTGCATTCTTAGGTATGAAGTTAGTGAAATAGATGTGTTCACCCAAAATGGTGTGCGTGGTTGCACTATCTACCAGACAACTAACTTCCCCACTAGTCATACCTAGAATGAAAAAAGTATTTAAGGACGGAAATTAATTAAAAATTAATACCCAAAAAACAAATCACCAACAAATGATCCAAACATAAAGGAAAATTGTTCAAAATTTAACCAAAAAACAAGAGGGAGTTTGGCCACTACTGTGGAATTAGGCCCCATGGTTTTATTTCAACTAAAAAATAAGTCTACGTCTAAGATTCTAATCTTCCATATGTATGATAGCCTCCTGAAAGTCAGAAACCTCCATCTTTGTACTCTCCTGATCGTCCACTTGCACAAAGTTTGATTCAAACTTCTTACGATGAGAATGATATTCAGCTACAACCTTCTGGGGAGCTTAGCAAATATGGCACCAATGGTCCTTTGAACCACAGTTATAGCACGTATCTGCATCCATGGTTTCAGGTGCTTTGCCTTTATTCTTGAAGTTTGGGGCATTGAGAGTGAGGTTAGGGCATTTATGGGCTTTGTTTCCTCCCTTGGATGGGCCTTGACTCTGTTAACCTTGGTGGGATGGCTTCTAGCCGCCTTTCTCAGGTTCGCCAACAGGGTTGTTTGTCTCATCTTCAATGGCAAGATGCATATTCTTTGTAGTGAGGTGGAGCTTCACATCTTGGACCCACTTGAGGTAGTTCCTTCCAGAGACCTCCAAAGTGGTGAAGTCGAGTTTGTTCAAATTCGACATGTTCCTATCACAAAATAAAGGACAAGATGTTATTAGTGCAATGGAGAAAAAAAAAATCAATCCATTCACGTAAGAGTAGAACATTCATGTTCTAATAGACATGTATTGTCTAATATTCGCATGAAAAAAACTTCAAGTTTTCATGGGTGACGTTTTTAAGTGAAAAACTGATGTGATAAAAGCTTAGCACACAAAATAAACCCTCGTGTTGACAATTGTAGTAGATATTTAAGTAGGGATCGTTATAGGCCGGGGATTAGGAGGGACTGCTAATCTACTCAAATTTAACTCAAAAACACAAAACTAGACTTAAAAACACTTAACTAGACTCTAAAGACTCAAAACAAACTAGAATGACTCAAAATAGCACAAAACAAGCAAATTGACTCAAAACACTAAAAGAAATAGAATTGGACAGATTCTAACTAATTTGACACGACAAAGTAAAGGGGGATTGGAGTTTGACAAATTTAAAGTAAAAACAAGCAGATTTTAAACACTAAACAACTTTGACACGAAATTGGGTGAATTGATGGGTGATAGGCTAGCTAGAGGGTCCTTCTCCACACATGACACATATGCATATGAATCGATTTCTAGTTATTCTTCCGATAAACCATGAACGACAATGCCCCAGATTAACCGTGAACAGGACTAATTAACCCTCAGATTTTCCTAAGTTCATTGAATTGGACGTCGCGTCGCAACCAAATTATTCTTCTCAAGTTCCCTACATGATCAGCATAATAGAGATACATATCAAAGATCATTAAGTTCTATGAAAATCATAAGCATTGACAAGGCATTCGTAACTATAAACAACATGATACTCCTGCCAGGAATTTACTTAACACGATCATGACTACCGACCTCCACTACTTGCAAATATAAGTTCATAACGATTAGGTGAAAATCCCTTATATTTTAGCATCAAATTCATGCATGCAAACTAAGTATGCATCCTTAATCAACATACAAGAATAAGTTATCAATCAAGCAGTTAAGCAAATTGCATTCATGATTTATGAAATAATAACTGGAAGTAATCAACTCATATCACATATATGTTCATGGTTTTGAATTCTCCTCTAGCTAAAACGAGTTTAGCTCTTCATGTTCGCAATTAAACAAAGATAGTTAAATTTAAACATTGAAAACAAAAGATGGAATACAGCTAAAAACACTCCAGCAATCCAAAGCTTGAATGGCAGGCACGGCTCAAGGGTCTCCTCTCCTTTCTCCTTGCAAAGCTGCGACACAAGGGTGCGTGTGATGGATGGGTGGTGGTCTGAATTGTGGTGAGGAATGGTTAGTGTGGAATGTTGCGGCAAAGGCTTTAATTTATAGGGAGAGGGAATCACAACAAGGCATTAATTTTGGGGAAAGATTTTCTCCAAATCCACAAGGAAAAGGGCTAAGTAAATGTCAAAATCCAAAAGGAAAAGGGAAACAGGATGCGGTAGGATCCTAGAGGGAACGGGACATAGCTTGCATGGCAAGGCAAGGGGTTTCTAGAAGGAATAGGTGCAGGTACCTTGTAGGAATGGGATTAGGCCTTCTAGAATCAAGTATTTAAGTGTCCTAATATATTTAGGGATCCTCCTTGCGGCTGGAACTTAGGTAGAGTAGGATTAGGAAAGGATTAGGACAAAATAAGGTAACTTGGCTAACATTCCTTCTCTCTTGCTGATCTCCTTATCTTCTTTGTCTTGAATTTATTTTATTCCTCTCTTTAGCACATTCCTAGCCTCTTTTGGTCTTCAAATTCGTCCATCCACCTTGCTCCATGCATGTGCTATCCATTCCAAGCCCAAAACTGCTCCAAAATGCACCAAAATGCACTTTCTTGCTAGTTTAGCCCTTTGAACCTATAAACACATGAAAATAGCTTAAAACATTATAATAACTAGAAACTAACTACATAAATGCAAGAAAACAAGCTAACTAAGTCGCAAAAATATGATCCTATCAAATTCCCCCACACTTAGCTTTTGCTAGTCCTCGAGCCAAAAAAAACAAACAAAACACAACCTAGACCTTCCAACATTTGCCTCAGGGATTTCCAATGCAACATGACATGTTAAAAATCATCACTCACATAGATTTTAGTCATCCTTACCCTCGAGCACATACTTAATCATATTCGCCACTCACTAGCTCGCATTTAATCAATTAAAACAATGTTTTGAATGTAGTAACATGCCTTAGAGAATTCACTCAATTCCTCACCGGATACTCTCTATTTTCACACAGATTTTCTGACTACACTCCCTACACTAGGTATATGTGAGAAGATTGATGTAAACATGTAGACTAGCACTCACATATGTTTATAACAAAGAAGGCACTTTCTGGAATTATTAATACATGTGATATGATCTCATGAACGGAATGCCACTACTTAGACGCGAGAACCAGGGATACCATATGCTCATACCAACTCCAACCTCCACATATTGAAACACACAACACTCAAGATAGAAGTCTAAGGGTTGTAACGGGGCTAGGGGTATTGGCTTAACAAAGAAAGGTTAAGGATAAACAAAAGTTCTTAAAGCGATAGTAAGCAAAGTAATGAAATTGACACTTAGAATTCACTTTTGAATGCAAAAAAAATCAACTTTTAAACACAAGGGAAAATTCACACATCACTTAGGGCCGGATTAAAACTTTTGGACCCTTTCTTCAACAACCAACACTTGTGAGCTTATTCTTACTTATTTTGAACTTCTTTTTCTTTCTTTTCACAACTTTTTCTTTTTTTTTCTTTCTTTTTCTACGAATTTTTTTTTCTTTTTGTTTTCTACCCGTGCCCTTTCCTTCTTTGGCACACAAACACACAAAAATCCCTTCCCCCACACTTGTTTTTTTGCATAATGTTGATCAAAACGACTTCCCTCTAAGTCATGCTCCACTATTCTTTAAGAACAAGGGTATGGATAGTCCTATTCTAGGCTAGGTAGGGAAAATGTGGGCTAACAAAGAAAATAGGCTAACTAAGGCTCAAAAGGGTTAAATCTACAATACATATGCAAAGGGTAAGGCTTTTTGGCTCTGGTTTAACTAAACAACTTTATCTTGTTATTTGTTATGCTAATCAATGTTATGCTTTGAATGAAACGGGCATGAGTTCTAGTATTTGGATCTATAATGATAAAACGCCTTCTAAGTAGCAACCAAGCAAAGAAATGATGAGACCATGCAACGACTTTAGAAAACAAAAACATCACAGATTAATAACTCTCCAAACAAAGTTTACGCTCAAGTCTCTCAGGGTTGTAGCGTTAGTTTGAGTTCTTTCCTTCAAGCATGTTACAAAAACTGATTTTTTTTCCTATGTGATTACATGTGAATTCGTAAACGACAACTACAGCCAAGCATAAACCAAAGAGCATATCAAACTTCCATCCATGTTTGTAACTTTCTTTAACAGTCATGCAATTAAAAACCAAATCCTCATCATTGTGTTGGAAGGTACCCTAAGACACAAACAAACACACAAAAACGACTCTTTTTGGGTTTTTCAAAACATTTTCGATTTTTTCTTTCAAAACACATTAAAACACTTCAAAACACACTAAAAACACTTAAAAACAGTGAGAAACAACTTTAGAAGTGATAGGTGATAAAATCCCACGAAAATCAATGAAAAACACTTTGTTTACCCCCCCCCCCCCCCCCCCCCCCACACTTAAACCAAACATTGTCCTCAATGTTTCAAGCATAGACTCACACGCAAGCAAACAAAACAAACAACTAACAAACACGACAATAATGGCAAAATAAAAGCAATAAAGAGTAGGGTTTAGGAACGCAAATCTGGTTTTGAAGCCGGAGATTCCTAGGTTTTCTTTATTTGAATGCATGGGTTGCCTCCCAAGAAGCACTTGCTTTAAAGTCTTTCAGCCGGACGATACCTCCTCTTAAGCTTCATTGGAGCCCACGGCACGAAGGGGTATTTCCTCCACAACATGCTCCTCGAAATATTCATGCATTGGATCTAAGAACGGAAGGGGATGGTGATCCATCCTGATTGGTGCGTTGTGCTTCCTAAAGTCCATGTAAACTCGCCCACCATCGTGGATTCGATTGGGTACCTGCACCAAAGAAAGTAACAACCTATTAATTGAAATGGAAATTGGATTTGAAATAGATGGCTCACCAATGTACTACGATGAAGGCTCAAAAGTAGCAGCACTATCAACAAATTCACTAGGGGTGCTCTCAGCCAATTTGGGTATGTTGATGGCAGTGGCGTGTCCTTTGTGCTATACTCCAATTCCCTCTTCGTTGGTGGTTCTAGATTCTTGATTGGTGTTGAATGTTCCTGCCCTATATTTTTAATTTCATCAATGGCAAAACAAGAGCGAACATCATTAGGATTCTCAACAGATTCAGAAACATTAAATTTAATCATATCGCCACTAAACTCCATAGTTAACGCTCCCTTGGCCACATCAATCTTGGTTTGGGCTGTTTTCATGAAAGGTCATCCAAGTAAGATTGGCAATGGTGAAGAGTTGGCTGAATCTTCCATCTCAACCACATAGAAATCGTCCAGAAAGATTAAATGATCTACCTGCACCAAAACATCTTCCAAAACTCCTTTCGGATATGCTTTAGATCGATTGGCTAATTGAATAATGACACCATCATTTTTAAGCTCTCTGATAGGAGCATATTTATGCGACTTAGTTAGCTTGTTTTCTTGCATTTACTTAGTTAGTTTCTATTTATTATAGTGTTTTAAGCTATTTTCGTGTGTTTTCAGGTTCAAATGGCAAAGTTGGCAAGAAAGTGCATTTTGGTGCATTTTGGAGCAGTTTTGGGCTTGAAATGGATAGCACATGCATGGAGCAAGGTGGATGGACGAAATTGAAGACCAAGAGAGGCTAGGAATGTGCTAAAGAGTTGGAGACATTAATTCAAGATAAAGAAGATAGGAGACAGCAAGAAACAAGGAGCATTATCCTTAACACTATCCAAAACCTTATCTTATCTTATCCAAACAACCTTATCTTATCCTAACCTTATCCTAATCCTATTCTACCTTAATTCCAGCTGCAAGGGGGGAGTTATATTCATATTAGGATTCCTAAAAACATGGTTCTAGAAGGCCTTACCTTTTCTTACAAACCTGCCGCACCTAGTCCTTTCCTCACCTGAATTGGATTATGCCATCATTTTCCTTCTTGGACTTGTGCCTTGTGAAGCCCTTTCCTTCCATGATTTGTGCCGCACCACTCCCCTATAAATACACCCTCAATGCTCATGTTTCATTCAGAATTTGATAGAGAGCTTTAGAGAGAATTCAAAGAGTGCCGCAGCAAAGGAGACGAAGTAGTGCAATCTGCCATTGCTGGAGTGTTCTTGGGTTGTTTCTATCCTTATTTTAGTTTAATGTTTGTTTTAATTTGGTTTTCAATTATGATGAACATGAGGAGCTAAACTCATTTTAGCTAGAGGCGAATTCAAAGCCATGAACATATATTGCATACGAATTGATTACATCCAGTTATTGTTTCATAAATCGTGAATGCAATTTGCTTAACTGCTTGATTGATAACTTATTCTTGTATGTGGGTTAAGGGTGCACACTTAGTTTGCATGCATGAATTTGATGCTCAAATATAAGGGAATTTCACCTAATAGTTATGAACTTATATTTACAAGTAGTGGATGTCGCTAGTCAAGATCGCGTTAAGTAAACTTCTGGCAGGAATATCATGTTGTTCATAGTTACGAATGCCTTGTCAATGCTTATGATTTTCACAGAACTTAATGATCTTTGATATGTATCTCTATCATGTTGTTCGTGTAGGGAACTTGATTAGAATAATTTGGTTGCGACGCGATGTCCAATTCAATGAACTTAGGAAAATCTGATGGTTAATTAGTGTTGTTCACAGTTAACTTGGGGCATTGTCATTCATGGTTTATAGGAAGAATAACTGGAAATCGATTCATATGCATATGTGTCATGTGTGGAGAAGGACCCTCTAGCTAGCCTTTCACCCATTTAAAACACTTAATTTCATGCCAAAGTTGTTTAGAGTCTTTAATTTGTTTGTTTTACTTTAAAATCGTCAAAACCAATGCCCCCCCCTTTATACTTCGTGTCAAAGTGTTTGTTTCATCTTAGTTTTCATTCAAATCTGTTTCTTTTTAGTGTCTTGTATCAAAATAGTTTAAATTTTGTCCAAAATCACCTTTAGAGTTAGTTTAGCTTGTTTTGAGTCTGTTTGGTCAGTTTTGAGTCTTTAGAGTCTAGTTAAGTGTTTTTAAGTCTAGTTTTGTTTATGAGTCTAATTTGAGTAGATTAGCAATCCCTCCTAATCCCCGGCCTAGAACGATCCCTACTTACACATACTACGACTATCAAAAAGAGGGTTTACTTTGTGTGCTAAGCTTTTATCACATCACTCTCCTAGATTCATAGATGCATAAACAGAATATGGCATTACATTAATTGATGCACCTAAATCTAGCATAGCATGTTCAAACCTTGTATTACCAATTACACAAGGGATGGTGAAACTACCTGGATCTTTGCATTTAGGTGGCAACTTTCTTTGCAACATTAAAGAGACATTTTCACTTACATGTACCACCTCCTTCTCCCGAATTCATTTCTTTGTTGTACAAAGCTTTTTCAAAAACTTAGCGTACTTCAGGATTTTCTTTACAGCATCAAGGAGCGGGATATTGACATGCACCTTCCTAAACGTCTCCAGAATGTCTTTTTCCTCCTCTTCGTTCCTAGTTTGCATAAATCTGCGAGGGAAAGGTACATTGGGTGGAATTTCGTTAGAAGTAACTTGATTTGGGCTTACCTTGGTTGTTTTGGACGGCATAGAGGGCTTAGGGGGTTGCGGCAAGGGTTGTTCTACCCTTGTCGTGGCTTTGTCCAATGTTTCATCCTCTTGCTGCAACTTTTCATCCTCCACTTGGCTAGATTTGGACGTTTTGGGGCTGGTTCCAACCTCCTTGCCACTTCTCAATGTGATAGCATTGGCGATTTCAAATTTTCCCCTTGGATTCACAATGGTTGAACTAGGTAGTTTGCCTTGTTCTAGAAACTGTCCCATGAACTCCGCTATCTGCCCCATTTGCTTCTTCAATTCATCCACCTCTTTAGCTTGATTTTGCATCTCTTTGGTTTGATTTTGTACTCCCTGCGTCAAAGAGGTGAGTAATTGAATTGGTTTGGGCCGAAGGTGATTGAGGTTGCATTAGAGCGAATGGCCTTTGAAATATCCCAGGGCGTGGCTGTCGAAATCCTCCTTGTTGTTGAGGTTGTTAAGGCTCCCTCCACTTCATGTTTGGGTGATCTCTCCAGCCCGGATTATAAGTGTTGGCGTATGGATCATATTGTGGCTGATTTTGGCCTTGATGCCCAATGGCGTTGGCACTTTCCCATCCCCCATTCTCTATCAATTGAGGGAATTTTTCAGAGAGGTATCCTTGTATAGAGCACACGCTACAAGTTGTATTTCCTTGCACTTTTGATCCTTCAACAAACTGCCACAACCAACAGTGAGATTAGCCATTTGAGATTGCAATTCTGAAATTGAACTTACCTTATTCACTTGTTGTTGTAGTGGGGGGTCTCTTTGTCTTACTCCTTCGAATTGTTGTGCATTCAAGGCTCGATTTGCAATTAGGGTCTTGGCATCAACTGGTGTCTTGTCAACCAAAGCTCCTCCTGCCGAAGCATCTAACATTTGTCTCTCAATTGGAAGAAGTCCTTCGTAGAAATATTGAATTAGAAGCTCTTCTTTCATTTGATGTTGAGGGCATGATGCAACTATAGTCTTGAAACGCTCATAATACGCTGGAAATTATTCTCCTTGGTTTTGTTGAATTCCACTAATCCTCTTCCTCAAAAGAATGACTCTTGAAGTTCGGAAAAATTTCTCTAAGAACGCTCTCTTCATGCTTTCCCAAGAAGTGACGATTCCAGGTGCCAATTCGTATAACCAATCCTTAGCCTTTGTTTTAGCTTTGTGTTCTGATCTTGTTTTGTTTTCTTTGTTTTAGGTACTCGTTTATGACTCAGAGCTCTCAACCAGTTCGTGCACATATCTTGGAGTTTGACGACGATTTTGAACGAACTTTGAGAAGGAAGAGGAAGCACAAATCATGGATAAACGGTTATACCCATAACCGTTTATTTATCTAAACGGTTACCCATAACCGTAACCGTTTAATTTAAACGGGCGGGTAACCGCGGTTACCCATAACCAATGGGTATTTGCCCATCCCTAGTTGTGAAGCATACTCCAAAATACAAATTTGTGTCATACGTTGGATGCCCTAGCACGGCGCATTGGATGTCCAAGGTTGTAGACTACGAAGAATGATATTATTTTAATGTTGTAAAAGGTTGTAATGCTATGCTTTTGCTTTGGAGTTTGAAATATAGTAATGAAATTAGACAATTGTTTTATTTTTATGGAACAAACTTACAAAGCATATATATCTATATATATATATATATATATTTGAATAGTAATCGTCCTTGTCTTTGTCCTTGCTCTTTCCAAATGGGTTGACTTGCACAAAGACAATTAATGTTCAGAGTGAATAGTAAGGGCAATTCCACTAGTCTACCCTTGCCATTTCCCTTGCCGTCTTAAAACGAGTGGATTTACACTAAGACAATTTGATTGTAAACCGAGAAACTATCAGGGAAACTCAAAAATAGATGAGAGGGAGTTTCGTTATGAAGATTACACAAAAGACATAAAGGACTATTGCCAATGCATAAAAAATTGGTGTAATTGTTATAAAAGGGGTGACTCACATGAAGAAATATGCACCGTCTACCGCTTCTTGTCAACCAATAAAAGTTGAAGTTCTTTTCAGCCAATAAAAGTTGAAGTTCTTGTAATATTGAAAGTATGCAACCTACTTTCACATCTCTTGGCCTTAACAGAGAAGATATAGTTTTCCTATATAAAGGCCTATCAGCTCACATATATGTGGAGAGAATAGAGAAGAAAACATACAATATCTTGTTTCCATTGCTTTGTAATTCCAGTTTGATAATGAGAGAGACTACTGCTACTACCTTGAAGACGTAGGCGCACTTGTCGAACTTCGTAACTATTTTGTCTTATTTACTTTGTATTCCATAGCACACATATCCTTAATTTTACAACAATAATCTACTTTTAACATTTAGCGATTTCGAAATAAAAATTCAATCAAAATTTTATTTTAGGAGGCAAACACAATACTTGTGCTCGCATGCGGAGCCAATTTCTTGGAAAGAGACCTAATTGAGAACTTACTACGTATGAGGGGTGTGTGAAATTGTCTTTCAATAGGACTAAGAGGAAGAGGAATAGCTTCAATAATATTCACCAAAACCCAATTAAGGATGAAGCTTAACCTCGTCCCGCATTTTATTAGTAATAACATCATTAACGGTATGTCTTTCAAAACCCAAGAAGGATGCTACAGGTCAATCAAGAGCCCAACCCAAGTGATGGCCCATAAATTAATACCCTTTTCCGTTCTAAAAAATACACTGAGATCTCCTTTTATACAGAAGATTGATTTGAATAAGACTATTCACAATATTACGAATATTAAAAAAGAAGAAATGAATGATAAATTCATATTTTGTCCAAGTTGAAGGTTAGTCATGAAAGATAGTTGTCCCTTAATCCTACCATTTTTGTGGGAATTAGTAGGAATATTTTTTCTTCGTAAGTGGTCAACTTGAACAAAGTGAGGAATTTATTATTTCTTTCTTTCTTTGAAATATCATCAAGATGGTGAATGGTTTTACCTAAGTTAATCCTTCATTTCAAACGAGACTTAAATATCTTAAAAAAAGATGTCTATGCAATCATAAATATCTTTCAAAACAATAGAAATATGAGATTTCTTTTTAGCTAAGAAAAAACTGCAATACTCAAATACTTAGCACGAATTCATTTGCCCCGCCAATTAGAATCATCAGTAAGAATCTTTCACCCAACTTCGACCAAGTTTTATAAGGAGTATTTATTTAAACTATTCATGCTTTGTAGATTGATACTACTTATGAACTTCCGCACTTTAAATCCTGGATAATGCTAGGGAAACCTGTTTGGGTTAATATTTGAACATTGGGTTTGAATAGAGGAAAGCCCAAAGATGCCAATTGAAGAAGACTTGCCCAAAACCCAGCATCAAACCCAGAAGCAAATTAAGGCCTTCTCAACCAAGATACACAAGCCACGTGTCTATAACTGAGGTGACAAGTGATGGAGACTAACCTACTATCAGCTAAAGAACACTTTCCAATGGCATTACAAGTAAAAAGCTAATGACTCACTACCCTCCAAGTGCTTTCGAGCAAGAGCAAAGTTACAGCAGTCGAGCCAGACAGCCTATAAAAGGAAGAAGAGGCCCCAGAGACAAATACACTCAACCAATCAAACAAACAAATATCTGCTTTCAAGCCAGATTTGCATCCAAAAGCTGAAATCAACCCAGATTCAGTCATTTTTTAGAGATAGTTCTTTGAAAAAGCTATATTTTGTCAAGTATAAAAGCTCTGCTACCTCCCTTAATATTGTAGTATTGATTCCCTCATGTAAACTTGTTTACCAATCATCCCTTTTTAGCATATAACCCCTGTAAATTCAAAGAGAAGTGACTGCAAGAAGTTCAACCTTGTCAGACAAGGTGAAATCTTGCCCGAAGCTCTTTGTTTGTTTTCTAAATTAGTAGATCTATTGCTTAATGCATTCTCCAGCATGTATTCAAGTCATTTCCACATGTTTTTCTATTTTAAGAGTCCTATTTGCATCTGGATCTGGTTAGCTTAATGGATATGTTTTCATTAAGGACACTTTAGCACCAAACAAATGACTTAAGGGGCTCTAGACTCCCTTCATTCGAACATACAAGATCTTGAACTAAAAATCCTTGTTTACAAAGCAAGAAAAAGAACTTAATGTGGACTTAACCTATCCACGACAATCCTTTGATAACAAGAAGTTTAAAGTAACTTGGGGCACAAGTAATCGACTTAAAACACACTTGTTCTACATCTGCTATACTGAGATAGCAGTGGCACGCCTAGCACTTAGTTAGTTTTGATTGCGAGCCTCAAGGCCTATACCTAAGCCCCACAAAGACACCTTTCAGAACTAATTTTGTTCTCTTCTTGTAGCACATCAGCAAGCAAGAGCTCAACTACACATACAAAGTGTCAATCCCTTGTTGAGCTATGCTGAGGTCCAAGGAGCCTTCTCCAAAGAAATCTTTGCCCGAACAAAACCAAATTTTTTTAAATCAAATTTGCAAACTCGATGATGTGGTCGTTTATGATTGAATTATTACTTAAGCCTTGATTAACGTGTTTGTTTACTACTGGCGACACATCATTTGGTTTAAAATTTTGGTTTCCCTTACATTACCTTTAAACCCTCTATCTTCTTGGTGGACTTCATTGAATTGTGATAGTTAACTTGTATCGCTAGTTACACACTTTTGGGTAGTTGTATTAGACCTGGCATTTTGGACCCGACCCGACCCGACCCGTTAATATTAGTATTTGAGTGGGTGCTTAACGGGTCGGGTCGCTAACGGGTGGACCCGTTAACAACCCGTTAAATAACGGGTCACTTTGGGTCAACCCGTTAAACCCGTTAGACCCGTTAGCACCCGTTAGTGGAGGATGTTTTAGTAATTTCAATAAAGTCTTAACAACAAAAAAATAGACTTTATGCAAAAAAAAATAATAATAATAATAATTGCTAACGGGTCTTAACGGGTGAAACGGATGACCCGTTATATTAACTGGTCGGATTCGGATGACCCGTTAACTTAACGGGTCGGATTGAACCCGACCCGTTTACAGGTCTAAGTTGTATGCTAGTTAATCACTTTTGACTAATTTATTGGCCGTCCGGTGAGTTTTATATCGTTCTATTAACTTGACGTTGTTGACAATCTACATCGATATCAAGAAAGAAAAAAAGCCAAAAATCAACTTCGAGAAAAAAGAATCTAAAAATACAAAATTTTAAAAGGAAGAACAACTTATCTAAAACGCATTTATTATAATATGACATCTCAATCTTGTTATGCAATACCACACAAAGATAAACTTGCATATGTAACATTGTTTATCAAAACGAAATACTCTGGAAATTGTAAACACCTTTCATGTAAAATATTATTCTCGAAAAAAAGTCATGTGTGAGGACAAAATCAAAAGCTCTCATTCCCCCTCTATCAAGTATATTACCAACAATGAATTTGCTATCGTTGCTCTTCAAAATAAAAAATGTATATCAACAATTAATGGTGAACACTCCATGATTACCTACCCAAAGAACAGGTGTGCAACATTGAACCCGCACAAACAAAACAAATCTCTTCATTCGATTTCTTATTAGGGTTTGGAATAACAGATAAGATTATAAAATTATGGGCATAGGTATCATCTATAAATGGGTCACCATCACAACACAATAAATAAATAGATCAGTCTTTTTCCGAGCAACTGAGTATCTCTCGTACTTGGAAAAACGACAGTCCCAAACAAACAAACAAAAGGTGGTCCAACAATTTGCATTGACCCCATGAGGGTTTCTGCTGTGAATCACTCACCCACAAGCAAATCCCAAAAGAAAAATGCTAAAGTAGGTACGGCTACTCGTGTTTGCAGAGTGAAAACAAACTTAATTTTTGTGACATCTGTTGGGTTGGTATACTAGTTGTCCATGCAAAGCCAGCAGAGTCACAGCAGGACGGTCGCGTTTCCATCTCATGGATGTGGATCGAGACGTGTTTATGTTGAAAATGCTATTCCTTTCCTACTGGCTCTTGCAAATATGTTCATTTTAAATAAAGAATTTAATGTGTACGCGTATTGCTCTAATACTAGTAGTACAATACTTATTTAATACGGATTATTACGTGTACAATTATTACAAATTTGGTACTTCCATTTACACACGTAGTACTACCTGTTAATTAGCCAATATATAGAAGAAGAAAAAAACTCTATATCTTTCTTCCTTATACAAAAAGATATTCAATAGAAATATTCATGTTTTGAAGCTCATTAGCGAGTTCGATAATAATAATCTAATCTCTCAATCTCTTAGTGTAAATATATTGTTATATAAAAAATAAATTAAACATAATGATATTTGGAGCACTTCTATTGACCACTTTGCTCATCATCTCTTTAATTGATAGATGTGAACTTCACCGATTGATGTCATTAGAGATGGGGCCAATAAAGGTGATTTGAATAGAAACACTTAATAATTACGCACCAAATTATTTTAATGCCGATGAAAATAGCATGCTAACAATTTTCAATTTGGGTTTTTTTTTTTAGGTCTTTTTTATTGGCACCCCACAATGTTATGAATACACCCCATTTTATTTTATTTGGTCTGAATTTCCTTTTCTACCTAATTTAAATTAGATAAAAACAAACAAACAAAACCAGCACCACCTTCATCATCCTAAAACCTACTCCTTCTCAACAGCTCCCCACCATGGCACCTCCATTAACAAAATGATCTCTAGTATACCAAAACATATGCCGACTTACAATTAAACTAGCCAATAGTCTCATAGAAAGTCAATTCCTAGCAGTGGCGGAGCCAGGAATCTTACCACAATGGGTCTTAGTGTAAAAGTCCAAATAAAAATTTAGGATGGAAAAACATATTGAAAATGAAATCATAGTACTTTCATTCATAATTCATAACGGAAACAATATTACAAGCTATAATTGTCCACGACGAGGTTTCATATTTTGAAAACGAAGCATTATAGCTTCATTTTCAATACAAGCAAAAATATCTCTCTCAATATAAACAAGCAAGCTATCACTCAACCATTGATCTCCCATTTTGTTCCTAAGTGGACACTTAACAATATTCATGACAGAAAATGCTCTCTCCACTGAAGCAGTTGCAACTGGTAAAACTAAAGACAATGTAATGAGCAAATATACATAATTGAATACTTGATGCATCCTTGTCTCCACCATCATTCCAACTTCATCATTCCAACTCGTATCTTAGGGTTGAGATTTCTATTTAATTCTTCGTTCTTCCAAGATAACGAAAGCGTTCACTCGTTAACAATTCCTTATCTCCAATCTTCACTTCTATCTCATCTAGGCCCATTCTCACTGAACTTCCATTCCATATATTTTGTCAGCCTTGACACTCATAGTACCATAAAAAATAAATAAATAAATAAATAAATAAAAATAAAAAAACTTCAGTACAACATAAGGCTTGATATTATTTCTATGTGCATGACGTTCATTTTCTATTGAGTGGGAGAGTTAACACTACTGCATACGTATTTGTCTCTAGTTCAATAACATGACACATGTTTTCTGTTAAGTGGACAGAGTGTAATAAAACAAAAAAACAAAAAATATCTCCTCATTTAATCTTGATTTTTCTTCTTGTTACGTGACTAAGTTCGTATATCTACACTATGGATAACAAAAGATAAGATATGTCAAATATTATTTTTATGATAAGATCATAAGAGTATGCAACATGGTGTTACGGTCATGCAATAGTTTCCCCATATTTATTGTGCTCGCCCTCAAAATATATGGTTCCATCAAATCCTGCAGGAAATAATTTCACTACGGTTCCATCAAAACTCGAAACTTTTGAGCAACAACATTTAAACATCTTTCCTAAGCACAATTCTAAACATCTTTCGTTTGTTCAATCTAAATATCTTCGTTGTAGTTACGTCCAATCACAACATTATATTATTACATAGACGTTATTCGTAAATTTCGGAACCTCGTTAAGCATTAAGACGAGACAACAAAATTTAACTATGTGTAAAACTCTAAAGATTTGAGTTTATTTAAAAGTAGTGACATTCATTCTTTTTTATCTCTCACATATTCTTGTTAATTTTTTTATCAATTAATTGTTTTCAATTCATTCGATTTAATGATCGAAAATTGACATTTAAATGTGTAGAAGTAAAAAAATGACGGCTTAAACCTAAGAACTCAGCCACTCCAGCACAATAATTAGCAACAAAATCTTCACATCATATATTTAAACAAACTAATATTATAGGACGACCAGGATCCTAGAAGACATTTACATTCATGACTCATGAGGACAACATCTTCACACGACTTACTCTACTCAAACTCTCGGCGTACATATATCTTTCCTACGGTGTGTGGCAGCAGTGATTGCGAGAATCGGAGTTATTCAGTTTCTTGACTGCTATCTTGGCGTCCTCCCTGTTCACAAACTCGACCAATCCAAATCTGCTGCTGATCGAGCGCCAGGCAGCTTCCTTCTTCTTCAACCTGCAAGCGAACTCTTTCTTCTTCTTTCAGACATTTCGTCGACCACGTGGTGTGCAGCTCCAAGAGGTCGCACCAGCAGCTCCAAGGGACCTCTAAGGTTATTTCCATGGCTTCCAAGAGGTCGTGCGACCCCATTGACCCCATTGTGGCTCCGCCTCTGATTCCTAGTTGACACAGAAGGATTGCTTCTCTACAAGTAGTATTTTTCAAAATTGTCACGGCCATCAAGTTGGTATCCCTGATTAGGCTGATATCGACGTTATAAAATTCAATTTTATGGTATTTCATGTTCTGAGCAGAAGTGAGAATTCTAAAGAGAGAGAACGCCGGGAAAGGGGGTGGCTATCATTGGTCGACACCGACGAGGAAGGTGGAAGAAGGGTGAGCGGTTGAGATAGGATGTTAGAAGGTTTTAAAATTATTATAAAAAAAGGTGGTCTTAAACAATGAAAGGGCTAATAATGGAATTTTAAAAAATAATTTTGAAGTTGGGGTGTTAATAAAAACACCTTTTCTTTTAAAGAAAGAAATTCGAAGAATAATAAAGTATTGCTAAATAGGAAGGATATATAAAGAGAAGGTAAACTGAAAAGGTAGCTAACATTCTCTTTAAGCATATTAATTACTCTCATGTTTTTGCTATAGCAATTTCCTACTTAAATTATTGTAAGATAGTAAAAATATTTATTTAGAATGATATTTATAACCGTAATGTGAATTAGCCCAGTTAACTACTCTAGATATCTTTGTTAAAGTGGTTGAAAAAATAGGAACTTTAACGAAAAGCTCCCGGTACTGTTCATTTTAACGAAAAATCACATTTTTACGCTAAAAAGTCAATCCTGGTACTATTTATTTTACCTTTTATTTTGTCTTTATCGTTAAAATTCAAAATTTTCAAACTCTTTTCATTAGTTTTCCTTTAAAATATTCGTATTGTGTAAAAAGACAAAATGTAGTTGTAATTATTTATAAACTGTAGTTTCACTAAGACGCACTAGATCTCTGTTTCAAGGCAGCTTCGTTATCACTTTCTACGTATCTTATTTCACTATATATGAACAACTATCTACTTCTTTCCAAAGATCAAGAACATCAGTCAATCGCTCTCAGAAAAGTGTGTGCTTCATCCTCATAGGTACACACAAAAAAAATGGCATCTCCAGCAGTTCGTGATCAGGACAATCACAACAATGCAGAAAATAGTTCGATGGGTTATTGTGGCAAGGTGATGAACAAGGTGGTGGAATTTCCAAGGAAATTAAAGAAGCTTGGACAAGATGATCCCAGAAGGATTGTTCATTCTCTTAAAGTTGGATTAGCAGTTCTTTTGGTGTCATTGCTCTATTACTTCCAGCCTTTCTATAGTGGTCTTGGTGACACTGCCATGTGGGCTATTCTAACTGTGGTGGTTGTCTTCGAATTTTCAGTAGGTACGTTTTATGTTTCTGTTAAATTTCTTATGTGCTTACCGAAATCACATTGTGAAAAATTCCGTTCCGGTGGTAATTTTCACTCCTAGTTTCTCATTGTACACCCCTTCACTTGTTCGTGTCAGGGGATTCTCATTTGATTTGTTCAATCCTAAGGAGAGTGCGGAAACCACTTCTCATTTTGTTTTAAGTTGTCTGGGAATTTAATTTGTTGTTTTTTAGTTTAATTCATAATTCCAATTAAGAAAATGCTAATCTTTAGTGCAACTTTTTTCTTGTTCGAGCGATATTCTGATAAATCTAATCATTAGGTAACTTTCTAATCGCATCATCTTTAATCTATAATGCAGGAGCAACACTGGGAAGAGGTTTAAACAGGATCTTGGCGACATTCCTAGCAGGTGCTCTAGGATTTGGTGTTCATCACCTGGCAAATCTTTCTGGAGATATAGCTCATCCAATACTCATCGGCATCTTCGTCTTTCTACTGGGTAAAATTAATACACTTGATCTCATAAACATACTTAATTATTCATTTTCCATGTACTAAAAGAAAAATGGAAATAGGGGATTCTTCAATCAGTTATAATGTCATTAAATTATAAGTACAATAATGAGCAAGGAATTTACGGAATGTTACATTGTGTATATGCAGCTGCATCAGTGACATTTATACGCTTCTTTCCGCGGATGAAGGCGAGATATGACTATGGACTCCTCATTTTTATCTTGACATTCTGTTTGATATCGGTATCGGGGTACCGAGATGAGGAGATACTGGAAATGGCTCACAAGAGGGCGTCCACAATCCTCATAGGTGCCTTTATAGCTGTGTTTGTGTGCGTTTTCATTTGCCCGGTATGGGCGGGCGATGATCTGCACAACTCAGTAGCCAAGAACATTGAAAAGCTCGGGAGCTTCTTGGAAGGTATGTTATTTGAAAATACAGTATTTCATTGCTGGAATTTAGGTGGCATATCAATGTGACCGGGAAAACTCACAAGGTCGGAAAAAAAATGAAAAATTTGTAGGTTTTGGGGATGAATACTTCAAAGTAGCTGGCAGTGGAGAATCTAATATGGCACATTTGCAAGCATATATTAGTGTTCTCAATTCAAAACAGAGTGAAGAAACTCAGGTCAGTCTCTTTGATAAATGATCTTTGTTACATATTTTATACGTTATCTTGTGAGATTGTGAATCTGGATTGCACATTCAGAAGTGGCTCTATGCAGTCAATGGTTTAGATCATTTTTTAAATCATTAAAGAAAGCATCCAACCATCAATCGTCACATCATGCTCGCTCTATAAAATAATGTCCAAGAACATGGTCTCCCTAGCATTTTCGGTTTAATAATACTGACTATACCTTCTTGTTTTGCAGGCCAATTTTGCAAGGTGGGAGCCTAGACATGGAAGGTTTAGGTTCCGCCATCCTTGGAGATACTATCTCAAGATTGGAAACCTCACCCGGCAATGCGCCTACCGCATTGATACCCTCAATGGTTACCTCAACTCTGAAGTCCAGGTATATATTGTACCACATCAAATTTTCATATTAATGTGCATGATAAATATATAAATAAATGCAAAGTAATCAACTTGTTTGATAAAATTAATCGTTTAAATTCTTTTACAGACACCATTAAATATGCAAAACAACCATGTTCAAGAGCTGTGCATGAAGATGAGTTCAGAATCAGGCAAAGCACTGAAAGAGCTAGCATGGGCCCTAAAAACAATGACTGAGCCATGCTCTGCTGCCAGCTCCCACATCACAAAATCAAGAGCTGCAGCCAATAACCTTAAATCCATGCTTAGGACTAATGCAGCGGTGGCGGAAGCGGGTGGAGATCAAGTTCGTCTCCTAGACATCGTGCCAGCTGTGACTGTTGCTTCGCTGCTAAGCGACGTTGTTGCTTACGCTGAACAAATTGAGAAGTCTATTCAGAAACTGGCCTCCTTTCAACATGTGCAGTTCAAGAGTGCAGAACGAAAAAAACCAACAGCATTGACGTCATCTAAAACTTCTTCCAGCAATGTGGGACCGCATCATGTCATCACCATGGATCGACTAGCATCTCTACAAGTTCAAGAATCAAACAAGGAAATCGGAAGCAAGTTTCAAAGAATTAGGAGCGCCGTTTGATAATTGGATCAGCCCCACTATAATTTCTTTCTCCTTATAGGAGAGGGAGGAAGAGAGAGAGAGAGAGAGAGAGCCATGTTGGTGTTTGTGTCAAAGCCCTTGCAGCTTCTGGTCATTGGCTCATTCCGCCCTTCATCTGCCTGTAAGTCTGATTATGAACTCTTCGCCGCCTTCTCGGACCCCTAGCTGTTCATTACCTGGGCATGCCGGCCATGTCTAGATGCCCGTAAATCTCACTCGAACTAGTGGTGATCTGCGCCACAGTAACTTCTCCGACATCTGAAAAACGATGGAGCCTCTAGGGCAGTGTAGTAACTTTCCCATGTTTCTGTACGTTTGGATATTAACGATGGAAGTTTTTTATGCTTTTTATATTTATATATACAACAATATTATACATTTAAATGGTGTTTGGGCTAAGTGATGCAGTGTATATTAGTGATAGACATCAGCTAGCTAGTTAATTTTCAGACTCATAAATGACAACAAAATTGGTTTATTCTTCCATATATGTGTTTAGTGTGAAAATGTTGGACCGGATATTAAAAACTGCCTTAAATTATCACACAAAAAATGCACATATTTTTTTTAGAGAAAGTACGGTATGAAAAAAAAAAGGTAAATTACAAAAAACTAGCTCAACTATTGGGTCATTAACAGTTTCATACCTCATCTTTAAAAAGTTTCAATGTCATACATTTGCTTACAAATTTGTTTCAATTTCATACCTTCCGTCAGCCTTCAGTCAATTCCTCCGTTAAATGCTGACGTGACACATTTTATATTAAAAAATTAATAAAAACTTTAAAAAATATTTAAAAAATTAATAAATTTTTTTTTTCTTCTTTCTTAAGGGCCGATTTTTTTTTTTTTTTCCTTCAAAAAATATTAAAAATATTATTAAAAAAATTAATAAAATTTTTTTTTTCTTCTTTCTTAAGGGCCGATATTTTTTTTTTCTTCTTCTTCTCTTCTCTTCTTCTTAAGAAGAAGAAAACAAAAAACAAAAACAAAAAAAGAGAAGTTTCGGACCTGCCCAGAAGAAGAAGAAGAAAAAAAAAATAGAGGCTTTCGGACCTGCCCAGAAGAAGAAGAAGAAAAAAAAAAAAAAAAAAAAAAATAGAGGCTTTCGGACTTGCCCAGAAGAAGAAGAAGAGAGAAGAAGAAGAAGAAGAAGAAATTGTTTCGGACGTGCCCAGAAGAAGAACAGAAGAAGAAGAAGAATAAGAAGAAGAATAAAAAGAATAAAAATTCGGCCCTTAAGAAAGAAGAAAAAAAAATTATTAATTTTTTTAATAATTTTTAAAGTTTTTAATAATTTTTTAATATAAAATGTGCCACGTCACATGCCACGTCAGCATTTAACGGAGGAATTGACGGAAGACTGACGGAAGGTATGAAATTGAAACAAATTCGTAAGCAAAGGTATGACATTGAAACTTTTTAAAGATGAGGTATGAAACTGTTAATAACCCAATAGTTGAGGTAGTTTTTTGTAATTTACCCAAAAAAAAATGCACATATGGGTTTTCAGTTTAAAACCCAATTCTGTAATCACAAGTTTAATGCACAACATTCTTACAAATACCAAGAGTGATACCCTCAATACTCAGCTTGAACACATGATTTAGCGACATTCTCTTTTTATTTTGTGACGTAACAGGATTTTCTTCACCAAATATAAAATAACCCGATGTAGAAAGTTTGTCAATTATGGATGCAACACAATCCGCAGTCGTATATCTCGAAGTCAAGATAATTCTTAGAAGCATTATCCATTTGCCTGGCGCCGACTCAAATACCTTAATATTTGATCGACAACATTTTGTCCCTCACGGTTTCACTACGTGAATGCATAAAAGGTCTTAACAACACACACAATATGTGGTTTTGTGTGAGTTAAGTAGATTAACCTCCCAACAAAGCCTTGACATTGCTCCGTGTCGGTTGGTACATCAACTTGCTCACTCAGTTTATGATTCATTTCCATCGGAGTGTGAGCTTTTTACACCCAAATATCCTTATTTAAGTCAACAAGTCCAACACACACTTACAATGAGAGTAGAAAATACGTTCTGCTGATTTAAATACTTCAATGCCAGTGAAGTACTTTAGAGAGCCAAGCTCCTTTATTTCAAATTTTTTCGACAAAATACTTCTGAAGTTTATACACAAATAATAGTATTAATGCACTTGGCATTTCTTGATTTGATAGATTTTGGTCATGTAATTTTAGGTATCTTCCGTCAATACATATTATCTTCTAGCGAACGACACAAGTGATGACATTCCCCCTCAAGTTGGAGCATAGATGTCACACATGGCCAACTTGGTGAGTCACTAAAAACCCTACTACACACGGCATGACTAAGGATATCTGCAAGTTGCTCTTCTGAGTTCACAAACGGTATTGACACAATCTTCTTCTCGAGCTTTTCCTTAATGAAATGTCGATCAACCTCCACATGCTTCGTTCTGTCATGTTGTACCAGATTCTTTGCAATGTCTCGTGCTGACTCATTGTCACAATACAACTTTATAGCCTCCTTCGGTTTGAAACCAAGACCCCAAAACAACTTACGTAACCAAAGAACTTCACACACTCCATGCACCATACTTCTGAATTCGGCCTCCGCATAAGACCTAGACACTATATTCTGTTTCTTGCTTCTCCAAGTAACTAAATTTCCACCAATGAATGTAAAATACCCAGAAGTAGAACGACTATCAGTCACATCACCTGCCCAATCAGCATCAGTAAACCCCTCAATTTTTAGATGACCGGAATTTCTATACAAAATCCCTTTCCCCGGGGCCAACTTTAAATGCGCCAAGATACGCATAACAGTAGCCATACAATCCACACTTGGTGAGTGCATAAATTGACTCACCACACTCATTGCATAGGCTATATTCGGACGGGTATGAGCTAAATAAATTAGTCTTCCTACCAACCTCTGATATCTGCCTTTATCTACTAGTTATTGATCCGGATAAATCCCTAAGTGATGTTTCTCCACGATAGGCGTATCCACATGTTTACACCCAAGCATACCTTTTTCCTTTAACAAATCAAGAACATACTTCCGTTGAGACAAGAAAATACCTTTGGATGAACGAGCAACCTCAACTTCAAGAAAATACTTTAAGTCACCCAAACTCTTCATCTCGAGCTCAGGCCGCAAGGTTCTTCTCCAGTTTGACAATCTCATCTGAATCATCACCTATTATTATCATATCATCCACAAAAATAATTAAAGCTGTCACTTTGCCACTTCTCCTTTTTACAAACAACGTGTGGTCGGATTGACTCTGGTAATATCAATTCCTTCTCATGACTTGAGTAAATCTACCAAACCATGCACGAGGCGATTGCTTAAGCCCATAAAGTGACTTTTGTAACCTACACACTTTGGTTTTCCCTCCGGCATTATATCCCGGAGGAAAATCCATATATACTTCTTCTTCCAAATGCCCATGAAGGAAAGCATTTTTTACATCAAACTGCTTCAGTGGCCAATTCAAATTTGCAGCTAATGAAATAAGAACACGTACCGTATTCATCTTGGCTACTGGAGAAAAAGTTTCCTGGTAATCAACACCATACGTTTGAGTATAACCTTTTGCTATTAACCTTGCTTTATATCTGTCTATTGATTCGTCGGCCTTATATTTAATTGTAAAGACCCATCTACACCCAACCGGTTTTTTTCCTTTCGGTAGTTCCATTACTTCCCATGTATCATTCTTATGTAGTGCCATCATCCCTTCATCCATTGTAGCAGCCCATTTAGGATCCTTCAAGGCCTCCTCAACTCAGATTGGTACTTGGATTGCTTCCACATTATTCACCCATGTGTGGCATTCAGGCGCAAGGTTCTTGCATGACATATAATTTGCTATTGGATACTTTACTTTTTCTTCGGGAGAAAACCTGTCAGGAGGAACACCACGATTTTGCCTTGGTGGCAACTTATATGTACTTACACCATTATTTGGATTAGTTACATAAGCATCTGTAGTACTAACCTTAGGGATATTTAGAGAAGACACATTGGATGGCACTATCGAACTAGAAAAAGTGAGTGATGTGGGTTCGGCATGTAGCACTTCTTCCTCTAGTGTACTTGGTTCGGCAGGTAGCACTTCTTGCCCTAATGTACTTGGTTCGGCAACAACTAGCTGCTGGACTGTTGTAGCTTCCTCGGCAGAACCTTGTCGATGGCCTGTACCTGTCTCGGCAGGCAACAGCTGAAGACCCGTATCACTCTTGGCAGTTTCCTGCCGAGAGACTAGTGTCCGATTTTCATCTTTGTTGTCAACACATGCTCCCCCTGAACTAAATATCACATCCTCTTGTACTTCTAACCACCCAAGATCACCCTAATCACCATTAATGTTCTCCCCCTAGAGATCTGAACGTGATGGGATTGAAGAATAAAAATTCTCTAATTCAGAAAAAGTAACATCTATAGTCACATACATATGTCAAGTTTCAGGATGATAACACTTATACCCATTCTGTTGGGGGGCAAACCCAACAAAAATGCACTAAAGGGCACATGGATCCAACTTGCTACGATGAATCTTGTGAATATGAACATATGCTACACATCCAAACACACGAGGAGTAAGAGTATTGGTGGATACTACAGGAACATGTTCTGTCAATACTTGAAAAGGTGTGCGAAATTCTACAACCCAAGATGACATACGGTTAATCACATACACGACATAAGTAACGGCTTCAGGACAAAACCGTTTAGGCACGGATGCACCAATAAGCAAGGCACAAGCAGTTTCACAAGATATGACAATTCTTTTTCTCAGCAACCTCATTTTGTTGCGGAGTATGGGGACAAGTAGTTTCATGGACAATTCCTTGATCCCGAAGAAAACCAGACACTTTGGAACTCATATATTCGCCTCCATTATCAGAGCAGAGAACTTTAATAACTAAGGAATATTGTGTTGTAACCATCTGAGAGAAAGATCAAAACACCATACTAACATTACTTTTATTTTTTATCATATATATCCAAGTCATACGGGTGCAATCATCAACAACGGTAACAAACCATTTAATTTCGAAAAAAGTAATAACAAGAGAGGGACCCCAAACATCAGAGTGCACAAGATCAAACGGAAACAATCTCTTATTCATACTAGGAGGAAACGAAGCGCGATGACTCTTCGTGAGAATATATACCTCACAATGTAAGTCTGATTCTTTTATTTCATGAAATAAGCAAGGCAACATATGCCGTAAATAACCAAATGAGGCATGCCCTAACCGGCAATGCAATAACTAAACTTCTTGTAAATTATTGGTACGAGATGCTCAAACTGCATTAGCTCTGCTAGGAACGACGTCATCCACATAATACAACCCCTCTCTCTTAGTGCCACGCTCAATTATCTTCTTGGTCTGAATATCCTGGAGTATACAAAAGAGTGGATACATAAGTACAACACAATCTAATTGATCAGTAACTTGGGGAATAGATAACAAATTATTAGACAACGACGGAACAAGCAAGCAATTATGAAGGGAGAGGGCCGGTGTAAGGTCCACAGTACCGGCCCCAATAACCAGTGCAGTGGTGTCATTCGCCGTTGCTATACACTTCCGATGAGTCATTGTCACACAAGTAAACAAATTTTTATCAAAGGTCATATGATCTGTTTCACCAGAGTCCAAAATCTAACATGTATTCGTCATTGTTATAACACATGAAAGTTGAAACAATCACACCAATACCCGAAAAAATTGCAGTACCAAACAAATCTGCAATCCTCTGGTACAATAGTTAACCACTACACACACATTATCTCATGCTGCAATCCAACAGCCAATCCTTTTTTCTTTTATCAAATCCCTTTTTTTCCTTGTTTTTGGAAGACAACCCTCTTACACAGGCAGATCGTCACAGCAAGCAGATTGCAGCAGCAGCAGAGCAATATTACCACAAGGCACAATACGATACCTAATACACGGCACACTTCTTGTAATGAGTACAACAGCAAAGACACAATACCCTGCAATCAATGCAACAGTTTATCCACAGTATACTTGCAAAAAACACAGCAATTGTACACGATTTACTATATAGAATACGGATCGGAACCAAGCTCTGATACCAAATAGAATTTTACAGCTTAATTTTCATGTATTGCATAATTGGGTATATAATACATACAATCCTTGTTCTCCAAGATAAACTAAATAAAAGATATAAGAGATATCCTTCCTAATAAAGAACTCTAATATTTACACAATATTTACATTCCTATTCTAAAGCCAACTCACGCAACAATAATTTGGTAATGCTTTTACACACTGTCTAGTTTCCAATTAATGAGATCACAAATAACCTTACTAAGAACAAGTTCTTGGATCAAAAGATGTAGTTACCCAGTTTGCTTTCTAAGAAAGTTGTCCCATCTTTCCTCAAAGAAACCCTAATGAAGGATGGAGTTATAAAGTTGTCTTTATACCTCATTCTAAGTGAGTGGCAAACTTGTAATAAGTGAGCCATCACTCCCTTCCCTTCTAGGCAGGCTTTGTCTTTCATTTTTGGGTTCATTTCCATTTTTTTTTAGTTGTCATACAACTTAAACTCAATGAGCCTTATAGACCAAAACTCATTTTGGGCCCGGAAATCCAAAACTTACTTTCAATTCTCCCTTTAGTTATTATACACCTTGAGGGCTTCAACAAGCCATGAGTGACACCTAGCAGTATGTTATGACTACCCAAGCTAATCTGAAGAGGTTGGAGAACCTATTCAATTTGGGATTACAAATGCAATACGGTCTTTCTCTACTACAATACTCTTGATCAAATTGTTTGGTTTGATAGTTTATTAATGTCTACTATCCAATGTGATTCACTTATCTACATGCTTACCTTCAATGTGATTCATACTCTGGCCAGAGATTAATCATATCATAGAGTATTCTCCCTCAACGGTTTAGAAATCTCTTGTTGCGCATTCACTTGCCTCCATGGTTAAGTGGCTTAACCCCAACTATTTTGTGCACTCCCTCTGATAAAGGGCCTTTAACACAGTCAAATATCAAGGACCTAACCACAAGACAACTATGATACCTCGGGTCAAAAGGACAACTTTTCATTATCTCAACCATGATTCTCATGTGACATGAGTAGGAGAACTCCTTGTTGATCGCGTTGAATGGACTCATTCTCTATTGAGCACCTACATACTTGCCTTGATGTCAATCACACCAATGACTAGAGACCAGTCACTCTCCCGGAGAGAAGACATAGCATGTACTGATCTTAACGGATCGTCATTGCCCAATTGGCAATCCTATGATCAAGAACGTTTAGGATATGTGTACGAAATAAAATGGTCTCATGAATCTAACTTCTTTAGATCAGATTCTCCTAATTACATATTCCTTGGACTTATTGTTTAAGCATATAACATTTATATGAGATGACTTTAAACAATAATCTTTGCCCTTATATTAAACTAGTTGACTTTAAACAATAATCTTTGTCCTTATATTAAACTAGTTTAATTTAACATGTGAAATGTTCGTAAAGTATCGTCATATGATTAGGTTTAGGGCACATTTCCAATAAGGATGGCACATATTGATATGGATAACTTATGTTTAAAACCAATTCTTAGCTAACTATTCAACATAAGATTTTTGAAAAGATTTAATATTCTGAACTTAAAAGATAAAAACAGAAAATTAGAATAATTGGAATTGGTTTTTGTAAAACTCAGCAGCAAGGAAGAAAATAAAATAATTTTGAGAAAAACAAAAATAAAAAGCACTAGGGTTTAGCCGTAGCCATTAACAGTCCTATATAGTTCTACCAACTACGTAAGAATATACATATTATGAAGGTTAGGTTTTCCTAATGAATATATCTAACACGCAATCCGCTCCTATCAAATCAGCTCCAATTGGTCCCCAAAAGATCTCTTTTAAAAGCTTGACACATCCTCTTCAAGTTCTTAGAAGAAACCTTCATCTAAAAATGCCATCTTGACCGTCAAAATGCTCAAAACGTCCAAAAATGTCAATCTAGGAAAGTTGTTCAGTCAACTTTCTTTTTTTCACTACTGTCAAATGGCATGGAATAAAAACTGGATTTTTTTCACAATCATCCTGAAAGACTAACGAATCCACTCCACTTGGAATTACTCCAAAATTCCTCTGTTTGATTACTTTGTGCCCAAAATAGATTTGTATGTTCTACACTTAAAATACAGAGTAAAGTATCAAAATTATATCAAAATAAAAAATAAATTATAACTAAAAATAGGGTTAAAATAATAGAATAATATCGACTCATCAGGCCGTTTAATAATCATTTCATTTTCAATTTTTAGTTTTTAGTTTTCATTCTTTTTTAAACTGAAAACTCGTTTGGTAACTATATAAAAGCCACTTTCTTGATTTATCAAAATTTGTCTTTAACTTTGTTTTTAGTTTTTTTTTTTTTTTTTTTTGAAAATTAAAAGTAGTTACAAAATGTGTTTTCAATTTTCAGTTTTTAAAAAATTGAAACTGAAAATGAAATGGCTGTCAAATGGTCCCAAAAGATGGCGAATTTACTATGATATTGCCTGATCATTAGATAATAAGCTAGGAATATTTTTTATGTCTTAGTATCATTCTAATCATCTCACAATGAAAAATCATTTTCCTCTACTTTTAATATACCTTAAATTTAGAGAGTTACTGTTCATATTCAATCCTAGATACCAAATGACTTTGGGTTTTACCTGAAAAAGGTTTAGCTTGGCCACACTATTTTCTTGAAATCATCTTTATTACTTTTGAAAAATGAAAAAAAATATAAAATTAAGAAAGTTTACCAGCTGAAATATGGCAAATGGATGCCAGTTGTGTGATTGAATATTGAGGTGGTTTTCTTCATTTTCCAACTTAACTTTTGAAGCGTTTCTATAGCTAGTTAGAGAGATTCCACAAAATTACTGTTATTGGGACACTTTGTAGGCATAGGATGTACCAGAAATATATTATGTCACTCTAACGTTCATAACAATGCCATGCTTTTCAATTATACGAAAATCAAAACAAGGGATAGAAGAAAAACATTCAAATAGCAGTACTCTTCGCCATCAAACATAAGTGATCAATAAACCTTGAAAATTCGAGGACACGAAACGACGGTCTTTGTTTTAACACTTGGAAACCCTAAAGTATTCTCCCCACCACCTCTATACATTTAGACAAATCTATAGCCCACAAGTTATACCCACAACCAGTAGCCTCTACATACACTGCCAAGTGTCGTCGATGGCTAAAATGTTTTAGTAGAGCCTATAGTTCACATTCGGAATTTTGGCTAGATCAAAGAAAACACACATTAGAAAGTTTAGAGGTGTTTCTGACTAATTCAACAAAACTCACCCCGCTAAAAGTGATAAAGGTCAGGATCGCGGTTTCTGATGGATAAACTGCGTCAAGGTGAGAGCTGCTGCCAAAGAGCCGAGTCTAGAATGCATGTTTGTCATGGCAAGCGAAAACTTGGCTCGCTCTGAACATGTCCAGACCAACAAACTATAGCTATTGTGGTTCATCACTATCTACTGCGCCTACGAACTCGGAAACTGTGTATCTAGCGGCTCACTGCAAATTACTAGGTCTGCCAGTTGCACGTATTGGGGCTGCCTGAGCAAAAGAGTGTTGGACCATCATATTGTTCTTCATAGCATTGGCCGATAACACAGTGCCTTTCACAGTTTGCTCCAAAAGGTGAACGAGTGACATAAATATTTCCACCCTCGTTACGTCCCTATTTGCCTGCAGATAACACTTGGAAGTAAAGGACCAATATAAAGAAGCTAGTATTGGATGTGCCGAATAAAATTCAGTAAAGAGAATAGCACCACAAAAATTGCTAAGGGATAGAAAAATGAAATTGATACATAATATAAATGACAAAACAAAGCATATGTAAAAACTTTAATAGAGATCAAACCTCATGTTAAATAACTCGAACAAGCCATATATCAGTGTCAAGTCGCCAATTTTCTATATTATTGTATTGCATTACTTTTTATATAAAAGACTTCAATTTTCAAAAATTGCTAGATACTATCACATTATCAAAGAAAACATTGGTAATAGTATCACGACAGGGATGCCCTATAGGCTATAACAAGCATACGTCTCTACAATTTTATGAGAAAACTAGATGATTGGGGACACTTGGGCTATGTTTCGGGTCAGGGATTTAATCCCTTCGTCGGTCAGTATGGAATGGAATACAAAATGTTAAATAGAGGATGAGAAATGCACTTCATGTTCACCGCAAAGGCATGTATGAGGTAAATGACTCCTTCCAAGTAGTGATTTGCAAATCTCTCACATGCCTTTGTAATGCTCATGTGGTGCATTTCTAGTCCTTACTAACTAACGTTTTGTCATCCATTCCTTACTAACTTGGTTTCAACTCCTTGGGACTTGGAAGTCCCTCATCCCAAAATATTCATTTTTAACCTATATTAAATATATTCCAGATCGCAAAAAATTCTATGCATCATGAATTTGATCGATCTCGGCCCTATAAAGGAGCAAAAAGAACCAACAGGCTAAACCTTTAATTAAATAAGCAATTTCTACATAAAATAGGCTCTTGTTTGAACATTACCTCTACTGCAAAGCGTGCCCATATCTTATCATTCCGAGCTTCCATTACCCCCTTCAAGATGGTCAAGCCCAAACCTCTGATTAAATCAGCAATTTCTAAAAAGAAACCCTGTTCTTCACAAAGCATCTGCAAAAAGAGATAATAAAATGGAAAGATAAAATATTGATACACGTACTTCACTAATAGCCAAAGCTCCAGTTTCAGAGATTTCATTAAAATGCCAGCCACTACCTCCACTAGCATCTGACGAGGTGGATTGAGATCCTCAACGATGATAGGGCAAACCATTGATTGCATCCCAACTTTAAAAGCCCATGTCGCCCCTCCATCAAAGTTGTCTTTCAGAACCAGTCCATCTTCTGTGCCAATAATCTGTATAGGCAGGAAAGGAAAAACATCATCTCAAAAGGATCTGTTATTTGTTATATCCTTGTTTTTGAATATCTCATATCCCAAATCCCCACTCCCATAACTCTGGATTTTTCTCACCAATGAAGCAGATTTTCTGTTTAAAAGGAAGCAAGGGATAAAAGTAGAGAGTGTTTGTACCTTAGACTCTCCCGTTTGTTTTAGCTTGTCAGCATGCTTTGTGACACTTTGCAAGAAAAGCATATGCTTGATGGTGCGTTCAAACAGTGCATCTATGCTACACTGTAAAACCATATAATGTTATCAACATAATGGCATTAGTACCTGAATATTGCAAAATTCCAAAAAGGGAAATGGAAGAAAAGAAGAAAGTATTACTTTTGAACCATTTGGCACAATATCACGCAACTCCTTCACACGATCTTGGATCATCTGACGATCTTTTGGCCTTGGTCGAGGGTTCTCTCCAGGTTTAAGCCTTTTGCGATTTGATTTTCCTACTATATCAGGCCTCTTAGAATATGCTGTTGAAACACTGCTCTCGTGATTGGCGCTATTACCCTGTTCTACCCAAGAACTAATTTGAGATCCATATATGGAGTTAATCTGGGAACAGTTTCCCGCATCCTCCCTGCTACAGCCAGATTGGAAAGAACTAGTTTCTTCCAGGCCTGCTTTTACAAGAGTTTTACGAAGGCCAAATTTCTCCCCATGCACATGATTAGACATACTAATCCGTCCATAAGTGGGAGAGCTATTGGGGATGGTAGAGCTACTGATTTTTGTCAATGATGTTCGACAAGACACATTATCATCAGAGTTCTGCTTGACCACAGGCTGAACCCGAGAGACCACAGCATCTAAAAGATGGTCAGTACCTGCCCCAGAGAAAATGCTACCATTTGAGATTTCTTGACCTGCTGAATAATAATCAGAACCCAACTCCTGCACATTTGTACATTTCAAAGTATTCTCATCCAAGTCTTTTGTGTTTGAGTGTGGCTCACCAGCAAGCAAATTATTCCAACTGCCATTAAACAGCTTATTTTTAAAATCCATACCCAAAACATCAAACAAATCATCCCCTGATGAAATCTGAGTACACACATCATTTGTAGCATTTGCAGATCCTGGACTGAAGATTTTATAATCAAAATCATCAAGAACAATATCAGGGATGTGTGCATTCAAAGGGATACGCTCATCTTGATGAGTCAACGGGATATTAAGGGCATGAAACAGTTCATCATCTATCCTCTGTGGGGCCAATTCATTCTGTGTAAGCGTCACATCAGCAGAAAACTGTCTCTGGTCAGAGCCTTTAGAAGGCATGCTATTAGAAGCCAATTGGCCTGCTACACTGGATGAAGAAACTCCTGTTTGGAATGCAACAGCATTTTGAAATTCAACTCCCGACAGACTTCCACCACAGAGGTTGATGTCAGCTACCCTGTGGGGGTCTGAAATAGAGCAAGGAACAGAAACTGGCCTTGAATGACAACTCGATCCACCATGTACTTGATTTCCTCCAAGCAATGTGGTTGTTCTCGAACCTTTGCTCTGATCAAAGATTAAACTTCCATTTGTTCCCAATTGAGGCATGAGATCATTTGGTGCGCTAAAGTTTTTATCAAGATGGTGCCTAATGCTACCACCAGACAAGATCATATGTTCTATAAACTTTAGGCTGTCCTGATCTGCACCTGATTGACCTAAACCAGACGGGTGTTTGAGTCCCGCCCCTGAATTGTAAGAGGGAGTTGACTGGTTCAACCGCACATCAGAATTTGAGGTGATCACTTCAGCTCCCCGAACTCTATCCTTTAGTTGGCCACCCAAAGAAAAATTCCGCTTCATCAATGGAGAAACCATTGGTTGTTGAGGATCATCATGAATTTTAGGCTGATTTTGGGTAAGATTAGGGGTTTGAAATGTTGAAGAAGTGGTTTGAGAATTATTCTGAATATCTTTACGAAGAGAGTGAGATGGTTGGCCAGAAAGGCCTGAAGCCCGAGTAAAGTGGCTTTGATGGGTGTAGTCATCAGTCATCCGTGTGGATCCTGTTACCTTATTACCTGCTGGATGCATTGATGCCACTATTCCGGAAGTATTGGGTACCCCAGATTTCTCAACCAAATCTTTTGTCGCATAGTTTTCTGCTAAAAGAGCACCAGGAATGCGTCCTAGTTGCAGGACTAAACTCTTCACATCATTGATGAATCCTATATTCTCCATCATCTGAAGTAGAATGGATACATTAGTCAGGTTGGAAGTAATAGACAACAGACAGAAATCAAACATTGATTTAGCTTAATCAACCGCTTGCATTAGAATGGTCAAACTTGAAGAAAACATAGGTACCTAATAGACATTCACAAGGGGCAAAAATTAAAATAAATAGCATGTATTCCTAGGGCTGGTTAATATCACAACAATTTTGCTTGCAACAGAAAAAAGGTGTAACCAGCAAGCGGCCATTCAAGTAAAATGGCTTGCACAGTCAATAGTGTAATTTATTTGGCCTGAAGCCCATGACTAGCTTTTACACCATACAAAGTCCCCACTTTTCAACAGGTTTAGTATCAAGTCTAGATTTCTTCGTATTGCCTTACAAATATTGCTAAATGCAGTTTTCTTGTGTTAAATATTGCCGAAACCTGGCTGCACAGGTGAAATTTTACTAGGATGGCCAGGCCAACCAAAGACTTGTGTCATGATTGGACAGATTTGGTCGCTTATTGAGAAAGAAAATGTCAAGTGTCGGCACCGGTACATATGATGCAAAATACTGGAACCAATATATATTTGGGGTAATTTGAGGGGGCCATATATAAATACATATCTCACAGGGACACTTAGAAAATACATTCTGCCATCTAATTCCATTAAATTACAAAGAAAACTTAGCACACATCAATTTGTAAGTGTATCCTATAGAACCGAAGAGCTAAATAAAGGACTTACAGCGGAGGAGGAACCAAGTTGAACAACACCATGAGGAAGAACAGGAATAACTGCAACTGTCTGCAGACCAAATAAAATACAAATAATGTCATGAAACAGAAAATTATAGAATATGCAAAAAAGTTGATTATATAGGAACCAGCATACCTGCATGCCAGCAGAAAATTGGTGGTGCATCTCATTCAGGACCTGCAGCAGCCACAAAATCAAGTCATGGGTACAAATGCCAAAACCCAAAACTTGAATATAAGTTTTATCCTTTGATGAAAGGATGCTCACGAAATTCGTTGCACAATTATCAAACCATGGTTTAAATTTTAGCCTTTGACAACTGACCAGAGGTATGAAAACTAATTAGATAGCTCTGAATCATTTAATTTCCATTTAAAATTTAGTTCCACCCATCCAAGTAATATCACCAGCTACACTCTCAAAATAGAAGAACCAATATATACATGGTTAGTCTTAGTTATGAAGATTATGGCCAATGAAGAACAGATCTTGAGTAAGTAGATACGCACGCTTAGTAACTAGGTCCTGACCTCCGAAAATTTTCATTAAACTCTTCAAGCAAAAACTGTCCTAGCAGGGACAAGTAGAAATACTGTTATACCTCTGGTGGATGGGCATCTTTTGTGTAATTGCCTGATAGAATCCATTGATGGTTTCCCGTAAATGCAGCTCGCCCAACTATTCTGAAATGACCAAAAGAACAGTTTTTCAAATGGATGTTTACAGCTAAGAAGAAAAGGCACTTAAAAAATGAGACCCGCGTAAAAACAAGCAGCCAAGAAAAGTCATACCCTTCGCCCACTATATTAAACGGTTTATAAATCATCATTGTGTTAATAAGTGAGGACACTCTTTCCTCTTGTTGAATGCCATTAGAAGAGGAGCACACTTCAGAAGAAACCCAGCATCCTTCCCACTCTCCAAATGGTAATTCAGCACTTTCAGTTCCAGCAATGCGTTTAGGTAGAGAAGATGTCGATGGTTCATAATGACATTCTTCCCAAATTAATAGTCTGCCACCAAGTTGAATAGAAACATATAATTACCAAGAGAACAAACACCAAAGCATCAAAGGATGTTATGACACATGAGCACTTAAAAGATTTATATCATAAAAACAAAATTTAATTCGGTTGGTACTTGGGAGTAGCTTTAACATGCGTAATAACGTATCTAAGTTTGAAATCATATCTATATCCAGTGCACTTTCTTAGAAGCCAAACGGATAAGAAAATAGAGCTAATGATCAGCAGATTCAACCCTATGCACCCAAGTTCGAAACCCCCCCGCAGTTTAGATTAATTTAAAGTAGACTATCGCTTGTATCGGAGTATAAACAAATAAAGAGCAGGTTTGGAATAGTAAATGCAAACCTACTTTTGCACTGATTAGATTCTCCAAGACACAACAGAACAAACCAAAACATAAACTTCCAAAAACAGAAATAAAGAAACTTTGAGATTGCGCGAATGTAAAACAAACGACACATTACACTATAACATCTCCATCGTATCTGAGATTATATATCATATCCTCCCAAACCCTACTCATTCAAACCAAACGGAAACGGACAATATAATCCAATCTTGATAGCAGATCCACTCCGTTTGGCTACTCAGAAAATGCAGGAAAACAAAACAGTAACAATAAAATCTTCAATCTCCCTCTAACTGGTCACACTATTCCTCCACTTTCTCAGCAACCAAACAGAGGACTAGCCAGATTGAAAAGAAAAAAATTAAAGAAATGGATAATTAGAACACCAAAAATTAATCAGCATTCCGTGCTTGTGCTCCAATTTACCGGGAACTTACTTAGGGTTTTGGCAGCCGATCTTCCAGAACACAGCATAAGCCCACTGATTGGTGCCGCACAGCCGCTTGAGCGCTTCTTTAAGAAAAAGCCCCATGGCTCTGCTGCCTTTCCGGAGCTAGAAAAAAAAATTCGGAAAATTCAAAGCAGTAATCCAACAGAACAGAGTAGACAAAATTGACAGCCGATTTAAATGACAAGGAAATCAGTGCCGGAGAGCGTGCATTTCCCAGCGCCGCCTAACTTCCACGACACGATCCTCTCCCTGCCTGCTTCGTCCTCAGTCCGCCGCTTCTCTTCCTCTCCGGATCCAAGTTGCACGCATTGAGTCTCAATCTTCGGCCAGCCATAGATAAGAGATGGAGTGAAGAGAGAGAAAATCTTTAGTGAGAGAAAGGGGAGGAAGCTGAAGGCTTTCCGAACAGGAGTAAAAACCTACACTATCCCACAAGCTTCGAGCCTGTAGAAAGCCTCCATTTTTGTTATCTTTTCAGTTTCTGTGAGCTGCTGAAAAATGGCGAAATTTGAAGAGTTGCAGAGAGAGAAAGGGAGGGAAGGAGACGAAGAGAGTGCTAGAGAACGATGACTGCGGCAATACGATGTCGTTTGGTGTGGGGGAAGTGAGGTCACGTTAAGCGCTTCAGCTGCTCAGCTGCTCTTCTTGCTGCTGCGAAATTCTGTGTACTGTGTCGGAGAGCTCTAAAGTGCGCCACATAAAAGAGGCCGAGGAGCTTGGCGTTGAGTCACAGCCCTGTCACGGTAGCTCCGTCACTGCCTTTTGTATTTTATTTTATTTTAAGAAAATTGTAGCAATGTTTCTAAACTGGAAACGAATTGAAGCAATAGTCCCTCAACAAAAATTTCATGATCATAAGTCCTTTAACTTATCAAAATATGTAACTATAGTCCTTTTTGTCAACTTCGTTACGACAGTAAGGTCAAAATCAAGGGGTAAATATGATAAACTAAATGAAAAAATTGTAAAAAACATTACGCAACTTTAACCTAATTAGAGTAATAGTCATTTAACTTTTGTTCATTTGAAGCAATGACCCTTCAATTTTAATCCAATTGTAACAATGATTATATCAATATGACTCTTTTTAACGTAGTTCTAATAGAGTTGAAGAAAATTATCATAGCTAGACATTTTGAGATATTAAAAGGTCAATAATCATGAATTTTTACTTAAAAGACCATTACTCTAATTATGTTAAAGTTGAGGAGTCTTGTTACAATTTTCTCCTCTTTTTCGGTTTTTTTTTTCTTGGTTTTGTCGTGTTGAGTCAGATTGAGATGTAATTGTTGTCGGGTCTGAACAAATAAGGTAGTGCGGGTCGCTGTCGTGATTACGTCATGATTGAATTGCCCTTGGTTTTTGGGTGAAATTACGGGGAGCGGCAAGATGGGGGAGGATAGCTTTTGGATTTGTGGAATTACACGTGGAGGGCTGCGATTGTTCCGGGGTGTGTACAAGTGTACTTAGTGCATAAGTCAGAAAATAGCTGATCATTCATATTTTTGTAATTTTCCATTTTTTGTCGCCTGAAGATTCAGAAAATCATGATTAATGATTAAAGTGGAGGAAAGGGCCATGATGGAGGAGATTTGACTCTTCTCTACTTTTTTTTTTTTTTTTTTTTTTGTTTGCTTTCTTTTTCATGTACTGATTTTCGTCCCCGCCGAAAAATATAAGAAATTCGAAGGTAGTCTCCATTTGATTTTAGTCATGCTGCAATAAAAATAAAATGAAAATTTCAAAACCCGATCAATGATATTTGTGTTTTGGCTGTCTAGCTAAGCTCTTTGTGTTCAAATTCTCTCCTCCATCTGTAACAAAGCAGCTCATGAGATGGATGCCATTGTGTTCAGAGCGAAAGGTATCTCAAGTTGTAAACGTTTTGTGCCGGTGTAACTCTTTATTATTTTTGTTACTGATGTTAATGTGTTTGTACACAGTTTGATTATTATCAAAATCAATAATATGAATTTATCTTCAAGGAAAAACTTACCTATTTCTTTTTATTCTTCTTTTTTTTATTAGTACTACGGTTTAGTGGTATTCTTCTTTATTTGTAAGTGTGATGTCTTAGGTTTGATTCTCGCCAAAGACGAATTTGAACAACATTATTGCTAGTCTATTGTGAGGCTTAATCCACCCGCCTTCCCGTCAGTGTAAATAATATTGTTTGGTCAAAAAAAAAACAAAAAATCTATATGACTAAACCCACACATGAATAGTAAATCTCGTTTACAACATTATTATTACTATTATGATTCAATAAGAAGTTTGATTCTCATGATCTTTCAAAACACAATGAATTTTGACTGGAAATTGAAACAAAATTTCATAATTCAAACCATTACGGAGCTCGAAAATAAAATTTTAAAAATATTAATCGAACACACATCACAAAACATACAACCAATAGAAGTGAGTTAAAATGAGAAAAATAAAGAGAAGTGCCTGAGACTGTACTTTTATAGTGACTCTTAATATTGTGGTCTAAACTTACACAAAAGGACCCTCTTTCAGGGCTACTTCGTCCTCACCTCAACCCTACCACTCATCTTCCTCTTCGAGTCCAAATTCCAAGTGTTCAATCTCAATCTCTAAAAACTATGAGTAAATACATAGTGGAATAAGACTCACAGTGAATGAGTTTTGCGCTCTCTCTCTCTCTTTTTCCATTCCTGCAAAAGTAAACACATTCACACGTATGGGACCTGTTCTTGTTTTGGATTTTTTTTTTCCCCTAACATTTTCAACATAATTCATATTAAAATTAGAAAATATTATGAATTTTGACAGATCAATTCTTAATGTTTCGATCAATGGGACGAGGGAATACAAATTTGTTACCCTTTCCAACACTGAAATGACGAAAAGAAAATAATTTTTGTACTTCTAGTTGTTATTTAGTAAACGGTATATAAGTTATTAAGGTTATCTCAAAAAACTTGGGACTCAAATGTTATATAGTTTCTAATCACGAACTAGTGGTCCAGTGGTAAATGACGGATTTCGAAGCTTCCTTCAAACTAAAAATTGGAGGTCTCGGGTCTGAAACCCGTTGCTAGTGTGGAAGCCAGACTTGTGGCTAGTGGGAGGTTGAAATGCTTCTGTGAGTCTTCTCGGTCCCCGGAAGGGATGGATAACCGTGGCTTGCCACCAATTGTCCCTCTTTTTATAAAATAAAATTAAAAAATTAAAAAAAATGTTATATCATCTCTCTAATGTACTGCGATGTTAAAACTCAAATGTAACTTGTGTCAATTTTACTTTAAAAAAAAAACAACCCAAACTTAACCATACTTTTGGACTTAATTAGTTTTGATTCTTGTGACTCTTTTTCTCTATAAAAAAGAAGCATTTGACATTCAGCTGAAACTTTTATGAATCTTGAGTTTGTAAGTCTAAATTATATGGTTAAATCTATTAATTTTTTTAGCAACATAAAATTACTTATTTAGAGTAACTTGGAAGCCTTTGCATGACCTTTTAGAAATTGAACTTTTAAAATTCAAGGCTTAGTCACATCTACACTCCTTGAACTTTAACTCGAGTCTCATTTAATTCTTTAAAATTGAAATTTTGTTACTTAATTCCCTTGAAACTCAACTATTGTCTCACTTGATCCCTTATTGTCGAAGTCTGTTCATAAATCTATCAAAACTGTTTAGTGACACCATACTGTTGAAAATGTGCACAACATAAGTTCCATGTGGGTAAAAATTTGACAAAATATCAGAGTTTTTTAATTCAAAAATTAAGAAAAATAAAATCCCAACAAATTTTTATTGGGAGGCACACATCTCAACAATAATGAGTACGATTTGTGCCCATGTATATAGTTTTAACGGACTTGCTAACGAACTTTGAAAGTATAGAGTAAAGTGAGATAACACTTAGGTTTTGGAGAGTTAAATCACAAAATTTGAGTTTTAAGAAACTAAATGAGACTCGCGTTGATTTTCAAGTAGTACTACCATAAATAAGCCAAAGCTTCAATTTTTTTTTTTTTAACAATGTTATCTGCAATAATGAAAAGAGGATGAACTTAACCTCACAATGAGCTAGCAATAATATGGTTCAAGTTCGTCTTTGGGAAGAATCGAACCTAAAACCTCTCACTTACAAATGAAGAAAAATATCAGTACATTGTAATACTAAGTGACAAAATTCAAGTATTTAGTGCTTTAAACCTTATCACAATAATTTCAAAAGCAAAAGCATTATATATTTATATCTTTCCCGACTATACATTGGTCGGCTTTATATGTGAATTTGTTTCCCTCAAATAACCAAGCCATTCTATACCACTAGCCTACTACCTAGTCTCCATCATCTACATATATACCAAGCCACGTGCTTTGTTGAGCCCCAAAAATTCCACACCCCCTTCAAGAAAAGTGGATGCTTAAACGCTTACGGTAGTTTTTTACTTTCTTTTTCTTTGAGAGGTTCAAAACACTTGTAGTGAGATTGAAGGTTCAAAACACTTTTTTTTTTTCTGTTTCTTTTATATATATTAGCTAGGCTGGTTGTCCAAGTAATCATGCTCAATTGTACATGATTTATATGATACATGTAACATCATTACGGTAGTATTTTGTGTTAATAAAATAATGATATGTGTGATTTTTTACCCATATATCTTTATTTTATTGATGCAAGACATTACGTGGCAATGAATCTGTATCATGAAAGTTATTCTCTGATCATAAACATGTGCTAGCTACCAACGATCAAGTGTGTGAATGAACTTAGCTATAGCCTAACATTTAGCACGCATGTACCATCGGTGCAGGGCCGGCCCTGAGAATTTGGGGGCCATAGGCGAGTCCTCAAAGTGGGGGCTCTAAAGTTTTCGGACCTCCAACTCTTTGTATATTGGTATGTAGTAAAAAGAATTCGCTAATTACATAAAAAGTCTATTTCTTCATCGAATATCATTAAAAATTAATATCAAAAGAAAAAAGATATACTAACATTACTTAATATTACATGTCACATGCCTTTAGACACAAATGCACTAAGTGTAAAAAACAATAAAACTTGATTGACGAATATAATAATTCAACAACGTCAAGTGGTTCTCTTGTGTTCTTTCTAAAATCAACACACACTAGCGAATCAAATTTTAGAATAACCTAGTTTAACAATAAATTATTGAAAAAGAAAATTTAAATTCAAAGTTATGGTTACCTCAAATTACAATTTTTCAGGACCAAATGATATTTGCTTAAACATTCAATAAAAATAGAAAGACTGGGAAGCTGAAAGAAAAAGGATTACAAAGTTATGATTATTCTGGTTTTTGTTATTTTTTTAGGTTATTTTCAAAAGCAAAAGAAAAAAAATGCATTTGGACAATTGAGGCCATTAATTTCACTAGCCTCTTGTCACACGCGTAGGCGTGTGACAATTGGCCTTTGTACGTTTTTTATTTAAGAAACTCAAGTTTTTTTTTATTTATACAATTTTTATTTAAAATATTTTTGAAAATAAATAAGAATTTAAACATAAACCACCCACTAACATGAGGTTTTGTTATTTTTTTTCTAAAGTTGAAAATTTTAAATTCATTCAAAATTAATATTTGTTGAATTATTTTAGCTCCTTTTGATTCTTGTAATTTTAAAAATTTTAAAGAGCAATTTATCTTTAATTTCATAGATTTGATGTCATATCCCGACCCGGGGCGGATCACTTCCCGGGCCCGCTCCACTACCGTAGCACGATATTGTCCGCTTTGGGCCCCGACTACGCCCTCACGGTTTTGTTTCTGGGAACTCACACGAGAACTTCCCAGTGGATCACCCATCATGGGAGTGCTCTCGCGCGCTACTAGCTTAACTTCGGAGTTCCGACGGAACCCGAAGCCAGTGAGCTCCCAAAAGGCCTCGCGCTAGGTAGGGATGGGAATATACATATAAGGATCACTCCCCTGGGCGATGTGGGATCTCACATTTGAAAAAAGCAAAAACTAATATCTACAATGTGTTTCGAACTGCCCACCCCACTGAAAACAGACCGGAATCGTTTCCACAGCACCAACGAAATAATTGTGATGTTTCTTACGTTTTATTTATTTATATTTTATATACAGGATGTATATAAAAATTTGGGGCCCCCACCGCCTACCTCGGCTACCCTCAGGGTCGGCCCTGCATCGGTGGTATGAATTTCCTTATATTTATAACTAATTACACACATACAGAAGATGTCTAGAGTTTATGCTGGAATTATTAAAATGAAAACTCTTTTCGTAAGGTAATCTTGTCAAAATTTATTGAGCTAAGTATAAAATACGCTTATGAGGCTTTGGGATTACTAGGGGTGGTTCGGTATGGGATCCCATACCGAAACCCTTGTCCCAATTCCCAAACCGAAATTTTCGGGAATCCCAATTTCAATACCGATCCCAAACCAAATTTTCGGGAATCCCGAAATAGTTTCGGGATTTCGGGAAAAATCGGGAATCCCGAAATGGTTTTGGGCTTTTGGACTAAAATTTGACATATTATGCTTTTGTGCTAAAATTTAACATATTATGTTTTTGGGCCTAATTTGCCAAGTTTCTATTAATTTGCCAATCAAATATGTGCACAAATTTGACATGGTTTCATATTATATAACCAATCTAATCTACCCACTGCCCATCTGTGCACAAATCTGTGCACAATCTAATTTGACATAGTTTCAATTTCTACTACATGTATGCAATAGAAATAAATTAAGTACCAAATCCAAAAGCAAAAATAATAGTTACAAGGGACTGAGGAGATCCCCACAATTCTTTGAAACTGAGGAACTAGTTACAAGGGACAAATCTTCACGCATTAATTGAAGTACAAAACAGAGTTATACCCACTTAAGATGAAGCACAAACTGCAGTTTACGACCAATACTTGTTGCAAAAAAGAACGCATCTTACTTTTTAAGTAAATACCCAAATTGAATGATCACAGAGGAATATCTAGTCCTTTTCCAATCTCCACTCCAATCAACTGCAGTATTCCCTTGTTCAGTATCTGAAAATCATGAAAGCAATATTAAACATATCAGCAAAAACTACTCGTTCTATAGTGTGGTTAACTGCATTTTCTCGACAGCTGTAACGACGAAGTATCAATACTAAACCATAAAAACGCAAAAGAAGAATAATTTTACCAGTTCCACTATGAAGGTTCCAATAAGTCCGATCATACATGCTCTAGAATTCCATATTTTTGCAGTCCTGGTGAATCCAGCAAAAGGGGCCTTAAACTTTGGCTCTACTTTTGGCACCACCACCTGCAAATTTTGATCCACATTAATCTACCGTCTCACAATTATACTTGTGCAAGAAGTTCTAAAATTTCATTCGAATTACAACACCATGAGAAAAAACAGAAAAAATATGAAGTCACTGGAAAGGAAACACAAGTTATTTTCTTTCTTTTGTTTTGCCCTCAATTTAATCAAACCAATTAACCAAATGCAATGCAAGCAAATACGAGCCACTCTACTTCTACTTTCCCTTCCCTAGAAATCAAGTCTAGCAAAAACAAAGAAATACCAACAAATAAAAAATTGAAGAAGGAGAAGACAGAGATATGTTGACGTCTCACCTTAAGCTAGTATGGCTTTCGCAGATGATCCCAAAACTGAATACAAATGACTCTGCAAGATTGTTGTGAAAAGAAGTGAACTCTGCAAAAAAAATTAATTCCAAACCCTAAATTAAATTTCAAAAGGAAGACAGAAATTAGATTTCAAAACACTAAATTAATTACCTAATTTAGGAGTTCTGTGACTTCTGTCTATGAGAGTCAATCGGCCGAGAGAGAGATCGAGCGAGAAAATGGTGGTGTGGCGGCTGTGGCTGGCTGTGTGGTGAAGGAAGGCTGGAGTGGAGAGTCAGAGATAGACGACGACAACCGGTGCTGGAGATGAGGGCTCGGTGAGGGAGGCTCAGGACAACCAGACAGAGCTGGAGATGAGGGCTCGGTGAGGACGACGACAATGAACGGACAGGGCTCGATGGAACGAATGGAAACGAAAGTGAAGTGAAGTGAAGTTAGAGAGAGATCAAACCTAAAAACAAATCAACGGCACAGATTAAATCCAAAACAATGAACGGTTCAAATAATTTTCTTATAATTAAAAAATAATATATATATATATATATATTTTTTTTTTTTCGGTTCGGTATGGGAATACCGAAAAAATGAAATGAAAAACCCAATCCCGTACCGAAACTTTCGGTTTGGTTTGGGATTACATCCCGAAAATTTCGGGAATTTTGGTTTGGGATTTTTTTGGTTTGGGATCGGGATTTTTTCGGTTTGGTTTGGGATTTTTGGGATTTTTTTCCAGCCCTAGGGATTACTTTCGTATGAAAACTTTAACAATTCAAACTAGTTTTTTGTTAGGACGTTGCCTCCATCTTTAAAGTTGAACCTAAATGATATACCGAATGTATTAAATTGAATTAATGTAACTAAATGTTTGTACTAAAATATATATATTAAATTATATTAAATAAATTAGTGTACCTAAATAAAGAACACAAAGGGTATAGGAATATATATGGAAAAAAAAAGTAGTTTACATGTCTAAATAAAATATATTATGATTGAATGTATGCTGACATAGGAGGTCTAAAGACTAAAATTAGTTTTTAATCTTATAAAATAGTAGTCTAAAAGTGTTTTTTTCTCAAGAACTAAAAATTTGACAACTTCATTGAATTTTCTACAAGGTAGAATGTTTTTTATTTGTTATAATCTAATTAAAATTGAAAATTCAAGGGTGACAAAATAATAATTATACGTTAGCCATTGATGAATATCCTGGTTTTCTTACGCGTCCTATAAAGTCTATAATTCTATTCTTTTGTTGTTAATTTCGTGTGGAAGTTTTAATATTGTATTTGTAATATGGGTAAATTACATAGTAGCCCATCAGGTTTGAGGTCTATTACAATCTCATACAACATCTTTAAAACATTTCACTTTTATACCTCACGTACTATTTTATTTCAAAATAATACATCCGTTACATTTTTCATCCATTGATCCGTTAAGTGCTGACGTGGCTGCCAAATGTGAAAAAAATTTAATTTTAAAAAAAAAAGCTTAATCTTCTAAATTAAAAAAAAAGTTAGAAAATCCAGATCCCATCACCCCACCCCCTGAACCTTGGAAAAAAAAAAAAAAAAAAAAAAAAAACCAGAAAATCCAGATCCCATCAAAACCCCCTGCGAAACCCCAATCCCATATCCCCTCCCATGTACCCCCTCCCCAAAAATCATCTTCCATCCGTTGTCCGCACTCATCCTCAACCTCCTCCTCTGCACCCATCTCCACCTCCTCCGCAACCCAAACCCTTCCATTCCACCCCACCCCACCCCACCTCCACGTCCCCTTCTCCATTCAATGCTCAGTCGCTGTCGCGCCCACCGCGGCCGCCAAGGCCTCCATGGAGTACAAGGTCAAGTCGGGGAAGAAGATTCGGATTGAGAGAGAAGTGTTGGGGTCGATGTGGATGTCCTTGGTGGCGACACCGTAGTCGAATATCGGATTGGGGGCAGCGATTGTTTCTTCGGGTATGGGAGGTGACGCCAAATGGGTTGAACTCCTTGGGTTGAGTTTGGATCCAGTTCTGCAAACGGTGCTTCAAGATGAACGCTTGGCATTTCTCTCTCTCTCTCCCTCCTCTCTCTTTCTCTCTCTCGCTCCTCTCTCCTCTCTCCTCTCTCTTTCTCTCTCTACAAATTGGGAGATTTGCAGAGATTGGAAAATGAGAAATAGGGAGTGGGGGAGGTGGGGTAGGGGTGAGGTGGGATGGGGCGGAGGAGAGGGAATGCGTCCCTAGGGGGGGGGGGGAGGGGAGGGGAGGAATGGTTTCTGGGCTCGGGGTGGGATTTTTGGGTGTGGTGGAGGTGGGATTTTTGCGCGTGTCGGCGGTCTCCGGGAAGGTGGGGGTGGGGTGGGGGGTTGTGAGAGAGGTTTGGGGGTGGGGTGTTGCGGGTTCAGCTTTTGTTTTTTTTTTTTAAAAAAAAAATTTAAAATTTAGAAGATTCAGGTTTTTTTTTAAAAAAAAAATTTGCCACGTTGCTGCCACGTTAGCACTTAACGGATCAATGGATGGAAAATGTAACGGAGGTATTATTTTGAAATAAAATAGTACGTGAGGTATGAAAGTGAAATGTTTTAAAGATGTTCTATGAAATTGTAATAGACTTCAAACCTAATAAGTTACTATGTAATTTACCCTTGTAATATTGTATGATTCTGGTTGGCTGACATGCCAGTCAATGTCCCAAACAACCAGAATATACAATGTTACTTTTATAAATTACTTACCGTTTAATTAACTTAGGTTTCTGTAAGGCTTGCGGTCCTTCTATTTTAAATCCTTTCCTTTAACTGCTCTTTCTTTATTATTAAGCGATGGTTTAATAAATATCAATGCCTCACAAGTTGGTCAGGTCTTTCGGTCAGCAGCTACATATGTTTGACTTAAATCTATAGGTTTTTTTTTGGGTAACAAAAAGTTTAGGGAATATGGAGGCTGCCACATCTTAAGATCAGGATATATCATAAGTATCTTTAAGGATTTACATAAAGGATCTTAGCCTCTTGTTTTGGTCTCCGTCTAGCGAAGAGAACGATCATTCGTCTAACGAAGAGAACGATCTTTACCAACTCAACAAACTCTCGTTGGCATAACTTGAATTATGCTTTTTCAACCATTGACTTATGCTCTAGCTAACTTGAATTATAACTTCTAGATTATAAGCCCAATTACACTTTGCACTCGGCTCGCTTAATGTCTAGTATTAGTTTGGCTTGTACTGTCCACTAAATCTAACGAATGTTATATAGAAATATGTATGTGAACTTGCAGATTTTGTCCAAATTAAGGTAGAAGGTGGAAAAGTCATAAAAATACTTGCTTTTCTCAATCTTATCATTTTTGTAAAGGAAAACTAATGAAAAAGAGTTTGAAAACTTTGAGTTTTAACAATAAAGACAAAATAAGGGTAAAATGAATAGTACTATGATTGACTTTTTAGTGTAAAAATGTGATTTTTCATTAAAGTGAACAGTATCGGGAATTTTTCGTTAAAATTCCACTTTTGTGGGGATTAAGAGGGATCAAGTTTCTTCACAATTTCTCAATTTTCTATCATTACTTGGAGTCTTGGACAAAGTACAAAAAGTTGGCATCCATATTTTCATCCAACATTCATTGAATTTAGTATGTTGTCCGAACCAAGAGAATCCTACTCATCAAGCGAAAAAAGACTTGCAGTTTAAGATAACAGTTTAGTCTTTGTCTTATTATATGTTTATAAATGCTATTTTTAATGCTACACATATTACACCTATAGTTTCTCCTAACAAACTTTCAAATTAACCTAGTATTTTTTCTGAGGACAGTAAACTAGCGATTTAGTCACTTAATAGAGCATTCCCAATGCATGCTAACTAGCTTGGGTTAAAGTGTCATTTAGTACTAAACGATAAAACAAATTTTTTTTAATAAGACGTATCTAGCCTAGGCGTAAGCTAAAACAGCTCAGGGCTCTTCAAGAAGTAGGGCATGTATATTTACAAAAAAATTGATTTGTAAGAAATGTGTATCATTCTGATTCTTCTGTTATTAAAAACTAATCATTTTAAAATCTCATACCTAAAAAATAAAGACATAAAATTACATTGAAAATGTTATTTATCTCGTACCCATCTTTTATACCCTCGTTTCCTTTATAATCCGGAGATAATAATGGTAGAACAAAAAAAAAAGCTACATGTATACGAAAAAAATGTAGCAGCTGAGACATTGAAAGATGGAGCACTAGTGCCAGGCACATGAGAGTGCGTTCCTTTTTGTGTTTTGGTCTACTTTTTTATTAATTTCATCTCAGCGTTGCGTAGGTTTATACTAATTTTTGTGGGGAAATGGGTAAAAGATTCTTATGGAATGTGTGTCCTTGGATTAAAATATCAGTTTTTTGATTGAGGTGAGATCTACTCGCTATCATATATGGAGAGACTTTTCATCCGAAGAGTATGATTTACTCTGATGTCTTTGTTTTTTTTTTTTTTTTTTGAGAACTTTAACGAAAAATTCTTAGTACTGTTCATTTTAACGAAAAATCATATTTTTACATTAAAAAGTCAATCCTGGTATTATTTATTTTACTCTTTATTTTGTCCTTATCGTTAAAACTCAAAGTTTTCAAGCGTTTTTCATTAGTATTTTTTTTTTCCTCCAAAAACAAACTATGCTTTATTAAAAGTAAAACCTTGACTACAACCAGTTGCACCAGGATCGAAGTTAAGAGTTTGGATCACATAACATAAGAAGGAATAATATGATTCCAAATAAGAATATTTGCACTGCTAAACTCTACATTAGTAACTTCATGAGTCACAAAATTAGTCTTCCTAAACACATGCTTCCAAGAAACGCTAAAGAAAGAGCTCGCTAGACTCCTGATATTTAAAACATTGTTCTTGATTCTCCAGGGAATCCCAGATCTCCCAGTCACCTCCATCAATGACGAACTTGGAATCCCCTTCAACAATATTTTTTTTAGTTTTTATATTAAGCTTGAACTCGAAATCAATGCAGTGAATTGAAGATGAAGACTGTAACTATTAGAAGAATTCACCACTTGCACACTCCTACGGCCCTACCTACTACTCTAAACTCAACTAACTCCGGCTTGATGAATTTACGAACATTATTTCAATCTTATGAGCTAAAATTGTGTTTTGAATAAAATACCAAATGAGGAATATGATGCTAATTAATAGCATGTGATAAAGGCGCAAAGGTTTTTGAGTCTCTAGATGTACAGATTTTCTATAAGAACGTATTTGACTAATACAAACTTGGAAGACTAATATATCATTACCTAATAAGATTCTCAAAGTGAGTGGTAATGACCCTACTAATTATAATGTCAGAATTTCAGTAGTGTAAGTTTTGTGAAACATTTACATGAGAAATTTGAATTGAGTCACGAATGAATCATTCATAATAAATTGATATTAAACTCATCATCAACAAGAATTTAAACATAACATTTCCCAATTACAATTACAAATGTTAAAAAAAAATTCTTAATAAATGATAATTCAAAACGAACTGGTATCAAACTCACAATCGATGAGATTTTCTGCTCAAAGTTTAGCAGATGCATGAGTTCGAAATTGAACAAGGATATGTTGTGGGTGGGAATGGAAGTGCTCGACAACCTCCCCCGCATCATTTATTGAGGAAGATATCTAGCACCGAAAGCCAAATCATATGTACGTGACGTGTGTGGGAAACAACGCGAGACAAGACAAGCATGAGAATCTTGACTACCATGCATTCCATTACTATGTCATATCTCCTGAATCCAATTTGCCTTGCTCATACCCATTGTAGGCTTTCATTTTTTTTCTTATACTAAACGTTTAAACACGTTTTTCTGCCGTTTTAATATTTTTGACAAACTCAACTGGGAACTGGTAACTGGGAAGGGCCCTCTATCTATCTCCCTCCCTCCCTCCCTTCATCGCACTGTCAACTCCCCTTCCTCGAATCTTCTCTCTCGCCATGTCCATTTTTGTTGTCTCTCTCCCTCCAACTCAGACCCAAGAAAAGGAGGCGTAGAGAGGGCGGATACTTCCTCTTGCATGGCGAGAGAACCTAAATGCAATGACAATCACAATGAAAGTGGTCTTTGCCACTGCTATGGGTTAGTTTGAAAGTGTTTTTAAAACAACTAAACGCAATTTTTTGTCACCAAAAGCATTTCTGATAGTGATATGGATTAAGTTTGTTATATTTGTAAAGATTATCTCTGCAATAAAGCAATAAAATATGAGATCGTTGTCGTTTAGTCATTAACTAACGACACTGGTTTAGTCCATCTATATAGAAACATATGATCGAATTCAGTAAAAGCATTAGGAACTGTCTTTCTATTTTACAGTTGATTAACTAAATCACATGGGTTTTCATAAGTTTTTATTTTTTATTTTTTATTTTTTATTTTTATATATTTTATTTAAAGAAGTCATCACCCTTAACAAAATGAGGATTATGAGGAACGAATTTCAGAGAGGTAGGATTACCCTAGCGGGAGGAACAGCATGCCTTTATGGACTTGATGATGATTCATTAAAGCACGTGCATCGCTTCCTAAGTGATTGGTTTGAACGTCATGTTATTCCGCCCATTTAGCCAAAACTAGAGTATGGGGGACATAATGAGGGGTACCAATTGAAAATCTTGTTTAGCGATGCCTCTTATCAACATCCATGATCATGATCTATGTATGAGCCATAATTGTAAGGATCATAATCTCTTCAAGATCATGTTGGATCTTGTCTTATCAGACCCTTCTGGGCTGATCTCGTTGTAAAACTTTTTGGGGCTTGTGGAGTCTTCCTTGGGCCTCTCTTGGCCTGCTAAGGTAGTCAAGGAAAGTTTGTGTGACTTCGGTGTTTTATCCTTACTTTGAAAACTAGAAAGAGGAAAATAAAACAACTGGAAATACATGGTAGGTATACCAATTCAGATAAAGAAAATGGGTTCGTGTAGTATAATCTTCAAAGGGAAAGGGTAATGGACCTACTGTACCCTTTAATCTAATGATGTTTGTGGATGCAAATTTCTGCCTCCTTCTTCTGGGAAAAAATTGCACCTACAAAACAATTATCACCTTAGGGTCAAGGCCAAGAGCCTCACGCTCCCACGATGAATGGGGGGGGGGGGGGGGGGGGCTTTGGCCGAAGAACCTCCAATGCCAAAGTTAGAATTTACAGAGAAAAGTGTTTAGAGAGCTTTTGGAGTTTTGCAAGAGTGTGGACTTAGTTTTTTTAGAGAAAATGGGGTTCAATATATAGAGAGTGGCCCGTCCCCTTTGGAGAAAAGGTGGCCGGCCTTTGGGATGTTTTTTGGGTGTATTTTGTGGTTTAATGGGTGATTTATTTGGCAATTAATGGATTAATGAGGAATAAACCCATTAATTAGCCAATTAACTCAATTTATGTGGAATATTTTGTAGGTTATGGAATGATAGCTAATTGATTAGCTAAAAGAGGAAAAAAGAGGTAAAAAATATATGGAATGAAATGGGTTTTGGGAGTTACCTTGTAAAAGGGATTTGATGAGAAGGATTTTGACTTTGTTACCTATTTTGGGCACTTTTGACTTGGTTGAGGGATGATTGCCCGCTGCTTGTGCGTAGGAATCCCGATATACCTCAAGGGTATTTTTGTCCTCTTTTATCCAAAGATCCACGTGTCAGCTTGTGGTTATTTTTTGGCCCCACAAATGCCCCCACACCTGCTGGGTTGCTCGCAGGAAAGGGCAGCAGGTGTAGAGATCTCCAACTTTGATGCAGATTCTCTCTTGGACTTGGAATTAGATTCTTCTAGGAAAGGGAAATAAATTGTCTCCAAAGCCTACCTTAAGTAGGGGATTAAATCAACTTCGGAAGGCAATTATTTATCCCTACAAGAAAGAGAGAAAGCTAGAGGATATTTGTTCCCCCTCCCCTAGCACTCTTCTTCGCTTGCCCGTGCAAAGAACCGTCTTCCGTTGATTTCTTTGTCTTCTTCGCACCGATGTAAGAAAAACTTAATTCTCCTTGTCTTCTTCTTGGGAGGTACTGCCGCAGAGCAGCCGCCGGGGCGGTGTGGTACGTCGGCTGGTAAGGGCCATTGCTTGTGCTGCTTGGCTTGACTGAAGCCAAGGACTGGCTCGGCATGGGCCGAGGAAGTGGCGTGGCATGGGCTATGGTTTGGGCTGCCTCGTTTGGGCTGCTTTCAAAAAATAAGGAAACTGCTTGAGTTTGATTTCTCTTCTGCCATAGATGGAGCAGTCAAGGATGAAGCTGCCGAGATCGGAGCAGTGGCTGCTGCCCCCTGACCATTTGCTGCCTAGTTGGTCTTCAAGCATTCGATCTTTTGAACTATGTGGCCTTCTCGCACTGTAGAGCTTACCCAAATGAGTGTCAGGGAATTAGTTTACCCTCTCGCGCTGTAGAGCAGACCCATATGGGTGTCGGGGAATTGGTTTACCCTCTCGCACTGGAGAGCAATTAGTTTATCCTCTCGCATTGGAGAGCAGACCCATATGGGTGTTGGGGAATTGGTTTACCCTCTCGCACTGAAGAGCAATGGGTGTTGGGGAATTGGTTTACCCTCTCGCACTGGAGATCAATTAGTTTATCCTCTCGCATTGGAGAGCAGACCCATATAGGTGTCGGGGAATTGGTTTACCCTCTCGCACTGGAGAACAATTAGTTTATCCTCCGGCACTGGAGAGCAGACCCATATGGGTGTCGGGGAATTGGTTTACCCTTTCGCACTGGAGAGCAATTAGTTTATCCTCTCGCATTGGAGAGCAGACCTAGAAAGGGTTTTGAGCAGTTGTTGTGGACAGCAGTTGAGCCAGGCTTATGAATAACTTCTTGAATCTTCATTGAGAATAAAGAAATAAATCAACTGTGCTGGAAAGTAGAAACTGCATAACAAACTGGATAATCTTCGACTTGCGAGGCCTTGTTCGTCGAGCTGCTAGAGACTTCGAACTTATTTGGAAAAGCCCAAACGGGGTTCAGAGGGTGATAGAGACTTCTCCTGCTTGTGTAGGCCGTTTCGTTGATCCGTCAAGATACTCATCACATCGGCCCTCATTTGTTAGCTTCTCAAGGTACTGCTTCCACTTTAGGCAGTCGTTGGTAGTGTGGCCCGGTCCTTGATGAAATGCGCAATACTTTGTATGATCCAGCCTGGTAAGGTCGCCTTTCATGGGAGGCGACAGTTCGAACCAAGGTTCATTCTTGAGCTTGCAGAGAATTTGGCCGATTGGAACTGTGAACTTGGTGAATGTTTCAGGTGCTAAGTCTTCTCTGGTCTGGAAACGTTCCATGTGCTTCTTTTCTGACTCGTTTTTGTTAGACAGCCTGGCTTCGTCCCATAGTGCATGCTTTTCTGCCAAAGTATACGAAGCTGCTTGGGTCAGTTCTTCTCCCATGATCAGTTTTCCGAATAAAGGGTGTTCGGTGGGAAACCCATTTCTGAACGCTGCAGTTGCTATATCCTCGTTGCAGCCAACAATCTTGGCCTTCTCTGCTTTGAATCTCTTGACATAGTTGGGAATTGTCTCCTAAGGGTCTTTTACGATGCTAAAGAGATGGTCGGATGTCTTTTTGATTGAGCGGTTAGACGAATACTCCTTAGTGAAAACAAAGGAAAGTTCATTGAAACTTCGAATTGACTGCGGTGGTAGAGTGTGAAACCAGTCTTGCGCCTCGCCTTGCAAAGTTGTGG